>QEPC01008398.1:285085-296372 GCA_003113815.1 Sphenodon punctatus | reverse complement strand
AGACGGCGTTCTCGGTGGACTCACCACGGCTATGGAACTCATTTACAAAGGAAGCTCACCTAGCTCCCAACCTGTGGGCCTTTTGTCAGGTCTGTAAGACCTGGCTGTTTGTCTGGGCCTTTGAGGGAGGGGGGAGTAAGGGAGGGGTTGTTTGCCAGTGGGTTTTTACCTCTTTTATTGTCTGTTTTACAATGTCTTAGTAACACTTCTATGTATTGCTTTTAACTTACTGTTTTTAAGATGTTTTGTGAGCTGCCCTGAGCTACCATAGGGATGGAGGGAGCGGGATATAATTAAATAAATAAATAAATAAATAAATAAAATTGGAACTGTGTCCACCTGTTTATGGTATGAGTTTAGTTGAGGTTTTATTGTCCCAAGTTATGCTTTGATTTCACAGCCGTGCAGTAACTCCCCACAGTGCACAGCTGGGATAACATAACCACAAAAAACAATAAAAGTAGTACATCTCCATGGTACATGTGTTAGGCATGAGGGTGAACAAAATTACAGAAGGAAACGATCTCTTGATCTTGCAATTTGGAATACACTATTAAAGGCTGTAGGTGCAAAAGTAACCACAGCTCAGCCGTATCTCTTCTCTCTTCTTCCTTAAGAACTCAGAACTGCTTCAGGCTTTTTTAAACTTTCCATTTTAGTTTTTACTCTGAAGACTTATGTATCATTCGCACCACACCTTTCCCCTATGCAAACTCGACACATGAATTTGTGTTTGTTTGTCTTGTAGTAATTTTAATTCACACAACTGCTGGTCAACTTGCATTCTATTTCCAATGATCTCTCCCCCCTCCCCACCTCTTTTCTTCCTGGTGGTATTTTCCACAATGCAAAGGGCATGGAGGAATGCTCCTGTAATATCTCTACATGCAGTGTTTTAGAGTACCACACCTCTGTGGTAACTTTGGGATAGGATTCGACAAACAGGAAATAATGTTATGAGAGGGTTGAAGCTTGCATTGGGCTAATCAAATCACACAGCACCATTGCTACTTGCTAGTCAAGTTCTTGAGAGTAAATTCTTTGCATCAGGTGGCAGCACACAAACAAGCGAGTGCAGGAAATCCCTCCTGAAAGCCCACCTCTTCCGTCAGGGCTTCCCTAGATTGTCATGTATGAAACTGCATCCTCTCCCCCTCACTCAGAATCTAGTTCCCTGTAATTAAGTGAAGCACGTGCGCCTGCAGCTACTCAACCCCATGAATGTACTTTTGTCTCTCCTGATGTTTACCTCTCCCTTATCTCCCCGTCCCTTGTCTCTTAGGTTGTAAGCCCCTTGCGGGTAGGGTCCTGTCCATAACTACTGATTGTACAGTGGCAGGTACATCGCTGGTGCTATATACATATAATAATAATAATATATTTAATATTATTATTATATGTGTTGAGGGATTCATATAGCACTCAGAATGTGGGTTTGTGCCACTATCCACTCTAATATCAGTAAGTCCTTAAATGTAGCTTATGCCTACTTCTTATCTCCTTTCCACAGTTATAAATCACTATGCAAGGTGGGAGACAGGGACGAGCAGGACCATTAACCAAACTTTAATTATTTAGACAGCTGGGATGGCAGATGTTTTAAGGTATGCCGTTTAGCTTTTAAACCAAGGAGGAATGTTTGAAGAACTCAGTATAAGGATGGGGGAAAGCACCCATTTTAAATTTCTCCTCCATGTATTCTCCTGATGTCTGTGACCTTGGGACAAATTCAGCTCATTCAGTTCAACTCTCTTGTGACAAGTGTAGATGTGGATTTATCTTATTATATTCTCATGATCCTGAGCTGACTGTGAGGCAAAATGGTCTGGTCACCTTAAAATATCTCCACACCTCACTGTGAAACATAGTGCAAAGTGGGAGTAAAGAATTCCTCCTTGAAAATATGCTCTGAGTCCTAGAAGTACTTGGGTTGAACAGAGCAGCTAAGTTCCTACTTGCTAGTAATCTTGGAATCACCATCTTGGAAAATAGGATCAGTTTCCAGACCATTTACCAAAACGAATATGATTTCTGGATTCTCAAAATACCGCAAGATACCATCGCAGTTCACTCACTCTCTGTTTACCATTTCCCGTATACCGCATACCATTACCATTCATTTACCACTTACTGCATTGCCAAGGGTGCTGTTTTACTTCTGGGTTTCCGTCTGTTAGTTCCTTACCAGATTTCCGAGCCAGTCTGTGTGAATAGTCCACCCCTTAAGCTCCCCCCTGCCTACTCAAACACAATTTAAAAAACAACCACAATGCCTCCATTCCAGTGCCTTCAGTCAGAACTGTTGTCCCCTTTGCTTTGACCAGTCTGCAACTGGACTAGAGATTTATAAAGGAATCTGTGTGCCTGTTTCCACTTGTTGCTGTGAATGAGCAACAAGGGGAAAATACAAGGGAGAATAGAGTGCAGAGAAGATAGAAGAAATATGGGACTGCGTTGGTACTACCTCTCAGGATTTGAAATTGGTGGCAAAGTGGTAAACAGGATTCCAGTATCCCCATTATTGGTAAATTGGGAAATGATATCTTGATCAAGACTTTGTCTACTACTGAGAGGTTCGTGATTCGACTGAAATAGTGTCCGAAATCATGATTTAGATGGGAATTACTGGTTTTGTGAAATCTTGTTTCAGTCCCATCTTAAAGCTTACCCTCTAATGGTAAACTGTACCAGTTTTTGCTTTGCTTTAGCATTGTGGAAATAAGCAGGGCAGAATTTGAGGGGCCCATGGTATAAAATAAAATTTGGGGGGCCCCATAGATCTACTGCCTATATGCATGCCCCTATAGCTATCCCCCTTTAACAACTGGCAGTCTGGTGCTTGCTTAGGAACACAAAGAAGTTATTTTGGTGACCTGATACAATAGGCAGTCTTTTTGAGGAGGCAGGTTGTGTGTGTGTGCACGAGCACCCACATCAGAGCTTACTATGTGGGAGGTTAGGATATTATTTATTACAGGGTTGGGAACAACAGTCAGAAAAAACTTCAATAGTTTATTTGACTTTCATTAATTACTTTTCTACCCCACCTCTTGTCTTGGTCAACATATAGATCAAATTACAAGAAATCCTGTACTATATACAGTAATAGAGAGTAGGGCTGAGATGAAAGCAAGTGTTCCCATAAATACTGACCTTTTAGGAGCGCTTGCAATTGCTCATCAGTACTTCGTTAGTCTTCAATGACTGCGCTTTCACTGGGCAGGGTGGGTGTCCCCCCTTCCACCCACGCAGTCTGGGAGGGGGAGGGGGAGGGGGAGGAATTTTTTTATTCCATTGATTTCAATGGGGACAGTGCCCCATTGAAATCAATGGAATAAATCTGGTACCGGTATACTGGATTTAATCCGGGAATCCGTTTTTTTGGAAACCGGAATCCGGTAAATCCGGTAGCCAGTAATTGCCCTGGGGTTCCACCTCTAATATACAGTAATAGAGAGTAGGACTGAGATGAAAGCAAGTGTTCCCATAAATACTGACCTTTCAGGAGCGCTTGCAATTGCTCATCAGTACTTCGTTAGTCTTCAATGACTGCGTTTTCACCATCGTCGATATCGGTGCCTGTGATTTTATGACATTTCCCTTCAGTTTTGTCACTTTCTGCCATTTTTGTTACTTTTTGTCACTTTCCATTACTTTTAGGGACTTTTACAGCAGTTTTGTGGCAATTTCTGGCACTTCCCTGGCACTTAGCCAACACCCCTTCAAGATTCATTCCCCTTGAATCTCCACAACCCCTGCGGTCCGCAGGGGTACTGACCTTTTGGGAGCACTTGTGAGTGCTCATCGGTACTTCATTAGTCACCAATGACTGCGCTTCCACAATCATCGATATTGGGGTCTGTGATTTTATGACATTTCCCTTCAATTTTGTCACTTTCGGGCATTTTTGTCACTTTTTGTCACTTTCTGTTATGTTTAAGGACTTTTACAGTCCCTGGCACTTAGCCAACACCCCTTCAAGATTCATTCCCCTTGAATCTCCACAGCTCCTGTGGTGTGCACAGGGTGCACATGGGCAGTGGGATCGGTCCCATACCAGCTCTGTTTAACTTTCAAAATGTAACGACAAATGATGAAAACAGCAGTATAGCAGCATAGTGTTCCAGAGAGGTACTCACGCCTATTGTTCTTTTTGCTGTCATCTTGCTGCTGGTTACAGGTGTCACTTTGGGAAACTAGCATCCAGGCAATGGGTAGTCCTATGCTCCAATCAGGCCTCCGCCTGAGGGGTCCAGTTCTCATTGGTTTCATACCTTCCAGGGTAGGAGTGTGGTCTAAGCTGTCTTGGGGTCAGGCCTTCAGGGTTTCCTGGGCTGGTAGAGTTACACACACACACACACAGGGTCACCTAGTCTGGGCCCTACACTCCCTGGTCCACCATCTAGGGGCCTCTCACCAAGAGTTCTAGCCCAGCCCCAGGGTTCTGAGAGTTCAGATCCCCCCAACTCACAGGTACCTCCACTCCTCCTCTCCTGCAAGCTGCTTGACAGCAGTTCTATGGACATAACCCTCCCTGGGTTACCCCCAGTCCTTACTCCTGGGCTGCCCATTTACCCAAAGCATAGCTTCTCCTTAAGCTCCTGCTTCCCTCTTAAGCTCCTGCTTCCCACATGCTTTCTTTATCACTGGTCTTGGAACCTTCCCATAGGTTCTGCTGGCCAGTCACAGACCCTCTTGAAGCCAGCTTAGAGGCAGAGCCCTCCCTGGCTCTTGCCTCTCTGGAGTCCTTGGGAGACAGTCCTTCCATCCTCCAGTCTCCTGCTAGGTCTTCCTCTGACTGAGAAGCTCAGTCCTCTGAGCCCTGGGCTATCCCTGCCATGCTCAGCTGACCCCAATCAGCCCCTTTGTTAGCCATAAGGATAGCTCGGCTGTGGCCGATTAGGGTACTGTTCTGTGCCACCACAGCACCTGCGCTTGCCCTGCTGGTGATACTCTGGCTGGTGCTCACCTTTGTAAAGGGCCACACTTCCTTCTAGCTTGCACTTCTAGAAAAGAAAGAAAGCCAGCAAGTTTCCACATCACGCAAATGATGGCAAATGACCTATTTGCGATGGAAACAGAAATCACTGTGATTTGTTGTTTCAAGTCTAATAGAGAGGAATGGTAGACTAGTGTATGGGTGGTGGTTAGCTGGACACTAGGGTTCAGTTCCTTGCTCTGATAAGCTCTTCAGTGGGAGGGTGTAGCTTCTGGAGCAGACTGGGTCCTGGCAATTCATTTTTTTTAAAATTTAAGCACTGGCCCACAAAAGCACATCCACATTTTTCAGAGGGACCACATTCTGAAACACTTCTTTCTGGCTTCTGGGAACCACCTCATTGCCCCAGAACAGTCCTGTTACCCCTTCCAGGTTCCTGGAAGCCTCAAGAACTCCTGCTGCTACCCAACCCGGCTCTCCAGAGACTGTCAGAAGACCCACCACTTCTACAAACATTGAGTGGTGACAGAGCCCCCAGGAATGGCAGTAGTGTTGAGGTTTCTGTGGCCCCTCATGATTGGCAGTGATGGAAGGCTGAGGGGGGGAGGGGTAGAAATTCCTACCCAAACTGTAGGGCCTGGGGTAACTGCCTCTATTGCCCCTAAGGATGGTCCTGGAGATAAGGCAGGTTCTAGGAAGGGAGTATATATACTCCCATCCTTAGGCAGGGGCAATAGGGACCCTCCATGGCTCAAGGCCGATACTAGGAAGGGGAGTATACATATTCATAAATACATAAATATAAATATTTATATTTATATTTTGGGGCTCACAGCCCCTGTAAAGTTATTCCCCCTTTTATTTTCTCTAATCAGCCCTGGAGACCAAGGATAGCTTTAGGAAAAGGTGGCTTAGTACATAGTAGACTATGGTGGCAAATTTAAGAGGACAGCAAAAGGAGCCAGGACTACTTTTCAACACCTGCTGTGGTTGGAGGGAGTGTTGCTATTTCATTCTGCCACCATTTAAAATAAACTCCTTAGCTAGTCAGCTGTTCAACGGAAAATCAAAAGCACTTGCCTCCCATACAGTAGTTGAATTTCTTTACCCCTGCTTCTGCACCCATCATGCTGGGGCATGCGCTTCAGGGGATAGAGATGGGAGTATTCTGATTCTTCAGTTCTGACTCCTAACTGCCTGAGGAAGGACCCCGTGAGGTCTGGTATCTTGCACATTTCTACCAGCAGTTGAAAATAAAGTAGTTCGAATTATATCTTTTGTTGGACCATACTTCTTTCTTCAGTGGGAAACCATGAGCACTCTCTTCTCTACCCCCTGTCATGTATCTCGTATAAAAAGCATACATTTTATTGGCAATCTGTGTTCCAACATTTAGGACCGGTTTGTTATAATGTCCTTTTAGCTGTAATCTTGGAGAGAGATATGATCAGTCTGTCTCTTAAGGATTACATAGCGAGGCCTGCACCAACATTTCCTGATATCCAGTTTCAAGGGAAGTGACAGGGGCAGAAAAAGGTTTTCTTTATCTAAAGAAACCTGATATCTTGGGCATTGTTACATCTTATCTCAGATGATAGCTGCCTTTTTAGTATGTATCAGCAGATTGTTTCAACAACTAATTTTGAGAAACCCCATTGTAAGCTTTCTTGACCTGACATCATTTAAACTGACTTCTAGCAAAAACTAACTATAAAGAATGAGAGGAAAAATTAATTCTTCAGAAAGCTTTCCATTCCCTGGAGTTTTCTCACCTTCATTATGGCAGTATGGGATACAGGACTGGGTGAATATGAATGAATATTCTTTTGAAACATTTGAGCCAATAATGAAAGCATATGTTATTCCTTATAGATGTTAAGATCTTTTGACTTACAATACAACTGTTTCTTTGAACAGAAATGTCTTTTTAAATCATGTATTTGTAACTGACATTGTTTCTCTTTTGTATCGTGTTGATATTTTTATTTGAATTTAAGTAAACTTATGCTTTATATTTATAAATGCTTTGTCTCATGAACTTACTAACAAATTATTGTCATTGCTTTACCATACTGGGCTGGTCTAGCTCTTAAGCATGGTGCAATCTCAGAGTTTTCACATACAGGAAAATAGTTGCCCTATATCCAGACCAGATTATGTCAGGCCTGGACCACTAAGTGCATTTTCCTTTTGAGTAAACTGAGGCACAATGCGACAGTTTGAGGAACAGGGACCAGGTGTGTGTGTGTATATAGGATTGGAGCAAAATTTTATTAATGTGTCTATGTCAGTGAAATGTGTAAAGCTGGTCCTGCCAGAGATCTCTCTCACAATGACTGAAATAAAGATATGTATCTATTACACCACAGTATAGAGAGAACTGATTTAATCCAAGACCTTATTATATTAGCTTGTGATCTTAATAGGGGGCAGAAGTTCAAAGGGAAAATTATTATTAGAATTTCTATGAGCCATAGATGTCTTGATAGATTTCTAGGCAAGAGGGAACAAGTAGCTTGGTTCAGATAGAGACCCTTTTTCAGGAATTAAATGATTGGGTTGAAGGCTAATTGTGTTTTGCATCTGCCACCTAATAAAATTTCATATCCCTCTGGGTTTTCATATGGGCCAAGACTCACCACTTCTCCTTTATCTTGATTTTAGAATCCCCTGAAGCCAGTTCAAGCACTAACAACTTGACCTGAGTTCATCGGCTAAATCGCTGCAGGAACAAGGAAGGCCATCTTTGTTTTAGTCAATCAATTTAAAGCCAGGTTTACGTTTTAAAGAACAGAGGGGTAGTACTGAAGCTTACCTGGGTTTTATTAAGAAAGTCACCTTGACTGAGAAATGCTCTATGATTGTTATAATAGCTAATAGGGGGACAAAAAT
Organism: Sphenodon punctatus; assembly: GCA_003113815.1. Classification (NCBI taxonomy): domain Eukaryota; kingdom Metazoa; phylum Chordata; class Lepidosauria; order Sphenodontia; family Sphenodontidae; genus Sphenodon; species Sphenodon punctatus. The sequence goes on along the minus strand of QEPC01008398.1, from coordinate 288,541 downwards.
CAGGTCAAGGGGAAATTGACAAAGAAAATGAAATATTCTGTGAGGCTGTATGGGCTGGAATATCCATGAGGATTTCAGGGTGTTTTTTGTTTTGTTTTTTTAAGTAGACTCAGTTTTATTTGTTTCAAATGCTACTAATGACATGATCTTCCAATGGGATGCATGGGTGCATGCTAGCAGTTAGAGTAGGCTGAAGTCCCATTGAAATAATTTTGTTTTGCAAACGTCCCTATCTTTAAAAAAAGGAAAATGGAGGATCTAGGAATTATAAACCAATCATCCTGATCTCAATACCTGGAAAAGTACTAGAACAGGTTATGAAACAGTCTGTAAACATATTGATTGACAATGCAGTCATTACTACTGGCAAACATGAAGTTGTCAGGACTAAGTCATGTCAGATTTCTTTAACAGAGTAACTGGTCTAATGGATAAGGAACTAGTCTCCATTGCAGAGGGCAAGACTAGAAATAATGGGGTCAAATAACAAGAAGGTAAAGTTTGGTTAATCAGCATGAAAAAAAATCCTAATAGTAATAGCTGCTTAGCAATGGAACAAGTTGCCTAGGGAGCTCTTTGGCTCTCTTTTGCTGAAGGTTTTCAAACAGAAGCTAGACAGTCATCTGTCAGGGATGTTGTAGCTGTAGACATCCTACCTCAAAGGAAGGGGGGTACCGCTAGATGGCCCAGAGTTCTCTTCCAACTCTATGACTGGAACTCATGTCCATGGTAACAGCTAGTGCATGCACCATCCTGGCAGAGGATCATACTATACATGTTAATATTATTATGCTCCACCACCAAATGGTGCTTGGATAGCTTTACAAGATGGTGATGATGATGATGATGATTGATGATGATAACAAATATATTTTTGTATTTTTTTATAGCACCCCCCTGTCTACATGGCACTTGGAGCACTTCACATTTTACATAAAAATAAACACAATGTTTAGGTGACAGTGCTAATTGCTGCCACACTTTGATCATGCCCGGGCTGAGAGCTCTCACCCTGGGCAGGATCTGGCCCCGCCACCGAACAAACATGCCGGTGGCTGGGGAGGGGGAGTGATAGGGCAGGGGTGATGTACGGACATGGTCTGCATGGCTCTGCCTCCCGTGCTGCTGTGCATGGCCCCGCCTCCTCCCTGACAGCCTATGAGGCTGCTGCGCCTGCCTGGAAAAGCTCTGGCCACTGGCTGGAGTTAGGTAGAGCAGGCCATCAGTTCTGACGGTCTGCTCTACCATGGTCCAGAGATGACTTTCCCGGACCATGGCAAGGCTAACTCCTCTGGGATGTGCGCTGGCAGGGAGCTCAGTGCACAACCCAGATTTAGTCTCCCACAGTCAGGGAACTATTTGTTCCCACCCGCAGTTAGCATCTGGTGAGCAGGAACAAATGTGATACCACCATGGGTAGCCACGTTGGGGTAAGCCTGGCCACCTGTGGTAGCAGCACGTCTAAAAATACCCCATGTAAACAATTTAAAACAATTTGAAACAAGTAATTTAAAAGAATATTTTTTAAAATTGTAAAATAGGGGAAGGAAAAATGGAGGACAGAGTACATTAAGGGAACCAGTAGTGGATCCTAAAAGCACCTGGAGACTAAATAAGTTTTAGGTGCTTTTTAAAGGTAAGGAGGGAGGAACTAAGGTGGACTCTGGAGGGAGTGATTTCCATACTGAGAGGCCTGCCACAGCGAAAGCCTAATCACCCGCTAACTTAAGACACAGTGGTGGGATCCCCAGTGGGTGGCTTCTGAGCTCAGAGACCAATCAGTGTGAGGCTCCAGAAGCAGGTCTCAAAGATATCCAGAGCCATATGAATCAGGACCCTGCAAACCAGCAGCGTAATCTTAAATTCAACCCAGCGCTCTACAGGCAGCCAATGTTGAGAACATAGGGCAGGCATACTGTCCAAACCAGTAAGCAGCCATGCTGACGCATTATAAACAAACTGTAAGCAATGGATAATCACTTCTGGCAGATGAAGGAATTACAAAAAAAAAGTCTCGTGGTCACCAGGGCATGGGTCACTGTGGCAAGGTCAACCTTGAATAAATAAGGGGGTGAGTTTAAACAAATTGAGTAACTCAGAGTATCTCCGAACCATGTCTGATACCCAAGTTTTCATGGGCAGAACATGGTTGAAAATGATACCCACGTTCTTTACCTGGCTCACAACCTCTCCTGGACCCTGTCAAAATGCAAGGGCCTGAGAGAGATGAGCACATCCTCATATTGGCTGAGCTTCCCTTCCCATCAGCATCACGTCAGTCCCCAGACTGAGAACAAGGTTGCTCCAGTGCATACAGCTAGCTATATCATTCAAGCATTCCTCCAAGGCAGAGGTTGAGATGACAGGGTTCATGGGGCAAGTGATATGCAGTTGTGTATCATCAGTGTACAAATGATACTCAACCCTGTACTTGGCCAAAACATCCCTGAAGGGTTGCATGTGTATGTTGAACAACATGAGTGAGAGGATAGAATCTTGGGGAATGCTGAAATTGAAATCTCTCATGGATGACAAATATACATTCCTTTCTAAAAGAACAGGGGCAGATCCAACCTTGTGGCATTGAGGATAATACCCCCTGATGCCCCTCAGGTGCCCCATTGCCCTCATGCGTAGGGATGGGCGAACGCAGTTCAGAAGTTCGGAGTTCGGCCTGAACTCGGCCTGTTCAGATGATTGAACCCGAAACCGAACACGAACCGACCGAACCGAACTCAATTCCGAACACCAAAATGACCGAACAGTTCGGTCAGTTTGGATCATGTTCAGGTGAGTTTGGGTGGCTAAAACGTGGTGTCACTGGAAGGCCAAATGTGACAGGGAGGGGGAGTCAGCTGAGAAGCAGACTTCCAGGCACCAGGGGTGGAGGGTGGAGAGGCTTGGAGTAGCAGCCAGCCTGCCAAATCACCTTCCCTTTTCATCTCAGACCACTGGCTTTGAAGTCAGCGATTGGCCACAGACTAGGCTACATGGAGCCAATGGGGCTTGCGGTGAGGCGAGCGCAGCATGAAACAAAACTGATTGCCTCCCCCACTTCCCAACACCTTCTGAGCTAGTCACTGTTCCTGAACAGCAGGCGTTTCTGAAGGCTCCCTCTCCCAGCAGTTTTTGTTCCTTCCTTTTCCTAATTCATTGCCAATCTCCTCCTATTTCACCCATCCAACCCATCTACCTCCATATTATCATTTATTTAACTTAGATTAGATAGATTTCAGTGTTATTTTTTGTTTTTACCCCTCCCTGTGTTCAATCTTCCTTCCTCCCTCTCCCCTCCATTGAATCCTTTCCCTCTCCCTCTTATTCCATCCCTGATTCCCTTCCCCTGTTTTAAGTTTTGGATTTATTTAGAGTAGAATTATTATTAGATTGATTTTCATTTCAGTTTTGTACCCCTCCCTGTGTTCTTTGTGTTTCCCGCTGTGTAATATTGTATAT
>QEPC01008398.1:261774-277991 GCA_003113815.1 Sphenodon punctatus | reverse complement strand
GATAGATAGATAGATAGTAGAGAGTTGTAGGAGTTAGCTTAGTGATAGAGATAGCGTTAGTGATTTAGTTTTAGTGTTTGTAGGAGTAGGTCTGTGTACTTATAATAGATAATCCATTTAGTTCATAGCATTTAGAATAGTTAATAGCAGTTAGATTTAGTGTAGATATATATATATATAATATTAGATAAAAAAATAAATTAAAGAACCCATATAAAAACAAAAAAAACAAATAAAAAACAAAAGAAAACCATATAAAACCCAATAAAAAACCAAAAAACCATATACAAAACAAAAAAACACCCATAAGAACATTTCCCGAATGGCCGAATGACCAAACCGAACAGCCGAACGGCCTAACCGAATGGCCTGTTCGGACGACCGAACCGAACAGACTAACCAAACTGCCGAACCGAACGGACGAACCAAACGCAGCCAAACTGAACGGCCGAACCCGAACCTCGATCTGTTCGCCCATCCCTAATAATATCCAGAAGGACCCACCATCACGGGTCTGGGTCATCATTCCCCGTACAGAGAGCCTTTTTCTGAATTCCCAGACCGAACATTCCTGAACCGAACGACCGAACCCAAATGCGGTCACCAAACCGAACGGCTGAACCGAACAGGCGATCCAAACCGGATTGAACCGAATGACCGAACCTGAACTGCGATCTGTTTGCTCATCCATACTCATGCAGACCAAGGCCCCCAGCAAGCTATTGCCCTGCTCTGGTGCTGCTCCCACAGCCTCCCCACAGAGCTCCTTTACACGATGTGGGGAAGTGGCGCTCTTCTAATCAGACTCCAGCACTCTCCTGTTGGTTCCTGACTGCACACCAGTGCCAAACAGTTGATCAGTGCTGGCGTGCAACCAGGACCCAAAAGCGACACTACCCCATGTGGCTCACACGACCTGTGCAGGAAGGTGGGTGAGGGATGCCTTTTCCTTGGCTCCTCCTCCCCCCTTACTTCTTCTCCCCTGTGTGGTCCAGAGAGGCAGGAAGGAGATCACCTCCCCCAACCTTCAGGGAGCATGCTCGGGGTGCTGTCCTGGAGGAGCAATACTCTCTGGAGGACAGCGGAGGTGTCAGGGGTTCCTATCTAGACAATCAGAAAGTCCTTTATGGCAGTTCAGGGTGTCTTTCCAGAGCTCCTGGTTGCCCTGGAAGCTTCAGTCGCTCTCTCTGCCCCCTCCCCATCTTTACCAGAGGGGAAGGGAGAGAGCGAGCTTTTTACCAGGTGGGAGAGAACTCTCTCTTTCCCTCAAGATCACCTTCCTATCTTTACCAGAGGGGAGGGAGGAAGATTTGTCCCAGTGTTTAGTATCTGGGGTAATTTTGGCTGGCTGTGTATTTTAAATATATTTTGGGATTTTTTAAAATTTATTTTTCAGGGTTTGGGGTAATTTTGGTTGTCATCCAAAATACGTTTGGATTTTTAAAGAAATGTCTTTTTTGGTGTTTTGAGTAATTTTGGTTGTCTTGGAATAATATGTTTTTGTTTTTAAAAAAAACATTTATTTTTTAGGGTTTTGGGTAGGGCTGTACTGAATAGTACTTCCAGATACTCGGACCAATTTCCAAAGTTCTGGGTAGTTGGTCCAGGTACTCGGTGGCCCTTTGGCGCTGTTTCCAAAGTTACAAAATTCAGAAACAGAATTACGGACTTCGGAAATTGTTGGAACTTTGGAACATGGAAACTCGGAGCTATTTTGCACCAAGTCGGTGCCTCAACACATGTTGCCATGTGCAGCAGCTGAAGCCATTTAATTGCCTAGTCAATCAGGGTGCACAATAGCACATCCACTCCTTCCTCCCTCTCCCTTAATTGCCTAGCCAATCAGGGTGCAACACAACACATGCAGTCCTTCCTCGCTCCCCCTCCTCCCCCATACAAGGGCCTGAAATTCAGCAGTCTGTATATGATGTGGGAAGGAGAGAGAGAGGGGAAGGAGTCTGGAGGGAGAAGAATATAATATATATATTAGGGATGTAACTCGGCCTTCGGCCAACTTTGGAATTCAATGGAGATTATGGTATTTGGTTCCAAAATGCTGAAGTTTGACATTCCGAGGACCAAGGTCGTTCTTCAGAAAACTTCGAATGCTGCTGCACACATGGGCGGCTGGTGGATGACTGGTGGACAGTTGAGCTTTTTCTGGAAATGAAACTTAGTGCCATATTTGGTAGGAGGAGGGTGGGGGGGGGGGCAGCTGAGTGATGGTAACCCAGATAACAAGTTTTGATTTGCTGGCAAAGCCAGAATCCAACCTTTTGATTGACTGGCAGGGGAAAATAAAAGTGGCTGCAGTCATTTTGTCCATTCTCTTTGATGAATTTGGCTGTGTGCTACAGTGCTGCTGGATCTGTAAATAATCAGCTGGGGGGAGGGCTGCCTGTCCTGTCCTGGTGTGGTTTGACCTGTCCTGTCCATAGGGTCAATGCTGTTGGATGGGGTTTGCATTTACCTTTACCATGCCATGCAGGTTTTTTTTAAAAAAATAAATAAATAATTGAGTGCCACATTTCTTCTAGTTCTGCCTGCTACTTGGTTGGCACATGGCACCATGAAGCCAGACAGGAATCTCTCTGCCTGGCTCCATTTCCCTTTTCCTGGCCTGTTCAAGTTACCAGTGCCACAGTACCAATGCCATGCCAAAAGGGTGCCCCTGAGGGTGTGTGTGCGAATGTCTGGTTTCTTAATTTTGTGACTGCTGGGCTTTCTGTCTTTTGGTGGGATTTATATTTCTCCATGCAGTTGTAGACTGTTTTTCAGGGTTGTTGTATTCTTCTTGAGCAAATGTCCCTTGCTAACCTGCATTTTTGTGCACTACTTGGTTGGCATAATTATTAAAGTGGGTGAAGTCACTGCTCATGGTGGGCCATGCTGTGGGTACACTACTGTTGGGTTGTTGTTTTTGATTTCTGCATGTGTTGTTGTGCACCCTGATTGGCTAGGCAATTAAGGGGGAGGGAGGAAAGGGTGGATGTGCTATTGTGCACCCTGATTGATTAGGCAATTAAACGGCTGCAGCTGCTGAATATGGCAACACATGCTGAGGCACTGATCTGGTGCCGAATAGTTCTGAAGTTTTCTGAGGTCCAGAATTCATTCTGAGTCTGAATTCTGAAACTATGGAAACCGCACTGAAGGGCCACCAAGTACTCAAGCTGATTACTCGGAACTTCAGTATTCAGCCCGAGTACTCTAAAGTACTATTTGATACAACCCTAATATTATATAGCACACACACAGCACACAAACACACTTGGGGGGGGGGAATACATAGGGTGGAATTAGGAGGGAACAGTATAGGTGGGTTATTTATAGGATATAGGATACATAGGATATAGTTCAATATAGATATAGGTGTATATATACATATAAGTAGGAACTGTTATTTGTTAATTTAGGATTAGGTTTTAGATTTAATATTAAGGAGATATATTTTATATAGTTAGAATCTAGTTTAGGGATTACATTTAGATAGCTTTGTATTATTAGCATGGCAGAGCACCAGGGCTAGGAGGAGGGCAGCAGCAGACTCCAAGGAGGACATTGAGCTGGTGGAGGAGGTGCGGATAGGGCTGGCAGGCAACAATGGTGTCTGGCAGGTGCTCCATTGAGGTCTGCAGTGTGGGACCACTTCTCCCAGCCCCAGGGAATGGTCTGCACTGCTGCTCTGTGCTCCCACTGCAACAGGGAGGCGTGGCGTGGGGAACAGAGCAGCACCTCCACAACCCCCCACAGCCACCTTAGCAGGGCCCAGGGAATTAGCCTGCAAAGGGGGAGAAAGCAGGCAGGTGGCAGGGAACAGGGCGAGGGGGGGCAAGTTGTGCCTGCCAGGCAAAGGAGGAGAAGGGGGAGCTCCTCATTCTCATCAGCAGCAGAGGCGGAGGCCGCCCCAGTGCAGGCTGAGGAGGAGTTACCCCTGCCCTCAGAGCTGTATCGCCTGACTTGAGCCATCGATTCTGGGCATGCAGCTCTGGACCAACTGTCCCATGCACGTGACTCCTTAGTGGACGAGTATCATGCCCTGGGATGTAGTCAGGCAGTGAACGCAGCCTACAGTTCCTACATGAGGCAAGCACGGGAAGCCAACTGTGCATTCCGCCAGGCCCTGATTGAGCATGACAGGGGGTATATCCCTGTGCTTGGATGCTGCTTGTAATGGTGGCATGGAGGTGCCCCCATTGCCAGACCTCCCACTATGATCACCCAGGATTCTCCCCATCCCAGAATTCCCCCAGGGACACCTGCCCCTGTCCCTGACAGGGACCCTGGTGAAGGGTCTGCTGTGGTTGATCAGCCCCCCCCCCCAAACTCTTTCAGCTTCTCTAAGGTAGACAGAGGAGTTGCTGCTGCAGGGGACGATGAGGGTTCCTCCTTGCCCTCAGATGCTGTCTCCTCCGACTTTGCATAGTGTTAGGTAGGTAGTTCTTAGTATTACTTTAGTTAAGGTAGCAGTAGTTAGATAGAATTAGATAGGTAGTTAGGTAGTTGTAGGCATGTAGTTAGGTTGTTTGTTATAGTTGGGTATAAATAAAATAAGTGAACAAGGTAAATGTACTGGCCGAGAGATTCATCCCTTCTTAACGTTGCTGGCCCATTCATGTAGAGGTCCTGGATGGCCTTCGCTTGTACCAACAGCCTCTCCATCATGAGGAGAGTTGAATTTCATCTTGTCTTCACCTCTTGAATCAGATTTTGTGGTGGTAAGGACAAACAGCCTTAGGCATACCTGAGTGCTTGTCTTGTGCCAGAATGGTGGAAATGCCTGCAGAGGCACTGACATCTGCCAATGAGCTCCTTCACCTCTGGGTCAGCGGAGGGCATGTCTTCAGCTTCTTTCTCGATCCATAACTTCTACACCATTAGGTTGATGCAGTGCATGAGGCATGGGACTAAAGTGAGACCAGATAGCAACACTACATTTGAAATGTTCTTGGCGTTGTCCGTGACTACAAAGCAAACCTCCAATTTAAATCTCTCCAGCCAGTGTTTCAGAATGCCGAAAAGTTCTTTTGAAATGTTCTGTGTGGTGTGACTTTCCACTTGCCTCAAAGCTCTCTTCACTCTCTTGACTGTTTTCACATACAGTTCTGGCATGGCTTTGTTGGCAAAGTACACCCTGCTTGGGACTTTCCATCATGGGAAAAACTTTTGCATGAAGTCCTTAAAACCATCTGTCTCCAAAAAGAAGAATGGTATATATATAAGATTTATTGTTTGGCCGAAGACCTATAACGAGTATATACAATGCGTCCCACATCAAGGCAAACACCCTGGGACAAGACATATACACTGTCCCCATAAATCAAATCATCAACAAATAACATTCTAATACAAAAATTAAAACCATAATACAACCTCAGAAAGCCCCGAATCACCCATACCCTCAATATCAGGAGCCAATAGCAGACAGTACCTGCTTCCTTATCCATATTGCCGCCCAGCAGAAGCTAGCCATTGCTCTAGCTATTTTGGAATCAACAGGATTCAGCAGTCTACATATACTGTCCCCTAGCTTTCCACCACTCAGCAAAAAGTCCCCCAGGAATTTAAACCTTGGCCCAGCAAACGACGGGCAGCGACCAATTATATGTTCAAGGGTATCCCCCTCCCCCAATTGACATAGGGGACACAATCATTGGTCATAGGGGGTGCCTACATAATGACCCTCCAATATCACTGAAGGAAAAATGTTCATCCTCATTTTAAGAAAGACAGTATATGTCAGCATCCTGCCACGTAAAAAGATAGTGGCAGCCCAACAGGGAAGGTTTATAGAATATATAATCGGGGGCCACCCTCTGTGATGTCAAGAGTGCCTCTTCAATTTGGAGGGACTAGTCACGCAGGCGTCTTCTAATAAGTTCCCTGGCTGCCTTTAACCCAAGATGTCCCAGATACTCGGGCGAAAAACCCAACCTCGCAACTTCCTGCCTCACAGAGTCCTTCCAAGTATCATCCAGTCCAGATGAGATAGTCATGATTAACAATGAGCTTTTGGAGGGGTGGGGGGAAGAGAGTCACTCTAGCCCAATACAAACATATAGCCTGCAGGGCATAAATTCTAAGGGGGAGGCAAAGTGCTTCAGCCCTAAGTAACACCTGGGGCACACCTCTTGGGGCCCCCAGAATTGCCCTCAGGAATTTGTTTTGAAGATGTTCCAGCTTAGAGAAAAACTCCAGCCCCCACGCCGGGAAGGCATACAATAGTTGGCCCACTACTCGCGCCCTAAAAAGGCAGAGCACTGGTAAAATCAACTTCCCCCCTGCCCAAAGAAAAACTTAACAATTGCTGCTGAGGACTTACCCACTAATTCAAGAACAGCCTTGAAGTGCGCCTTCCACCCTCTATGGATAGAGAAGACCACCCCTAGGTAAGTAAACGCCTGTACCTGTTCAATAACATGGTCCCTGATCATCCAAAAATGAAGTTTCTGCACTCCCCCTGCCCCTATCACTAGCACCTTGGTCTTAGTAAAATTAATAGACAGCATCTCGGCTCAGCAGTAATCTTCAAAATTCAACATTGCCCATCTCAGGCCCACCTGTGTTTGCGAGAGCACCACCGTGTCATCTGCGTATAGTAAAAGTGACACATAACGTTCGCCTACTTTAGGGGCATATGTATCAAATCCCTTCATAAGGCGTATAGAGTCATTAAGATAAAGGTTGAAGAGGGCAGGGGCCAACAGGCATCCCTGCTGCACTCCCACGTTCACCTGGACTGGGTCTGAGAGGGCACCCTGCCTATTTACCCTAACCCGCAAGGAATTCCCCGTATGTAATTTAACTATCAGGTAAAGGAGTCTTGGTTCAATATTTAAATGCTGTAACTTTATCCAGAGCCGTTCTCTGCTGATTGAGTCAAAGGCCTTTTCCAGGTCGAAGAAACAGAGATAAAGCTTCCTTCGCGGGGAGACCAGCTTCGCTATCAATGCAGATAATATGAAGATATGATCAGTTGTGGCCATCCCCTTATGGAAGCCTATCTGTTCCATCTCTAATAACTCCTGACTCTCCATCCATGCCTGCAGTCTGTTCAACAGGAGTCTAGAATATAACTTAGCCACTACAGAGAGGAGACTAATCAGCCAATAATTACCCGGCATCCTCGGGTCCCGTTTTTAAAAAATATGGACTATAGTGCTAGAAAGCCATGAAGCTGGGAGTTCACCTGTTTCATTAATATGGGAAAGCAGTGGGGCCAGCAGCACTGCCCAGCGGGACGGATCTTTCTAAAGAAGAATGGTAGCATGTTGGTTGCTAGTAACTGGCCAGTGAATGTGTCTGTCACTCTTTTGGGTTGCTCCAGATCCTTCCTCCTACAGCCTCCCTCTCCCTGCCATGCCAGGTGCCTGTCTTTGACTGACACTGCATGTGCTGCTATTTATCTGAATAATGATCTTCAATTGCTTATAAAATTTGGTCCCTTTATCAAATTGACCTGTAGTTTGGCAGAGATGACAGAAAAGGTATGTGATACATTCCTGCCAAATATCCTATACACAGGATGGAATATAAACATGTCACAGATGGAAATGTATTTTTAAAGTTAATGTCTTATACCATCAGGACCCTTTATCCAATCTTTCTGAAAGTTAGAAGGAGTGTTAAGCTTGTGGAGGGACATAATATTCACAGGTTTCATGCAAATTGGATGAAAGATAAAGAAGTTGTAGCCATGAATGTGTATGGAGCTTTTCTTAAATCACAATTCAATTGCTTCTTAAATCGGTTCCCTTTATCTAGCCTTTTTGAAACATGGTACACATAGTGCCCTGTGTAGGGGGCACAACCTCCCCCGGTTTCATCAGAATTGAATAAGAAACAAAAACGTTATAGCCAGAAATACATTTTTGAGTCTTTTCCCTTTATTTCAAAAACAAAATGTTTAACCTTCTTAAAGCGGATTGCTCCTAGTGACCGTAATTTAGATGTTTTTCAGAATGCTTTCACAGAGATCTGTAAAAAACTGATTCTGTCCTGCTCTCAATAAATGGACTACATCTCTGTCATACAGCGAAAGCGAATCTGGAAAAATCTCGATGCCAAATTATATCCATGTCTCAATCATACAGAAAACCGTGGATTGATCTATTTATATTTCTCATTGATTTCCTAAGCCTGGAACACTTATTCCCTGTGTATCTATTATACTGTCTCTCAATCAAATCAGAGACCAATATCTTGCCGTTTGGAAATGATTCTATGTTATTGGACAGGTCAGATTTCATTGTTTGCAACAAAGGAACACCAGTGAGTAGACCCAAATAATTTCCACCACAGTAGATCACAATTCCAGAAGGAGGTGGAATAGATCTCCTCTTGATCTCTTCCAGTTTGGGAAGAATCTCAGGCCATCTCATTCCTCCTTATAAATTTGGTTGTCAGAGGTAAGGTGAAGCCTCTCTTCCCTGACAAACTACTCTAATTGTCTAACATAGGAAACTCCAATAATCCAGATTACTTTCTCCATACTTTGTGTAAATTGCAATGATAAAATCTGCTTTGCACTTAGTTCCCAACTTTGCATTTAGTACTGTAGAAGATAAGACACAGGTGTCCTCCAACTCCAAGGTACTGTAGAGAAATAGTACAGAATGCTTGCATTATTAATTATTATTATTATTATTATTATTATTATTATTATTTATTTAGTGGCCAGTTTGAGAAATGCAATGCCCACCCTCACCAGTATGCCCTATGGACTCCCATGGCCCTACAGCACACAAGCTCAAAACTTCCCTGTATGAAATGGCATCAAAAAGAAATCAAATGTGCCAAGCACCCACTCCCAGACATGACCAACCCAGTTTTGTTGCAAGTATCCCCCCACCCTCCATGCTCCCATGCAAGGTCACTCTGCGCCTGAGGGCCCTGTATGTGTGGGTGAGCCAGACAACACATAGTCCTCCTTGCCCTCCAAGCTGCAGACACTGGCAGAAGCCCCCTCAAAAAACAAACCATATTATGACAACCAGCACTGCCCCTCCCACCTGACTCCATACATAGTACATAGTACAATACATCCATGCATGTGTTAGGTGCACCATAGATACAAGACTAGGAGAGAGTTAGCATATAGTCCGTGCTCTGCCCTACCCTTCCAGCAGGGAAGAAGAAACACACCGGCGCAAGCCACCCCAGACAGCCAAAAAGAAGAACACCATGTTTTATGCTAACAAATTACAACCAGCAGCTTCCCCCCTCCCCTGCAGGGCAGACTCATTACCACTGGCCAGCCCCTATACATGAAGAAAGGCAAGGGTGGCATGGCACAACCCCCCTAAACCATATATGTTGCCAAAGTTTGGCCCTCGTGGCTGGGTCCTTTGTGTCCCACATGATGCAAGGCACCTGGGTGGCACTGGGGTACCCCAGAGAGAGAGAGAGAGAGAGAGAGAGAAAATGGTCCCACTCCCTGGCCTGCTACGCCTGCCAGCAGGTTGAGAGACAGAGTGAGAGAGACCGAACAGAAGACAGCACATAAAACACCACCACCACCATGTAATTAAAGCACTTAAAAGGATATGTGACAGCAAGTCCCCGCCCCCCCCAAGTATGCCCCATGAATGATACACATGCAAGGCTTGAAGTTCAGGGGTGGTTGGGAGGGGGTGGGACTCGGGTGCCCCACCAAAGGAAGTCCAAATACTACATTTTGAAGCAAATTAAATTGATCAATCAAGTTTCAACAAGCTTTTTTGGTCTATGGCTAGGGCTGAAACTCAGCTTGATTGTCTCGTCAGTTCTTGAAAAGAAGGGGGGGTGTCCCATCTTGAGCTGAGCTGAGAAACCTACCACTTCTTGTTGAGAGCCAGTGAGAATTTGAGGGGGCGAGGGTTGCAGGTGGGGTCGTCAGTACGGCGGGTGGAGCTGAGCAAGGGGCAAAGACGAACCCCCTGAGTACCTCCGGCCCCTGCCCGGCATTCTCTACTGGGGGGAAGGGAAAGCTTGGGCAGGGACAGGTGCAGGGGTTTGGTGCCCTAGCAGGGGTAGGGGTGTACTTAACATCGAGGGGGGTTCCAGACACACACACCCCCGCAGTGCACCATGTCACACTGGAACCTCCCGGATCTTTAGTTTAAAAAAACACACACACGCCAAACACACAGCTGGAGCATGCTCAGAGTACTGCTTGGTTCAGTGTGCCCTTTTCAAAGATGGTGGCTGCAGAGACAAGCAGCCCTTCTGAGCATGCTCAGCCCTACATGCCCTTTTCAAAGATGGCAGCTGCAGGGCCGCACATGCTCAGAAGAGCTGCTCGGCCCTGCAGACACCATCTTTGAAAAGGGCACAGAGAGTCAAGCTGTGCTCGGATCATGCTCCAACTGTGGGGTTTTTTGGTTTTTTTAAAAAAAACCTGAAGACCCGGGAAGGGACTTAGCGTGGCATGAAACACCATGGGGGGTTGGGATCCCCAGATGGTAAGCACACACCTTCCCTACCCCCACTAGGACCCCAAACTCCTGCCCCTGCCCAAACTCCCCCCCCCGGCAGGGGCCGGAGGTACTCATGGGGTTTGTTTTTGCTCCCCCCCCCGCGTGCAACTCCCCCGAGTAATTCATGAGAACTCAAGAGGGGAGGAGGCGAACACCCAAGTTCTCACCCCTATCTTTATTCTCGCTTATTTCTCGCAAGAATCTCCCCTCCCAACCTCATTTCAGCTCTATCAGTGGCCCCATGGGTGCCACAAGCCATACCAGCAGCGATAACAAACATGCACAAAAAACAGACATCCCCCCACAAAAGTAAGCCTTGCTTGTGTGTGCCCAGCTCACCTACGCAAGGTAAATCCCCTCCCGACCCCCATTAACCAAAAATAAACTAGAAAGTATTCTCCCAGTTTCCCAGCTGGTCACACCTTGGCAAAATTATTGAACCGACAGCCAAAGCACTACCCAGAAAAGCAGGTTAGCAAGAATGGGACAGTCACTCCAGAAGACAACCCCACAAAAGTGCAACTGCGTGCAGAAATAAAAACAACAACAGTAGATGGTGGCCCACAGCATGGCCCACCATCAGCAGTGAGTGCACCCACTTTGATCATTATGCCAACCAAGCAGTGTGCAAAAAACAAGGAATGTACGAACGCGGTTTCGACGTTTGGTGTTCAGCCCGAACTTGGCCAGCTCAGATGCCTGAACCAAGCGCCAGAACTGAATGCCTGAAGCCCCAAACAGCTCGACCGCATTCAGATGCATTCGGTCACATTCAGGCGGGAAAAACAGGGCTGGCAGGACTGGGGGGGGGGCGGCAGCTGAGGAGCAGATTTTCTGGCACCAGGGGTGGAGAGGCTTGGACTAGAAACCAGCCTGCCCAATCACCATCCCTCTTTTCCTCAGACCACTGGCTTCGCAGTCTGCGATTGGCCACGGACTAGGTTGCACAGAGTCAATGGGGTTTGTGGTAAGGCGGGCACAGCAAGTAACAAAAGTAATTGCCCTCCCCCCTTCCAATTCCTTCTGAGCTAGTCACTGATCCTGTCAGCAGGCGTTTTCAGAAGTGTCCCTCTCCCACCAGTTTGTGTTCCTAATCCAATTACATCCTCCTCCTATTTCACCCATTTTCACACATTTACCTCCATAGTTTCATTTAGATTAGATTAGATTAGATAGATTTAGGTGTTATTTTGAATTGTACCCCTCCCTGTGTTTTTTCTCCCTCCCCTCCATTGAATCCTTCCCTCTTCCCTGTATATATTCCATCCCTGATTCCCTTCCTAGGGATGCGCGAACACGGTTTGGGTGTTTGGGTTCGGCCCAAACTCAGGGTGTTCGGACCGTTCGCCATTCGCAAACACCCTGAATCCAAACTGCCCTCCCCCCCCCCGCCCGAACTGGCCAAACAAAGTTCAAGTTCCAAACCAGTTCGGGTGGGGGAACGGGGGGCAGGGAGGAACCCGGTTTTCACTTCTCCCCCTCCAGGCTGCGTGGGTGGAAGGGGTGCCGAGGAGCACCTCCTCCCCCCACCCTGCCCAGCCTCATAATTTTTTTTAACACTCCACTCCACCTCAGGGATTGCCCTACCTGGTGGTGCCGGGGCTCTGACCCTGACTCCGGTGGCGGATCTGGAGGCGGCAGTTCTCTGGAGCACTTCAAGCCGCTACTAGGCCTTCCAGGTCAAACTGGAAGGCCTAGTAGTGGCCTGAAGTGCTCCGGAGCACCACTGCCACCGGACCCGCTGCCGCTGTCACCACTGGATCTGGGCCAGAGCCCCAGTACCACCAGGTAGGTCGGGCTTCGGGTCCAGCAGCAGACCCCCCTCGCCCCCCAAATTACACAAGAATGTAGAACTATTTACCAGAATTAGACAATTGAGAAGCAATTGGAGCAATCCTACCACACTGAAAATATTAAATCTCTCCGACTATCAACCTTGACACCTGTGGAAAGGCATAGACTTCCTCTATGGGAAAAGCAATATCTCATTTTCCAAGTCCAATGAAAAACTAGCAGATAAAGTTGACACCCTCCTCCTGCACACGTATGGAGACGCAAATAAACTGATTATGAGTGCGTACTTGTTTCCTGCAAGAGTAGTTGTGTAAGTTTCCCTATAACAGCACAGAATCGGTACGTGGGACTGAGATGGATTTTCAGTGCTTGACTGCAAATGCCCACAAAAAATTTCTGCAGTGCATTGTAAAAGTGACAGGGACGGTCTTGCCAAGAAATTGACTGATGATACATTGGTGCTATCCCTGAGGTGTCATGGCACTGTGAACCAAACCGGAATAGACAAAATTTATGTAATGGCGAAAGTCATTACAAAATCTGGTGATGATGAGCAATACTTTCTAGGTGCTAGCGAACCCTGCAACCATGGCGTAAAAGGAGTGCTGGATGCGGTTGAAGCAAGACAGGTGGACCCATGTTGGCTAAACATATCTTCAGGTATGCATCCTCCCTGGTCACAGATGGAGCATCTGTCAACACAGGCGAGAAGTCTGGTTTGTGGGCTCGCTTTCAGTAAAAAATGAGGGGTGATGCTCAAGACTGTTCTGTCCCTCTGTTGAAGATCTGGTATGGAGTCCACCGATCTAATCTTGCATGGAGGAAGTAACTCAGTCAATGAAGTTGGGTACATGTTCCAGCTGCTTGTAGGGCTGAGTGCATATTTCCACATGTCAAGCCTCAGGCCCAGAGAAGTTTGGAAAGTTGCACAAGCCAACAATTGCCATCTCATTGCACTCTCCAAGCTTTTTGAGTTCAGATGGATGAAGTTTTCCTTCTCACTAGTGATTTCAGTCCTAGTGTCCTGGCATTCCCTAATCCTCTACATGGAAAAAGTCCAAAGAGAATGAAGTGCACATTTCTTTCATTCCTCCTTGATGAGGATAAGGTCTTATTTCTATCCTTCTATTATTTCTGGTTGACATACTTACGGTCTTCAGTAGGTACCATTGCAGCTGGAATGAGATAGGGTCACCATCCTCAATGTAGAGAAGCTGACTATTGTGGTAAAATCAAGGCTCATGGTGTTGAAACAACAGCATTTGCTTGGTGGATGGGTCAAGGTTTTCAAGGATGAAGCTGTTACACAGTCAGATGAAAAAGTGATGCTCAAAGTAAATCAGCTGATGAGAAAGCCCATGAACCAGCAACACAAGGAACACCAACAGTTTGTAACTGACAGGAGAATGTTGGCGCTGCCTGTAATGAGGTGGCCAATAGGGATGTGCGAACGCAGTTCGGAGTTCGGACCAAACTCGAATAGTTCGGTCGACCGAACCGAACTTTTGAACTGAACTCGAATTAGACTGAACTGTTCAGTTGAATCCGAATCAGTTCAGAAGGCCAAAAAACCCGGTTTTGAATGTACAAACTCGCTTCGGAAGTTCGGAATTCGACCAAAACTCGAATAGTTCGGTCGACCAAACCAAACTTTTGAACCGAACACGATTTTCGAACCAAACTGAATTTCCGAACTCGGTTCTGTTCTCACATTCCTAGTGGTCAACTGTTTTGCTGAACCAACACCTTGAAGTTGACGCTTACTGATCTTTTTCACGTTATGAATTCATTTGCCGCTCTGCAACCATAAATAAACCTGGAAAAAGTTCACAAGGTGCTAGGTACAGACCTCAGTGTGGCAGAACTCTCACTAGAGTACGTGGAGATACGTACATTGACAACAACTTGTTTGCAAGATGACATTGCCCCATTTGGTTCATTTCCTTGCATTATCTAATGAATACAGAAATGTGACAACGCTCATGGCACATTTTCTGGTGGCTAAGCCTCATAGTGCTGATGTTGAATGTCTCATCAGCACAAGTATTGCATTGAAGTCCATCATCAGAAACACTCTCAGTTAATTCAGAAAATTAATACTTCTACACGTATCACAATATGTCGCTGCTCATCGAATGGGATCCTTGGGCATCAGTGCTCCTAAGGATTAAAAAAGAGAGTGCAGAACCAAAGACACGCCTAAATCAAGAAAGCAAATGTGGTTAAGGGAATTTTCTGAGACTTGCAAGTGGAACTACTCACACCACCCAGATGGTGACCACCCAGATGGTGACCCGACCACCTCAAAACAAAGGAACTGTTGATATGATCAGTATAATATGAGCAGAGGTACATGGCACCTGATAATCTTTTCTGTGTTTGTAGTATTTTATTGCTGTGTAACTACTGTATACTTACATTATATATACTGTTTAAGTAGAGTTCAGGTAGCATAGAAAACCATATATGTGTTATCTATTTCTTTTTACGAAACAACCTAGCTACTTATTAAACCCTATTTTCCCAACTGCACAAAAACTTGGTTCTCACTGAACAGATTTTTTTCCCACTGCACAAAATGTGTCCAGCTGCACGTTAGAATAAACTCTGAACATAGGAAGCAGCGTGACTGCTATATGCCTGATTTCCTTCACTGGCTGTCAACCCAACTCCTGATAAGGTAAGCCTGAGAGTGAGGGTGTTTTCAAACGAGATGCTACCATGTATGGCCACCCAGGAGCCACTCATCCGAGTGCCCCTCTCAGCCACTCACGGCACAATACCGAGAAATCCCAACTACACCATGCAGGGCAAGCCAAAAACATATGTGGAAATGGGGGCCAGTGCATCCCCTGTCTGTATAAACTGGGGCGGCTACCCATGCCAGAAGCCAGGTCCCCTGTTCATAGGCACTGGGGGCAGGGGACACGGCCTTTGCAAATCAGAGGAACTGGCCACGGGGGCTGGGGAGCCCAGTTCCCTAGAGCTCATGCCTGGGACATGTCAGTTTCAAAGGCCAGCCTGGTGCGGTTTATTTATTTATTATTTATTATTAAAATTTATATGCCACCCTCTCCTACTATAATCATCTTAGGGTGGCTAACAACATTTAAAAATAGATAACTAAAATACAATTAAAACAACATAAAATTCCCAGATTAAAATAACCCATACCCAAACCCTCTGTAACCCAACCAACCCACTCCATCTCCCTTGGTAAAGGCCTGCCAGAACAGTCAGGTCTTACACAGTGTCTACTGAAAGAGGGGAGGTCGGTGTTTTCCTCTCCCCAATGGTCTGTGGCAGGGGGAATGTGAGGTGACTTTTGTGGTAACCATGCTGGGAGATGCCCATTAGAACCCCTCCCCACGCACTCCACCTGAGTGGCTGCTCTGCAGCTGTGCCACTCAGTGGCCATGGACCATCCACCACCTCGCCTTTATTGTTTAAATACGCCCTCAGTGGGCAGCCGTGCCTGACCTTTAGGAGAGGGAAGGTGCCTGACAATCTAGAACTGATGCTAAATAGCCAGAGGATTGCTCTGCCCATTTGGGCCTTGATCTTATGGCTGTACTTCAGAACATATAAGAGTCAGGCCTACACCTACATTCATCCTTGGTTTCTTTAGCTACCATATATTTATCTGGAATGCAGAGAGTGGTATTAAAACCTGGGCATTCATTCACAATCAACTTTATTTTAATTTATCACAGTATTTGTGGTAGCTTAAGGAATGCAATAAATACCAATGTTAGGGTAAGAAAAATACAACGACAAATGTTGTTTTCTAATATCACTTATTGTGTATGAAAAATACGCCCCCTCTTTTCCACCTTTGACTCCCTTCTCAAACCCCCCTGTCCTCCTCCTCCCTCTTCTCTCTCCACTCAGGATCTTGCTCTCTTTTTCACCTCTAAGATTGACAAGATCTTCCTGGAAATTGCTTCCAAGTCCTCTCCCCCTACC
>QEPC01008398.1:242996-259969 GCA_003113815.1 Sphenodon punctatus | reverse complement strand
TAATAATAATAATAATAATAATTATTATTATTATTATTATTATTATTATTATTATGAATAATAATTTTAAAACAGTTTAATTACATAAATTGTTCCAGCATTAAGTTATATTAATAAAGAATTGACACAGTGAGACTTTGGCACAATGTGAGATGGGCTTCAATGATCTAAACAACCTGGAACTTGGAATTCAGCTGATGTGTAATTCAAAATCTTATCAGCTTGATTTTCCAAATCCAGACAGACAGACACACACACACATCCTCTCTCTCTTTTTGCTGGTGCAAGTTGTGCCCATGGTTAATTGCATGTGTAATTAATTCTGTGCTCAAAGTTTTGTATTTAGAAGTCTGCAGCTACTACCTGATTGCACTCACAAATCAGATAGCCGACAGACTATAGCCTTGCATTCATGCTTGCAGTTAATTGGGAGTGCAAAAAAACCCAAACTCTGCCTATTCAAATTAAATCTAGTTTTAAATCTTAGCCATTATATTTGATATATAAATACCAAGTGCTGAGTGTCAACCTGCTGTCAATTAAATCAATGAAAAAAATTCTATTGAATTAAAAAGGAATATGATTTGATTCCAAGACCTCCCTTATCAAAAAATGTGTTTCTCATGACATGATCTCTCTTTTGTGGTGACTTTTTCTTTCTAATCAATTTAACTCATCCTAAATCACTGACTGCTATGATATAACATTGGATAAAAATCATTTATGTCAGTGGAGCAGATTATCTGATTTTTTTCAAGCAAAACTTTCTACAAAGCAGAATTTTTTTTCTTGAAGTATTAAACAATGGCCCAAGTCTCTTATAAACCCAGAATAATGATAAGAGATCCAAATAGAGTTTAAATCAAATCATCAGTCCCAGCAGAAGTTGTAAGACACAGACTTTGGCAGCAGCATTCTTTTTCCTCATATAAACACATCTCTTTATAAAACTGTCTGGATAGAGAAGTGGTTTTCTGCATGCTCTTAGTAAAGTCACTTGGAAAATCATCCAAATGGATAAGTAGCTTGGTGGATATACTTTTTTTTAAAATGGTCGGTATTATCAGTGATGCCTGTCTTGCAATAGCCGTTTTACTACTCTAGAAGTGAAGGTGAGTTTAGCATGTAGTGCCAGTTACTGGCATAGCATTCCCTTCCTACCAGCCAGCCATTTATTTGATTGAAGAATAGTTTGTGGTTGCATTATTTTCCCAAATTTAATTTATTTTTTCAATATGACAGACCAATAAAGGAGGCCCTCTTTTCAGCATGGCCAAGTTTAAAGCTACACGTACGCTGATACAGCATGTACTGTTATGATTTCATCAGTGGTGAGCAATGAGGAATAATGAATGTTCAATAGCAAAGCTAGAAAATGTGGCAAGATGTCACATTCAAAAAGAGTCCAGGATCATTACAGATCATCCATATCAAAATTAATTGTTGGACAAAACTTGTCCTGTGGTGACTTATGATACCTTTGTGGCTCAGCTATTTCTTTCTGAAGCCTGGCTATATTTCTTTAAAATGTTTGTTAATGCTTAATGCACATATAATTGAAATAATAAGAGAAAGGACTCATTTTTATTCCAAAACCTGATTACGTTTTTGTGTAGCAAACGAAAAATTACAACTGTTGTTCAGTTATTTAGAGTGTTACCACAGCACTATATAACACAGTGCACTCCTTATTAGGGGAAGATATTTTCTATTTAAAGACTTTAGTCACAAAAAGTTCTGCAACAATTGTTATCATTCTACTATTTTCTGAGGTACATTACTTTTAATAAGGTTTCATTAGTCCTCTCTTATCTGGTGTCAATGTAGCCACAGGTCTTGCTGCCAAAAAAACAGCAGGGGGTAGGAGGAAGAGTTGCTCTTTCTTAAGCAATCATTTAAGGCTGTTTTTAAAAACCAGTAACAACTTGGAAAGATGTCCTAAAAAACAAATAAATATGTGTAGGAGAAGCCTGTCCAATTTAAGGTATGACTGGTTCCTTGTGACCCATTTTCAATAAAATGGTGCTAAGCTACAGAGGGCACACAGGCATGTCCAAGCGTATGATCTTCTTGTGGCATGTAAAATCAGGAGAATTTAAAAAAATAAATGCACAGTCTCTTTTATAAAACTTTGAATATATTTGAGAAATAAAAGACTACTTTGCCATTTGTAACTGCTAAGATTTGCATGACATAAGAACATAAGAAGTGCCATACTGAGTCAGACCGTCAAGCCCAGCATCCTGTCCTCTGACAGTGGCCAATCTCAATCACATGACAGAAGAACTAACTTTCACAATGGGCAATCCATTCCCCGTTGTTCTATCCCAGCTCCTGACAGTAAGAAGTTCATCCCATAAGCTACTTGGTTAATAGCCATTAATGGACCTACTTTCCAAGAACTTATCCAGTCCTTTTTTAAACCCAGCTATACTACTGGCCCTGACAACATCCTCTGGCAACAAATTCCAAAAGTTAATTATGCGTTGAGTGAAAAAATACTTCCTTTTATTTGTTTCAAATCTGCCAGCAACTAATTTCATGGAGTGTCCCCTAGTTCTAGTACTATTTGAGAGGGTAAATAACTGTTCCCTATCTACTCGTTCCACACCACTCAAGATTTTATAAACCTCTATCATGTCCCCTCTCAGTCTTCTCTTCTCTAAGCTGAAGAGATCCAGCTACTTGTCAAGCCTCTTTTTGTATGGAAGCTGTTCCATACCCTTTATCATTCTCGTTGCCCTTCTTTCTGTACCTTTTCTAGTTCAGCTAGACAATCACAGAAAGGTAGTGTTAGGATCAGAGCCAGTCCAGTCTAGAGGATAAGGTGCTAAACTTTACCCTGGAGATCTAATAATGACCTCCCTCACAGGGTTGTTATGAGGGTGGACTAGATAAGGATTGCAAAGTACTTTGGACACTGAAAACACTTTAAAAATGATAAAAAAACAACAGGTCTACGCGGTATAATTGTAAGGTGATGGCAGAACCAGAACAACCAGTAGTAGCAACTTTTCTTTCCCTGGTGGTGCAGTAGGACAGTTCCACAAATTGCACTAGCCATGCAAAGAGAAGTGTGTCTTCTAGGGATGTACAAACAGGATGGAGTTCGGATGTTCGACTGTTCGGACTAAAAACTTATTTTGGCTTTGTGGGTTCGATCTGGCAAAGTTTAGACCCCCCGAATGTTGGGCAGAGTTTGGCGCCACCGGGAGGTTTAGGGCACTCTAGGGACACCCAGGGGACCACGTGGTGGCATAGCAGGCCATCAGAGACCCAGCAGCAGCAGAGACTGGGGAAGACTTGGCGCTTGGCACCCTGGGTTGCCCAGGCAGGCAGGCTCAGCACTTGGCCCCTGGGGGTGCCCATGGTGCCAGGGCTGGCCATTGGAGACCCAGCATCAGCAGCATCAGAGACTGGGAAGGCTTGGTGCATGGCACCCCAGGTTGCCCAGGCAGGCAGGCTCATCACTTGGCCCCTGGGGTGCCTGTGGCACCAGGTCTGGCCGTCTAAGACTCAGAGGCAAAAGAAGCAGCAGAAAAGACCGGGAAGGCTTGGAGCTTGGTGGCTGGCACCCCTACTTGGCTGGGCATTGCAGGCTGGCATTGGTGGAGCAGCGGCAAAGACCTGGTCAGGGCTTGGTAGCTGACACCCCTGCTTGGCCGGTCGTTGCAGGCTGCCAGGCATCGGTGGGGCAGTTGCAGACAATGAAGTGGAACAACAGCCTTCCTTTCATGGAACGTAGGCCCCAGAACCCTGACGGTGGGTTCTGGGTCAGGAATAGCTGACTGCTTCTTGATGCAGTGGAATGACAGCTCCCCATGAGTGGAATGACGGTCCAAGAACCCTGATGGTGGGTTCTGGGACAAGAGTGGCAGCTTCTTGATGACGTGGATGGACAGCCCCCCGTGCATGTAACATAGCCCCAGAACCCTGATGGTGGATCTTGGGGCTGGAGTGGCTGATTGCTTCTTGGTGCATTGGAATGACAGCTCCCCATGAGTGGAATGATGGCCCTAGAACCCTGACCATGGGTCCTGGGATTAGAGTGGCAGATTTTAGATGAAGTGGAATGACGGCTCCCCATGAGCGGAATGACATCCCCAGAACCCTGACAGTGGGTCCTGGGACTAGAATGTCAGCTTCTAGATGAAGTGGAATGATGGCTCACTGTGAGAAGAATGATGGTCCCAGAACCCTGACGGTGGGTCCTGGGTAGGGCTGTAGCGGAATATCGCAGCGGTAGCTATTTCCGGCGGAAACAGTGTTTCCGCAATTAGTGGAACGGCATGGCAGAGGCTTTCATTCCGCGGTTTCATTCCGTGGTTCCGCGGTTCCACTTATTTGATTCCGCAACTTAGTGGAATCGTGGAAACATGACATTTTCGCTATTTCCGCAATTCCGCCAGCGCCAAAAAATAGCAGAATAGCGGTTTTCCACGATTTCCGCAATTTTTCCGCAATTCCGCGATTTGCAGAATTCCGGCGGAATTAGCGGAATATCTGCAGAAAAGTCGTGGTGTGGCACGGGCAGTTCCGAAATGGCGGAACGGAATCGCGGCGCGGTAAAAGCTGCTGCCGCATCAGCCCTAGTCCTGGGACAGGAGGGGCTGCTTCTCTATGAAGTGGAATGACAGCTCTCCCTTCCTGTAATGTAGGCACCAGAACCATGATGAGTGGGTCCTGGAGCTGGAGTGGCTGATTGTTTCTTGATGCAGTAGAATGGCGGCTCACTGGGAGTGTCACAGGGAGCTCTGAATGACGTCACTGAATGACGTCTCACAGGGAGCAGTGGGTCTTGGGACTAGAGTGGCAGCTTCTGGATGATGTGGAAAGACAGCCCTCCCTGCCTAAAACGTAGGCCACAGAAACCTGAGGGTGGTTCCTGGAGCTGGAGTAGCTGGATAGATAGATTAATCTTTATTTCGCGTCATTGACCATGGCAAAAATTTTAAACATAAAACAAAGGTTCCGGGAATCCAAGCACATCGCAAAGGCATCCACAAATATACAAATAAAATCTATGTAATAGTGTAACTAATAATCAAACTAAGGCATGGAAAAAAGGAAACCCCAGAATTTCCCCCCCTATTAAGGGAAATATCCAAGCCTTTGCGAGGATCGTCCCACACGATAATCCAAACAAGGGGAGACTGGAAGGTGCATTTAACATTGGCAATGCCTAAATTCAAGGAAATTCTTCCATCTGTAAAATGCTTGCAGGAGAGAAGAGGCAGTGTAAGAAATCACCTGCCCATCTGCACTACCTAATAGGAAACCCAGAAGGGTTGACTCTGATCTACCGGGGAATAGATTAAGCAGTGGTTCCAGCAGTTCAGTTCTAAGGGAATCGTATAGGTGGCATGATAGAATAATGTGCCCAATCAGCAATAAGATTATCAAAAGGGCACAGATGCTCGGCAAAGGGAATGCCCTGGAAATGCCCCTCTAGAACCTGTGATGGGAAGACGTTTATGCGGGTTCGAAAGAAAAGTTGCTTAGCTCTGGTAGAGATCGGGGATGACAGATATTTGGTCATCTGTCCAACACTGGGAACCCAGGAGAGGTACATAACCAGATGGGGGAAGGCAGCGATTCTACTCAAATCGTTTTGTCGCTCGATATCACTCATTCTGATTAAGATGATATCGGGAAGTTCCCCACTGGCCTGGTAATCCCGCTGCTGCCCCAGAACCCTGATGGTGGGTCCTGGGGCTGGAATGACTGGATGTTTCTTGATGCAGTGGAATGATGGGTCCTCATGAGCGGAATGACGGCCCCAGAACCCTGATGGTGGGTCCTGGGACAGGAGTGGCTGGCACCCCTACTTGGCTGGGTGTTGCAGGTTGCCATCCAGGCATCAGTGAAGCAGCAGTGGCCGTCTAAGACTCAGAGGCAGAAGCAGCAGCAGCAAAGGAGACCGCCTCACTCCCCATGTGCCCGTGCGACCCTTGAGATCGTCTGTGGGAGCCTTTTTGGAGAGTCCCCGGGCGAGGTGGTTGGCCACCGATGTTAGATCTTTTTCGGTGGTCGCCTCTGTGCTGTGGAATTCGTTCCCGGAGGAGGCTCAGTTGGCTCCCACTCTCCTGCTGTTTTGGCATATATGTAAGACCTGGCTGTTCCATCAGGCTTTTGGTGAGGGGTAGGCGTGGGGTGGGGTGGGGTGGGGGTGGGGATGGGGGCTTTCCCCACATATTGTATTTTAAAATTGTTTAAAATGTTTATATTGTTTTAATGAATGTTGTTCGTCGCCCCAGGCTGCACAGTACCCATGGCACAGCAGAGGCAGCAGAAGTGGACATTGGGTTGCCGGGGCACAGAACCCATGGCACAGACAACAGAGGCAGCATTGGCAGAAGCAGCAGATATTGGATAGCCACGGCACAGAACCTGTGGCACAGACAGCAGAGGTAGCATTGGCAGCAGCAGCAGATGACATTGGATTGCCGGGCACACAACCCATGGCACAGACAGCAGAGGCAGCATTGGCAGCAGCAGCAGACATTGGATTGCCGGGGCACAGAACCCATGGCACAGACAGCAGAGGCAGCATTGGCAGCAGAGCCAACATTGGATTTCCCAGTAGCACAACCTACGCCACAGACAGCAGAGGCAGCATTGGCAGCAGCAGCAGACATTGGATTGCCCGGTAGCAGAACCCATGGAACAGCAGAGATGGCAGAAGTAGAATTTGTCTGTGCACAGCACCCATGGAGCCAGGATGGTAGGATTTCCCAGGGAAGAGATCCCATACAGCAGCAGACGGCGGCAGCAGGATTGTATGGGCACATTTGGATTTGCCAGGGTGGAGTGTTGTGGATTACCTGGCCAGTGGGGCACATCACCCAGACTTGCCAGGGCAGGCAGACAGGCACCTTGGTATGAGAGACAGGCAGGTCAGGGCAGGGCTTTGACTTTGCCACGGGGCAGGCAGACAGGCACTTTGACATGAGCATGGGAAGGCAAACTGAGGCAGGCTTTGCTCTTGGCCACCTGGGCGGGTGGGAAGACAGGCAGTGTGTCATGAGCATGGGAAGGCAGACTGAGGCATGCTTTGATCTTGGCTACCTGGGCGGGTGGGAGGACAGACAGGCAGCGTGGCATGAGCATGGAAAGGCAGACTGAGGCAGGCTTTGATCTTCGCCACCTGGGCAGGTGGGAAGACAGGCAGCGTGGCATGAGCATTGGAAGGCTGGCTGAGGCAGGCTTTGATCTTGGCCACGTGGGCGGGAGGGCAGACAGGCAGTGTGACATGAGAAGAAGGCAGACTGAGGAAGGTTTTGAACTTGGCCACCTTGGCTGGCAGGCAGACAGGCAACGTGGCATGAGCAGAAGGCAGACTGAGGCAGGGTTTGATCTTGGCAACCTGGGGAGGCAGACAGGCAGCATGGCATGAGAGGCAGTAGGGAAGGCAGGCTGTGACTTTGGCAGAGCAATCAAATAGGCTGGTGAAGACTGTGCAGTGTGTGCGAGAGAGAGCCAGTCAGATAGGTGGATTGAGATAATCTAGCCAGACTTACAACTTCGCAATGCCACCCTGCATCATGAGGTCAGTCAGATAGGCCAGCTGAGGCTGTCTAGTCAAAGAAATAGAAGTAGGGTGGGCTCTGGACATTGAGAGGGAGTGTAAGCACCACAGCACCAGCAGTCCAGATTGAGGAAAAGCCCCTGGCATGGGATGGCATGTGCTACTGCACCATCAATCCATGTCCAGGGGCAGTTCGGGGAATCCCAGCAGTGGAAGGTTCACCTTAATAAAAAGCAACTGGTCCATGACTTGGCCCCCAGTCTCAGACGGTGCAGCGAGCAAATGTCCCCTGCCATGGAGAATACCTGTTCGCTGTGGACACTCATTGGTGGGCAGGACAACAGAGTCTTGGCCACTTTGGACAGGGCTGGCCACACATTGGTCTTGCCATCTCAGTAGGCCAAGGGATCGATCCTGTGATCCATGCACAGCTCCTTCTCCAGGTAGCTCTCCACTGCTGCTGAGGCACTGTCATACTCCCTCACATAACTCTGTCTGGGCACCACCTCCACCACTGCCCTCAGCCACACTGCCTGCCCTGCTGTGCACGAGTCCATGCTCGCCAGAGTGCTCTGCACATACAAGCTGCTGCTGCTGGCAATAGGGGTACTGCATCTGCTCAGCCTGTTGCTGCTACTGCTAGGGCTGGGGGCAGGGATAGAGCCCACCAGCTGAAAGGGGTGGCTGTTCCCACTCCCACCATCCCCAGGGGCGTACTGCTGTTGCCGCCATTCACGCTCCAGAGTCCTCTCTGCCTGCCGGACCCTCTCCACAAGGACACCCTTCTAGTGGCCATACAGCGCTGTCTGGCGTGTCACACTGACCTTGACCCTGGGGTCCAGCATGGTTGCCAAAACATATTCTGCCAGCTGCAGGAGCTCATCAAACCATGCCTTCAGCCCTGCCTTCAGCTGCCGCACCAGGGCAACCACCTCATCCACCAGCTTCCTGCACTGAGGGCCACAGTCCTGCCCATGGAGAATCTCCTCCAGCCTCCTCAGGAGACTCTGGACCAGAGGGGTCACATGGCTGATGGTGGCCAGCGAGGAGCTGATGGTTTCTATCATGGCCAGGAATGGTCTGAGCACAAATACCGTGTGAACCAGGATCTCCCATTCTGCCCCATCGTACCCTGGAGGTGTCCCACTGTCTGTCACCAGTTAAACCTGATGCAAGGTGGCTTTCTGCTCAAAAAGCCACTTGAGAATCAAGAATGTCGAATTCCACCTGGTGGAAACATCCTGCACCAGCTTGTGCACTGGAGAGCCTTGCTCAGCCTGCTTTGCCCAGAGGCGGTTGCTGCCCTTCATGCTGCAGTTAAAGAAACCAGCCAGCTTCCTCCCCTGCTCTATCAGGGAAGTAAGGGTGCTTGTCCCAATCCCCTTCTCCCCCAAACCCAGAACGTCCCTGACCACCAGGTGAAGGGTGTGTGCGACGCAAGGGATGCTGGTGATGACCCTCTCGCGAACTGTCCTCAGTATGTTGACTGTGTTGTCTGTCACAACACACCCCTTGGTGAAGGGCATGTTTGGCGTGACCCACTCCCTCACCATGGCGGTCAGGGCTGCCATGATCGATGTTCCGTATGGTATGGGGGTCATCCATTACTTCCGTTTGAAGCAGGACCCACCTATACCCTGCTTTGGGACCCCTCCTGCCACTGCCAAATGCTGCCTCCAGGTTTTGCCATCAGTATGCTGTCACTTCCAGATAGATGTGCTGCACGTTCCTGCTCGACCACAGATCAGTGGTGAAGTGGACGGTGGTACCCTCACCCCTTGCCAGCTGTTCCCTCACCTGCTCCTTTAAAGCCCGGTACAGGGTGTGAGGGCAGCTTAAACTGGGGGGCCAGGAAGCCAATCAGGTGCCTAAACCCCATGTCCCTGACCACCGAGAAGGGATACCCATCCAGAGCTATCATTTTCCCCCAACATGCGCGTGGCTTTCAGTTCAAAGCCATGCCGTCCTCCACGTCCTGCAGCTGCCGATGGACCCCAGCTCCTCCATGGTGCACTGAGGCTGCTGCTGCTGCACCTCCCACCTAGCAATGATACAGCTCCTGCTGCTAGAGGCAGCTGTACAAGCAGGACGCTTGCCCGCTGATGGAGGTGGACGACTGGCTTCTGCAGTCGGGAACCCACTGGCATCCACTGCCCCTTCCTGTCCGCTTAGCAGCACAGCACTGTGGCATTCCTTCAGGTGACTCGCCATGGCAGTGGTGCCATAGGTTGGTGAGCACCTGCCCATGATTCACCACCTTCTGGCACAAATTGCACTGCACCTCCTTGGGGTCATCCGCCCGCACCAACTTAAAAATGTGCCCAGACGGAGGATTTTTTGCCTCCTCCTGCCTTCTGGCCCACACACTCAGTATTGAGGGTTTTGTTTTGAAAAGGACTTAATGAGGAATTGAAGGATGAGTTAGCTCATTCAGATATTCCCCCAGCTTGGGCTGAATTAGTAACCCTGACCAGTCAGATGGATGAGCGTCTATCTGAATGTAAGAAAGAGAGACGACAAGAGGGGAATCGAGGGTTATCGTTTAGAGCTGGATGAGGGGTTTGGAAGGTAGAACGGGGAAAAGGGGATAAGACTGAACCTATGCAGGTAGGTGCCTCTAGAGGCCCCTTATCTAAAGCCGAAAAAGAGCAACGACGAGTTAACCACCTGTGCTTCTATTGTGGTAAGGTGGGCCATTTTGCCAAAGACTGTCCCATGGTCCCCACCCCTAGACAAGAGTCAGGAAACACCAAATCCCTGGAATTACAGGGGTCATCCCGGTATTAATCAAACCACTCACAAACTCTGACCACTTGCAGATCCCTATCACCTTGAAAAAAGATGCAGATTCCTCCTGTGTGACATGGGCCCTCTTAGATTCAGGGGCATCAGGTAATTTTATCGATCAAAACTTTGCTAGGAAGCATCAATTCCCTCTTGTTGAAAAACCAGAAGTCGAGGCCGTATATACTATAGCTAGGTCCCTTCTTACATCAGGCCCCTTACAGGAATAGACCTCTGCCCTATGCGGAACGGTGGGGCGACATCAAGAAGTATTACAATTGGGAGTCATTTGCTCTCCCACATTTCCTGATACTAAGGGCTCCTTGGCTTTGATTCAATAATCCCAGTATCAATTGGAAGAAACATCAGGTAAATTTTTCCTCTGTTCAGTGTAAACAGCATTGTATACTGCCTTCTCCAGTAATTTCAACTGTTGCATCTACCATTCTGAAAGCAGTAGGGACCTTACCACCCATATATGAGGACTACGCTGATGTGTTTAATGAACAACAAGCTGCAACATTACCACCCAGAAGACCATACGATTGTCCAGTAGACCTCCTACCCAGTAAGGAACCTCCGTATGGTCGTATTTATGCCTTAGCTGAACCTGAATTACAGACCTTAAAACCTATATAGAAGAAAACCTTCAAAGAGGTTTTATACATCACTCTAAGTCCCCTGCTGGGGCACCTTTATTTTTTGTCCCCAAGAAAAACGGGGACCTGAGACCCCGCATCGATTATAGGGGGCTTAATGCCATAACTGTCCAAAATCGATATTCCCTACCCCTCATCCCTGAGTTACTGAATCGGTTACAAGGAGCGACAGTGTATATTAAATTAGATTTATGGGGGGCATACAATCTTCTTCGAGTGCAGCAGAGTGACAAGTGGAAGATGGCCTTTCACACTCGATATGGCCACTTTGAGTACTGTGTGATGCTGTTTGGCCTGGCCAATGCCCCGACCTCCTTTCAGCATCTGATTAATGATGTGTTGAGGAATATGTTGGATGTTTTCATTATAGTATACCTTGATGACATTCTTGTTTATTCTAATTCGATAGTGAAACATGAAAAACATGTCAAGAAGGTCTTGCAATGCCTGTGTGATAAGTTATATTGTAAATTATCAAAATGCACCTTTCATTTAGATTGCCCGGTATCAGAACCCATGGCACAGAAAGCAGAGGCGGCATTAGCAGTTTTGGGGATATATCATAAACCCCCAAGGGATAGCTATGGATGAAATTAAGCTAAAAGACATCATACAATGGCCCCCTCCTTCGTCGGTGAAAGCTCTACAACATTTTCTCGGAACTTCCAATTACTACAGACAATATATCCCCAATTATGCTTTTGTTACGAAGCCTTTGACTCTTCTTTTAAGGAAGGGACAGCATTACCTGTGCGGGCAAGAACAGGATCAGTCCTTTATGAGGCTTAAAAAGGCGTTCACGCAAGCCCCCATATTACTTCATCCAAATCGAGAAAAACCATATGTTGTAGAAACAGATGCTTCTGATATAGCCATAGGGGCAGTATTGTTACAGGAAGATCTTACAGCACAAAGACTGTTGCCATGTGCCATTCTCACCAATTGACAAGCGCAGAATGAAATTATACAATTTTAGATAAAGAATTGTTGGCGATTAAGGCTGCCTTTGGGGCTTGGAGGCATTATTTGGCAGGTGTAATACATAACAGATCAGAAGAATCTGACATTCTTTCAAGAGGCACGCATTTGAATGCTCGCCATGCACATTGGGCACTCTTCTTTTCTCGCTTCACCTTTCATATTTCTTACAGACCTGGCCATAAGAACATCATTGCAGATGCTCTATCCCGTAGTTTTGATGTTGCAGAACCCAAGCTAGATCAAGGTCAGAGGATCCTGAACCCAAACGTAATCATAGCTGGCAGTGTAGTTCTGCTGGCTTTTCAAAAGATGGTGCAGAAAGATGCAACCATTCCTCTACTTCTAGAAAGCCTGGAGGTAAATTATATGGTTACACTATGATGCACCCTTGGTCGGACACCCAGGACCCAAACGTACTTTACAAATATTGGCTAGACAATTTTGGTGGCCACAGATGTCTCAGGATGTGTACCAATACGTTAAAGGGTGTGCTGTGGTTGCCCACACTAAAGGTAGGAACCAAAAGCCCCTGGGTTTTCTCCAAGTCTGCCCAGTTCCCCAAGGCCCCTGGCAGCATGTGGGGGTAGACTTTATTGTTGAACTACCCCCTTCACAAGGTTTCAACACCATTCTCGTGGTGGTGGACCATTTTACTAAATTGGGGCATTTTATTCCCCATCAAGGATTGTCCACAGCGCAACAAACAGTAATGCTATTGGTACAAAATGTGGTAAAACTTCACAGCTTACCACAGGATATTGTCTCAGACAGGGAAACTCAATTTACTGCTAAATTTTGGAAGGGCATTTTTGCCCTCCTTAAGGTGAAATTACAACTCACTACAGCTTATCACTAGGGCTGTAGCAGTATATCGCTGCGGCAGCTGTTACCGACGGAAACCCCTATTCTGCGCATCGCAGTATGGTTAAGTAGAGACATCTTTCTGATGGCTGCGGTTGCGGTTTGTCACAAATGGTGCTACGGCATTGTGACTGGTCAACGGAAGCGGAACTTTTGCGGATTTCAATACAAAGCGGCACCAACTCCCCTTTCCATCAATCGCAGAATCTTTGTGGTTATCTGATCATTGTATCATGTTTATGCCACCTGAAAAACAAGGTATCGTGAGACCTGGTGGCATGATCAACTCTCAGACCCTGTTGACAACACCTGCATACCCAATTTCATTGGCTAGGGCTTTCCCAGAGAGACATGTCCTGCCTTCACCATTAAGTATAAATAGGCGTGTTTGTAGCTTTCTTCTCCCTCTTGATCCCCAATTGCAGTGAGAGTGAGTGACTGTTGGAACTGCGCCGCCAATGTCTGTGTTTGTTAACACACTGATCTTCCATGCTCCATGACATAACACCGCATCACGACTTGAGGAGAGAGAGTCCTATCCCTTCCTATTTCATAGCATACCATCGATTTTGGATAACATAAAGAACATTTTGTGTAAGTTCTTGAACTTTTCTGCTAATTCTTCTAAACTGTACTTTATTTAACTGCTAATTTAGTGCTAAAGCAGCTAAAGTAATTCTGCTACAGCTACACTTTGCATTTTCCATTATCCTTTTTAAAAATAAATGTACACATATGTTGCTTGCTGTTGGCCTTTTAGTGTTAACATATATGTTTATCGCTCAGTTTGTGCTTATGTTCATTTGGTTCATGATAATGGCTGTTGGTTGGATGGATGGTGGGATCATTGGATTATTACTTGTGAAAACTGTGCTGTTGGGTTGATAACTGTGGCTGTCCCAATTCTTTTGTTGTGTTGTGAACAGTG
This sequence comes from Sphenodon punctatus, assembly GCA_003113815.1. Classification (NCBI taxonomy): domain Eukaryota; kingdom Metazoa; phylum Chordata; class Lepidosauria; order Sphenodontia; family Sphenodontidae; genus Sphenodon; species Sphenodon punctatus. Next base: position 246,228 of record QEPC01008398.1, on the reverse strand, counting down.
GGCAAACGGCGACTGCAGCCATTGCCTCCTCCCCATGCTCTCCTGTGACTGACTCCCCTATTAGCCCCCCACCCACCTATTTCCCCATGTGCTCCCCCCCTGAGTCCCTGCTCCAGACTCGCTGGTGGCTTTCACGGCTTCTGAAGCTACTGGCTACGCCCCCCTTCCTCCTGGCTCTCTATTGAGTGACACTCCCGGCACACTCCCCCGCCTATTTCCCCATGTGCTTCCCCCTCGAGTCTCTACTCCAGGCTCGCCAGTGGCTTTCACGGCTTCCGCAGCTACTGGCTACGCCCCCCCCTCCTCCTGGATCTCTAATGAGTGACTCTCCCGGAAAACCCCCCGCCTATCTCCCCATGTGCTCCCCCGAGTCTCTGTTTCAGACTCGCTGGCGGCTTTTGCAGCTTCTGCAGCTTCCGCAGCTTCCACAGCTACCAGCTACGGCGCCCCTCCTCCTGGCTCTCTATTGAGTGACTCTTCCGGCAGCCCCCTCCGCCACCTATTTCGCCATGTGCTCCCCCGAGTCCCTGCTCCAGGCTCACCGGTGACTTTTGCAACTTCTGCAGCTACCAGATATGCCCCCCCCTTCCTGACTCTCTATTGAGTGACTCGTCCGGCACCCCCCCACCTATTTCCCCATGTGATCCCCCCCTGAGTCCCTGCTCCAGGCTCACCATCGGGTTTTGCATATTCTTCAGCTACCAGCTATGCCCCCCCTCCTCCTGGCTCTCTATTGAGTGACTTTCCTGGCACCCCCCTATTTCCACATGTGCTCCCTCCCCCCCCCCGAGTTCCTTCTTCAGGCTTGCCAGCGGCTTTTGCGGCTTCCGCAGCTACCGGCTACACCCCCCCTCCTCCTGGCTCTCTATTGAGTGACTCTCCTGGCACACACACACACACACACACACACACACACACACACACACACAGAGCGCCTATTTCCCCATGTGCTCCCTCCTGACCCAATTCCCTGCTTCAGGCTCGCTGGCAGCTTCCGCATCTTATCCCCCCCCTTCCTGGCTCTCTATTGAGTGACTTTCCCAGCAAGCTTCCCTTGGTTATGTGGTGCGGAGGGGGGCAGGGGGGCCAGTGACCCTTCCCTGGCATGTCCTGGAACCCACCGCAGTGTATGGAAACAGCAAAATCAGGCAGTGTTTTTTTAAAAAAGAAAAAAATCCCTGCTGGAGAGGTATGCCTCAAGGTTGCTGCCTTGTAAACAATGGTTCTGTGAGCTGGCTCCGAACATTCTCACAAATGGGACGTGCTTGGGCGCCATTATACACAGTCATATCAAGCACAGCTTACTAGTTTGAACAATCACATGAACGATGACAGTCTCCTTAAGCCCACACACAGTAAACAAAGCACCTTCCCGCTCATTCCAACCAGTACTTTCCAAAGGGTTGTCATTTGTGTTTATGACAATGTTCAGAGCCATCGTGAAGAACATTGCTTACGAGGCAGCAACCTTATGTTGTTCTTCAACTGCCTCTTCCCATTTCCACAAATGTGATAGTCCCTGGAAACACTTTTTGGTTCTTTTTATTTCAGTTTCATGATTTTTAGTTCCCAGCTCATGATTTGTGTGAACATTCATGTTTCGGCAACTTAGTCAAAGCACTGAAAGCAGACACTGCATGTAGTTTTCCTAAGCATACCTTACATATTTGCGTAGGTCACTCACAACCCTAGTTACAATAGTTTTCAATGTGATTCTGAGACTATCATTTGACAAATAGGAGTATACCCACTCAAGCCTCTCTCTGTAGTGAGTGGCTCCCTCTGGCATGCACCCCCATCCAGACTCAGAGTCCCGCGCAGCGTATGCTGTTGATGTGTGATGGTGTGTGCATGTGCTTTGTATGTTACTTATTTACTTGCTTAGTTTGTGATAATAAAGATGAAATCAACATTCTTCATCAAACATTATGCTTGCTGTAAACCTAAATTCTCATTCACTCTTCAGATCAACTCCCTGATACATTTGACAGACAATTACTTATGCAGCATTCTCTCCATTACAGAATTTAAATAAGTGTAATAAGGACATTTATTTAATATATATATTTTAAAAACAGCCTACTAATCACTAATTGTTTGCCTTATTCCATTAGGCAATGATGAAGAACATTTGGTTCATTGGTGATTACTACATCACCAAACTAGAGCAATTGTGCCGCACAGAACACACTGAGGTCAATTTTAATTTGGAAAATGTTACAGTGCAATGAATCAGAAGGTGGTTGTGGGGAATGTGATGGTGTAATGTATTGCCTAATGCCTGCTTTAAAGAACGAAAGGCAATTCATTGCCTCCATTCCTTCCCTTCCTTCTTGCATTGTAATCCACTCTGGTGGTAATGATATTGGAATGCTCAAAGGCGTTGAGCTACTAGAGTACATGAGAAACGATTTAATGGCAATCTGTCAGCTTTTTCCTGGTTGCAAGATTGTTTTCTCTGATCTTATTATTCGCAAGTCCAACGGATATAGAACAAACATGAAGGCTATTAATAAATGTGTTAGAAATGTTAACAAGTCTGTTGGTGCTTTCATTAAAGATATTGACATGGTTTCGGTCTGGCATAGGAACATTTTAGCAGCTGATAGTAATATGTTTTTGGATGATGGTGTACATCTTTCACAATGTGGCATGTCTATGTTCTATAGTAACATTAGGTCTGCAATATTACAAAATGTATTGGGATGTGTGTTTTTAGGAATGCATATTGATGTAAGACCATGTTTTAATTTACATTTATTTCACAATATTTTGTACATGTAAAAGCCCTGGAAACTTTTAAAAATACACTCATTTTTTCTCAATTTCTTTCAGTAGATTATCAAAAGAAAAGAAGAAATGGCACATGATTCTGCAAAGCGGAAACGTGATGATTCCTCTACTAAGCTGCACAATAGAAATCACCGTCCGAGTCCTACATTGTCGCTTCGCAATGGGAAAAAAAGGGTACAGAAGACAGAGAACCATTAGAAAAGGCAGCACTCTGAGTCTCGCCCACCACAATTACCACAGTCTTTTCTGCATGCTCCAGTTGTTGCTTCATGCGCCGCACACTCACAGCCTCCTCTTGTGTCGTGACAAGAGTCCCCACAGCAGTCTGATGTTGCAGAATTGTCTCAGCCACTGCTATCAATGTATATTTCACCAGCAAAAATATAATTGCTGCAGCCTTGCAGTTCTAAACGCTGCCATTACTTTTGTTCTTCACATG
>QEPC01008398.1:222559-235063 GCA_003113815.1 Sphenodon punctatus | reverse complement strand
CTTCATCTGGAGAATAAAACAAATTGGATTTGCAACCAAATTGATTGCCACAGCTACCAACCTGTAGTACATATCAATACCTACATCGAATAAAAATAATTTGGTATTCATTCCTGTATGTGCTTTATCGTCTTTCACTCTCTGATCATACACTGGACACATGGTATATAGTCTAGTTAATAAAAGAAATCAGAACACAGACAGGGGTCTCTCATAATGAGGCATGGCAAAGGCCTATGGCAAAGGTATACAATCATACAGCAGCTGTGATAACAGTGCATTCTGTGGCTCCTCGTTTTTAGCTTTAAAAATTGGCCCATTTTGTTAGTGTTGCCAGCTGGGAGGGATTTGAAAATAAAGCATATAAATTAACTACTAAAAATCAATGCCACTGTGCTATTTTTGCATTTAGATACATTGTAAATTAAAACTAGCACAACAGCCCATTGTGCAGCGTGCAATAAAGCCTGTATAGCCAGTTAGTGGGAAATGGAATTGGGAATTTGATAACAATAAAAAAATAGGGTGATGACTGCTAAGTTCACAGACATTACCTAGCTACCTAGTAACATAAGAAAGAGGTAACTATGCTGGGTGTGCGTGTTTTGATGCCTGCGTCGTTTTCTCAGCTGACCTGTGATGTGAGTGCCTCCACATTTGAAGAGACAGTCAATTGGTTTGGACTAATTACATTTTAGAAGAGAGTGAGGCACACATCTGAGAGGAAAGGGGGATATGATAAAAGTTTATACAATCATGAGTGTTGTGGACCAAAAAATTTAAGAGAACAGTTATTTATTCTCAAATGTCTCTTGAGTAAATGTCATGAAGGGGACACCAAATTAAACTAATTTGCATGGGGTAGTACTTTTTTCTTTTTTTAAAAAAAGGGGAGTCCCATCACACAATTAAGTGCTGGTACAATTGGCTGACAGACAGTGCCAGATGATGTTGTCCTGCAGTACTTGATCAAGCTTCATTATCCTCCCTCAGATGTTGCACCAGTTCCAGCTGTGGCTCCAGTTGTTGTTCTGTAAAAATGGAATACAGTTAGTGTATGCATTCCTGAACAGCAGAAATTTTTTTTTTGGTGGAACACTATTCACGAGGGTACTAGTAACTAACTATGGATCTTAGAGAAATCCTTACCAATTTTCTCCTGTCTGGTAATTATGTTGTGGACTGCATCTGCGGTGTCCCAAACCGTTGCCCAAATTGCAGCAGCAATGTCCACTAGTATTTCCCCTGTAATGGGATTGAAAAATAAAACATATCAATGCACTATTAATGACAAAAGCCCTACTAATGTAAAACATTGAATACAGTGAGAGATCACATAAAAAATGGATTTAACATACCAATTTGAATAAGTCCATCAAGCAATGACGCAAACCCTGCCAAAGCCATTCTGTCAGTTTTGAATTGAGATAGATTTGACATGAAAACACACACAACATGGCCAATGTGAAATAAAGCCCGCCCCCCTGTATTAAATGCCTGTGGCTGTCAGTCACAGGGAAGGATTGTTCTCATTGGTGTGCATCCATTGCTAATTAAATGACTCATGTGGCTGAGGTGGGACGGGTCCGTTCGGCTAATAGTGACAGCTTTAAACTGTCTCTGTCTATATCTGGTGGGAGTGGGAGCATGGGAAGGTCTCGGGCAGCGCAACATGCCTCAGTTAAAGCACTAGAGATGCGGAGGATGGCTATATTCAATAAATAAATTTCAATAAATTTCTTAAAACAATTAACAGGTGGGTTGTGTGGATGGGTCAGTCGTGAATGAAAAAAGAAAGTGTCCCCTGACTGCAGTTAACCGTTTAATGTTAACTGTTAACATAACAAAGAGGTAGGCGTGGCGGCACGTGTGTGATGCAATCAATACATTGTGAATATGGTAGTGGTGGGTCAGTAAGGTCATGTGTGCAGGGCTTGGCAGGACAAGAGGGGGGAAGGCAGTGAGCATGGGGGCAGGTAAGGTGGAGTTAACGCGGTCTGAGGTCAGGGAAGGTAGGCACGTAAGGACAGGTGGAGGCAGGGCAGTCAGTGATGGCGTCGGCGATGGTGAATGAGCGTAATGCCGGTGGCGCTATGGGTTCATAATAGGACTCAAGTTGCCTGGCCACAGCTACTTGGGTTAATGTAATAACTAAGCATATTTTTTGTGAGCAACAAAACACAGCAATAATTTTATGATTAACATACAATAATAGTAATGTAAAAGTAAAAAAAAAAAAATTTTTAAGTGACATGGAACAGTGGGGAATGAGGATTCAAACCCACAGCATGACAGCTTCAAATTGTACAGCAATCAGGAACCTTAACAACTATGCCACCATGCCATATTGATTTTACAGGAGTTATGAGGGGTCTGGAGGGTGTGCAGACTGCAGAGGGATCAGGGTGGATGTGTGGCCTGGAGATAGGTGTGAACAAAGCACACAGCATAGCTGCCAGGAAATGAGCAACAACACAGGCTGGGGAGGGAGATTTATAGGGCACACGCTGTCAGCAGCAGCAGGGGAACATGGCGGGATGGACCGAGGCGGAAGGGAGAGGAGACTGAGCTGCCTGAGAGCGGTCCTCTGGGCTGTCCTGCTGGGCAGCCAGGGGCCTGTCCCCTGGACTGGGCCACTCCCTGGTGTATGGGCAGTGTCATGGGGGGGGGAAGAGGAAGGAGAGGCAAGGGGGCCTTCGCTGGGGAAGGGGAAGGAGGGGAGGAACTTGACAGGGGAAAAAGGGCAGCTTCTTTTTCATGGAGAAGGATCTCTCTGGGTATACTGGTCCCTCAGGGTCTTAGGTGGGCTTTCCTTCTGACTCAGAAGGCAACCCGACTCATCACTGGGGAGGAATGAGGAAGCCATTTGCCCCACAGGAATTGAGATGCCAAAGGGGCATGTCAGTCGCTCAAGGAGATACACAGTGGCCCAGGGCACAATGCGCAGGGGAAGTGAAGGGATGAAGGGGGATGGTCCAAGGGGAAAGGGAGGATGAGGGAAGGTTCCAGGGAGGAGTGAGTAGAGGGGTCAGGCCTTGCGCTTTGGGACAAATCCTTGCAAGGAGAGGTGGGATGGAGGCAGGGGGAAAAGGAGCAGGGTGGGTCAGGATCCCAACACCAATACCTCACTCCAAATACTCACAGGAAACAGGAATCAACACACACTAGATCACTACACAAACACTCTTACCGAAGGTCCACTCAGGGAGGGGGGGTAACAAAGGGCGCACTCACTCAGTCCACGCTTTCTCTTCCAAGGTAATAGACAATATTGCTTTGCAAGATCCACCAGGGGCCAGTTTCTCAGAAATGATTACCCGTGGTGGCTCTCAGCCCTGCCAGTATGTTATATAGCTCTGGCCCTAACGTGCTCAGGGTGGGGTCCCCACATGCTGCCAATCCTGAAACCGTGCCCGACGTGCTCTGTGTTTGGGTGGGGCCTGGTCTTTCCTACAGCTGCAGGGAAGCCCCGCCCCCTGGTAATGATGCTTCCCAGGCTCCTTGCCGTCCCGTATGCCGTGCCGTTGCCTAGCAACAGCAAGAGACCTACCAGATAGTGTCAGGGTGGCATGTGCCCTGACAGGCAGCAGCTGCATGCCTGCTGTCATATCACCTCCCACCTATCTGTGTTGGCTGCTGCTGGTTGTCCTCGCCTCCCTGATAATTGTATCGGCTGTGCTGTGTGTGTGCTCTGTTCCAGCAGCTGGGCTGGGTCCGCACCCCACGCCTCGCTCGTCTGCCATGCCACGTTGCACCCTGTGCCTTTATCGCTTGTACTTGGTGCTCCCCTTCTTCCCCTCCCATCCCTCCAGGGATTGTGGGGCCCCTGATTCCTTATCTTTAGTCTAATCCGCTTGCTGGTCCATGGCGGGTCATGCGTCCCCAGTGCTCACAGGCCCCACCCCTCCCGGGGCCCCCCATAGATGGAACTACTGGGAGACCATGGCCCTGGGTGACCTGTGGCAATCCCCGGCCATGAAATTGCTCCTGAGCTGCCCAGACAGCCTCATGAGTGCCTATGCGAGTATGAACTCTGGCCTTCAGTACTATGGCTATGAAGTGAGCACCTGCAATTGCCAGCTTCATGCAGAGTCTCTGGGCCTGCATCCCTTTCCCAACAGGTGCATCCCGGAGCTGAAGTACACGCATGTGGCTTGGATGCTGGCGGAGATGGTGTCTGCCCTCTCTGTGTGCAGCCTGTCTGCCTACATGGCCTGTCTGGTGGAGGGGGACCCTGGCCTGGATGTTTCCTACTTTGGCAGTGTGCACGGGGCCCATGGCTACTAGCGTTCTCGTGGGGCAATCTACCACCGCCTGTTGGAACTCAGGCACCTTTCGTGGCCCCCTGCTGCTGACTATGGCTTGTCTGAGCCCACCAAGGTGAATCTGGTGGCGCTGGGTGGTGTGTGGTCCCGCTCGGATGTGCAGGTGAGGCTGGCCATTCAGGATCCTTTCAAGGCATACTAACTGGTTGCCCACCATATGTCTGTGCTGGGGTACCATCGGGGCATGCTCCAGTGGCTGCACTTGGTGCACCTGGCAGGCCAACTGTCCCCGGACCCCTTCATGGTCCCCTGCAGCTGGCTGTGAGGCCACCTTTGCCTTCCGAACCTTGGATGCTGTTCCCGCAGTGTGCTCCCACCTCTTGCCTGACATCTTGGATCTCTGCCCGCTTCCTCCCTGATGTCCTGGGCTCGCTGCTGTGCTGGCTGCTTCGGTTCCTGCAACCCCTGGCTGTGTCTCTGGGGTGGGACCCCTCTGCGTACTCACCCTGTCTTCCATTGGACCTGGTGTTCCCCTCCGTGGCAGCTGTCCCCTCCCCAATGGCTGTGTGTGTCCTGCTCTCCAGCCCAGCTCCCGGTACCCTGGGTGCCTCTATCCTCCTTCACCTGGCCGCCCACCCTCCTGTGCCCATGTGTCCCCCCCCAGGTTGACTGTGTGCCATTGGGGTTCTGGGCCTCCAGAACCACGCCTCCCTGCAACCCTGGTGTGGATCGCCAGCTCTGCTCTCCAGCTCCAGCTCACCTCCATCCTGTTCATCGCACCTTCACTGACATGTGTATATATATATGTATGTATTTATATACATTTTTACCCTGTTATATATAACAATATATAGTTACATTGCCTGTTTTATTCTGAAATAAACAATGCTTTAAAAAAAGAGATTTCCACGAATAGTATTCCATTTTTTAAATTATTATTTTAAAAAATCAACAAAGTAAAAAAAAACGTTCAACATATATAAGAATATAACATTCAAATAAAAATATAGAAAAATATTAACTGTTGTATTAATAAAAGAGTTTTAAATTCCCCTTTTAGGGGGATGAAAACTATTTACAAAGATTGCAACTATTACTGATTTTTCCAAAATAAAACCTTAATCTGGAATTAAAATTGCAAAGGGTTCATTTAACCCCCTCAAGGTTTGGAAGAGCACTGGATGATAAGTTGGAACTTAGACAATCTCAGACCTGGAAGGGGGGGGAGGGGAGAGAGGATGGGGAGTGGGGGGGGACTTTTAGTTTCCTAACTCTTTGAGGGGGTGGGAGTTCATGTTCACTCCATCCCAACCCTAGTTACCGCAGTTAGCTGTTTAGTGTTAACTGTTAACATAACAAAGAGGTAGGCGTGGGTGTGGCGGCGTGTGTGTGAGTGAAAAAAGAAAGTGTCCCCCAGGACTGGAGCAGGCAGACAGCAAGACCGGGCGGGCATACCACACGCCCCTCTCCCTGTTACTGGTTGCCGCGCTCAGCCCACCAGCGGGTCTGCTCGCAACTTCGCAAGCAATCAAACAGCGGAGTCACAGCAGGTCATGCAGCAGGAGGCAGGACTCAGTGGAGGAGTGCTGCTGCTGGGCTGTGTGCTGTTTTTGAGTAAAATATTAAAAGTTAGCTACTGCAGAGAAGTCTGATAAATTATACTATAACAAACCTGTAGCAGAGTGAAAATAGGACGCACACAGCCTCGCCTTGGGTCTGTGTTGGCTAATGAAAGCATATTTGTTTTGATTACAAAGTATGTTACATGAGCAACAAAACAGCAATGATTTTATGATTATTAGTGAATTAATAGACAATGACTGTGTAATATAAAAGTNCTATATATGTATATATATATATATATATATTTATATACATATACATATATATATATATATATATATATATATATATATATATAATGCAGATGCATAAACATATGTAGATATATGCACACACACTCACACATACCAGGCCACACACACATATTTATATCGCAAATCAAGGAATCATGAAGGGGTAATGGCAGATGCATGGCCTGGTGGGGTGCAGAGGCATCCGGGTGGGTGTATGGCCTTGAGGACTGGAGTGCAGAAGGATCAGGGTGGTTGTGTAGCCTGGAGGGGTGGAGAGGGAAACTCTGCATCCATAGTTGGGAATGGATGGGATTGAGAACTATGCATTTGAATAAATAAATGGGGATACCCATCAAATATGCATTATTCAACCTACCATTTGTGGATTAGTCAATGGGCATTACTCATTTAGTGTCCCACGAGTATCCATTTTGGCTTTAAAATGGGGGAGTGAGTGTGTGTATTTGAATGCCTACTTACTTTATAAGACTAGAGGCTCTCTAGTTCCACTACAGAGAGGCTAGACTAGCACCTCTGTAGTTGAAAGTTGAACACTCTAGGCCGGGGGGGAGGGGACGGGGAGTGCAGGACTTCTAGTTTCCTAACGCTTTGAGGGTGAGGGAGTTCACGTAACGTTCACTCCCAACCCTACTTACTGCAGTTAGCTGTTTAGTGTTAACTGTTAACATAACAAAGAAGTAGGCTTGGCGGCGGGTGTGTGATGCAAATTAATGTCATTCACTTAGCTCATACTGTGACTGTGACTCCGAGGGCTTGGGGGGGCATGCTTTCACATGGCCAATGTGAAATAAAGCCCGCCTCCCTGTGTTAAATGCCTGTGGCTGTCAACTGTCAATCACAGGGAAGGACTGTGCTTATTGGTGTGCGTCCATGGCTAATTAAATGACCCGTGTGGGTGAGGTGGGGCTGGTCCGTCTGGCTACAGCTTTAAGCCATCTCTGTCTATATGGTGGGAGCATGGGAGGGGACGGTCTCGGGCGGCGCAGCATGCCTCAGTAAAAGCAGGAGAAACACAAAGTGATCATTCTTGTTTTAAGTTAAGAACTAAACAAGAAATAGTAATTGTAGACTGACTTAACAACATAAAAAGCACTATATGGACTTTATCATTCATGTCTTTATCATTCAGGTCTCTGAGTGTGACCACATACACAGGTTTAATTCTATAAACAAAAACTGTCATGAAACACTAAAGAAGACAAACTTTCAATGATGCAGATGAATGTCATTCACTCAGCTCATCTGAGGTCTCTCAGCTGTGCTATGACTCCGAGTGCCTAAAGGGGGAAGGAGGGGACACTGCTCGTTGTGTCCCGATAACACAACACAGCAATAATTTTATGATAAACATAAAATAACAGTAATGTAAAAGTAATTTTTTTTTTAAAAAAAGTGACACAGAACAGTGGGGATTCGAACCCAAGAAAGGACAGCTTCAAATTATACAGTAAGAGGGAACCTTAACAACTATGCCACCATGCCATACTGACTTTGCAGGAGTTGTGAAGTACAGAGTTCTGACTTCTTCTAGACTGAGGAAGTGCACGGAATGAGGATTATAACAAACTCTTCTTCATGGGCTTCATTCCTTCAACTTTCTGTACCAGTCCAATAATGTAAAAAATGACTCAGTCAGCCAATACACAGGTCACCTTAAACTCCCACCAGGAGTTTTGCTCAAAAAACTTTAGTTTGGAGGTCAATTTACATTTACATAAAAGATCAATGTACAATGCAACCTGAGTTTTAATCCAGAACATGTGCATGTATGTATTTGAAAAGAATGGGCAATGATTGTGGCATACAGGGACAACACAACACCAGCAGTCAGCACAGCACACACATGTGCAGCAGCGCAGCAGCGCTGCATACTCCCTTCGTGGAACCGCGATAAACGCTCATGACTGTCTCTCATATATTAAATAGGCGGAAGGCGGAAAAAGGCCACCGTAACGCTCATGACTGTCTCTCATATATTAAATTGGCGGAAGGTGGAAAAAGGCCGCCGATTGTACGTGACAACAGTGACGACCGGAAAAAGAAATAAAGCACATAAATGCCACATCTGCGGATTCTTGTAGTGGCACATGCAGAATCGCGGAGGTTCCGACCGGAATTCCGTGGGGCGCAACGTCAGATGCCGAGTTTTAGGAATGGAATTGCGGCACGGTAAAGGCTCCTGCCACATCACCTCTACTTATCACCCTCAGAGTAATGGGCAAGTTGAATGCGTGAATCAAGCAGTGGAACAATATCTTCGCGTATACACTAACTTTGTGCAAGATGATTGGATGAAATACCTTGCTCTAGAGGAATTTACCCTCAATTGTGCATCCCAGATCTCACTTCCTCTACAGTGCCCACAGCTGGTGCCTTGGCCCAGGAGCTGATGTCCATCCATCGTCAGACACATCAATTCCTTATGGAAGCTAGATGTCTATATTAAAAGTATGCTGATCTACATCGTCGCAACCCCCCCCCATACAGATAGGGGATCTGGTCTGGGTGAACCATTGCCATTATGCATCGCTCCGACCTTCACAGAAATTGGATGATAAATACAGGGGGCCTTTTCCTGTCGTATGTGACCTACACCCTTCAACTTCCTGATCATATGAAAATCTATCTGACTTTTCATGTTTCCCTATTGAAGCCTTATGAACCGCCCTTGTTTTAAGCATGGGCCCCTCCGTCACCAACAATGACTGTGGCCACAGAACCAGATTACGAGGTACACACTATCCTGAACTCACACCTCTATAGAGGCAAGTTGCAATATCTTGTGGACTGGAAGGGATTTGGCCCTGGGAACCAGCGGTGAATGTACACACCCCACGTCTTGTTCGTCGCTTCCACCGTCTCTTCACGTACAAGCCTGGACCGTTATTGTCCCTTTTGTGGAGGGGGAGGTACTTTCAGGTATTGGGGTACGGGACGGTAGGCTGCTGGGTGGGGGGCTAGGGGTAGGAAGAGAAAGGTGAGGGAGGGACATCAGGTCACTGACTTTCCAGGTAGTAGCCCCTTTGGGAAGACTGACCATAGCTCTGCCCCTGTGAATGACCAAGGGACAGAGAGGCAGGTGATGGATCAGCTGATACCTATTATCCCAGAAACCAACACCGATCCACCTGTGCGTCGTTCAACTAGATTGCAGGCATGGCTGGAGAAGAGTGAGGAGCCTCCCTTATAAAAGGCAGTCAGACCTGCTTAGCCTTGCTGGTGATTAGTTCTCTGTGAGACCATCCACCTCCTTTCTCCTGTGTGGATTGCTGTTGTTGCTTTATGCTGTGGGTTTGGTATTGCTTCCTTGAGTGTCTGTGTGTGGGTGCGTGTGGTTGCTATTGTGTTCGTGTTACTTGAAGTTTGTGTGTTCCCTCCCGGATTCACTACCTATTCCTGTGATCCTGAGCAAAGTCCTATCCCCTCCTTTGGCCGTCCCTCGGGACCCTACCCCCACTTCCTAGACCTACCCCCCTTACCCTGCATCCCACCAATTCCATTCCCCTGTATGCATGAAGGAGTGGAGTCCTCCTTATCAGGGCGAGACCACCACTGCTCTATGAGTCCGGTCCAGCAGTAGCTTTTGCTTGATATACGGACCTTAAGGGACTACTGAGAGCTTTCTTAGCTACAAGTGTGTTTGAGGACTCTGGTGTGGGTGAGTGTCCCCTTTTCTTCCCAACAAACCCTGACAACCAGACATCTCCTCTGCAGGACTAGTGTCTGCCTTGTTGTTCCCAATCTGAGTGATGTTCCACGAAGGGAAGTACTGGGACCCTGAGGCTGATCGACTGACCACCATGCTGTTGCCACTCTCCCTGTGCCTCCTATAGCTTCTGCTGCTGCTACTATTGCTGCTCCTCTCCCTGCTGCCATTGACTGGGGATTGGGCTCTGCTTCTAGCAGCCGGGGTGGGATCCACCAGCCCTGGACTGCTGGGGATCACCTCAACAGTGGGGGTTGGGGACATTGGTGGCCCTGGAGGAACAGCCGACCCTGAAGCACCTGAATCTGCTCCTGCAGCCACAGCAGAGACAGCCTCAGCCTCCTGGAGTGCCAGCCTTTCAGTGCCCTGTGTGGCAGTGGAGGAAAGTGGTAGGAGGTGCTGCTGAAGCACACCCCTAGTGCCACTGCTTGGAGCTTCTGAAGCCTGACAGCCAAAATAAGACCTGTGGTTTCGGGTGTGGTGATGGGCTCAGGCTGCTACTGATGCCTGCTTCCACTCAGCTGGTATGGGCCCTGCCACCTCTGCCACGTGCCCCATTGCCTGTCTTATGGACAGCAGACCGACCTCTCCTGCTTCTCGTCTCCATTTCTCCTACCCAAAGAATGCACAATAAGATTTTATTTTTATTTTTATTTATTCAAATTGGTAATCTAATATATATTAGAGAACCGGAAAACCGGTAAATCCGGTATCCGGTAATTGCCCCGGGGTCCATCCTCTAATATATATACACTAACTCTAATTGCTATTAACTATTCAAAAATCTATGGAAGTAAATGGAATATTATCTAATATCTACAAAGGCCTAGTCCTACAAACACAATATAAAATATTAAAACTGAATCACTACACACTATTTCTATCTCTGTAATTAAGCTAACTCCTACAACTATCTATCTATGGTATCTATCTATCTATTTATATTTATGCACAGGAATAGCGGGGGAGGAAACACAGGTAGCTCACAACAAACAACACAGGGAGGGGTACAAAACTGAAATGAAACCTAAATCAATCTAATCCTACTCTAAATTAATCCAAAAACAGGAGAAAGGAATCAGGGATGGAATATATACAGGGTGAAGTCAAGGATTCAATGGAGGGTAGGGAGAAAGAACACAGGGAGGGATAAAAAATAAAAATAACACCTAAATCTATCTAATATAATCTTACTAAATAAAACTATGGAGGTAAATGTGTGGAAATGGGTGAAAGAGGAGGAGGATGGCAATGGATTTGGAGGAACACAAACTACTGGGAGAGGGAGACTTCTAAAAATGCCTGCTGACAGGATCAGTTGCTAGCTCAGAAGGAATTGGAAGGGGGGAGGGCAATGACTTTTGTTGCTTGCTGTGCCCACCTTACCACAACCCCCATTGACTCTCTGCAGCCTAGCCCCATGCCAATCGCAGACTGCGAAGCCAGTGGTCTGAGGAAAAGAGGGATGGTGATTGGGCAGGCAGGCTGCTAGTCCAAGCCTCTCCACTCTGCCACCAGGAAGTCTTCTCCTCAGCTTCCCCCACCCTCCCTGGGCCTTCCAGGCCTGTTTTTTTCTGCCCAAACTGATCCAAACGCAGCCAAACATGCCTGAAGTGTTTGGGGCTTCAGGCATTCAGTTCGGGCATTTGGTTCAGCCATTCAAACAGGTTGAGTTTGGGCTGTGCACCGAATGTCCGAACCGCATTCGCACATCCCTTGTGTCTGCTTATTTGAACGTGAACATGAGCCTGGCTCTGTGCTAAACCCATAGCAGCTGCTCCAGAAGATGCTAGAGTAAAGCACCCTGAGTTTTAGTCCACAAGCAGCCTGCATAAGGTCTTGTATCTCATAGTAGCTCTAGGCTGCTGCAGGGTAGTAGTAGGGTGGCTGCTACATGCCAGGAATGAGTGGTTATCCCTGATGGGCAGAAGAAACCTGTAGTCCACCCACAGGAGACCCAGTCACTCAGGGCTGCTGCTGCTGTCTGTCTGATGGCTGCCAGGAATTGGTACTGTAGTTCACCTGATAAAAGTACTGGTTTCTTCCCCACCAGGGCTGCTGCCAGCAGACAAGGAGAATAATGCCAAATCAGGAAGAACAAAGAGCTGGTGTAGGGATGTGCACTTTGTTTTCATTAATTAGATAACGAAAATTACATTTTCGTTTTTCATTTTCGTTATTACACTGTGGGTGATCCCATGCCCCACGTATGCTGTGCACATCCTTCATGCACGCATGTGTATGTAAACTGCACATATCTCCATAAGGATTGCATTGTGCCACACAGATGTTGTGTGGGACCTGCACGGATCTCACGTGGATCCTGCTTGGGATTGCAGCCAATAACAAAAAATAATAATAATTAGTGGTGTGACCCCGGGCCCATTACCGGCTACCGGATTTACCGGTTACCGGTTCTGCGAAAACCGGATTCCCGGATTAAATCCGGTATACCAGTACCGGATTTATTTCATTGGTTTCAATGGGGCGCTGTGTCCCCATTGTAACCAATGAAATAAATTAATTCCCTCCCCCTCCCCCTCCCAGGCTGCGCGGGTGGAAGGGGGGACACCCCCCACCCACCCTGCCCAGCCTGTATTTTTGTTTTTAAAAAGACCCAGAGGCGAGCCCACCCCCCAGCACCAGCGGCCGCGGC
>QEPC01008398.1:192017-222017 GCA_003113815.1 Sphenodon punctatus | reverse complement strand
AAAAAACTTTTTTGCTGGGGCTTTAAGTTTTTTTACATTGCAGCCATTTTTAAATGGCTGCAATGTAAAAAAAATCCGGTACCCCGGAATCCGGTACCCGGTCCGGATTACCGGGTCGAATCCGATAATGCCGGTACGCCCGGTACCGGCATTATCGGATACCGGATTTTACCAGTTTCCCACCCCTAATAATAATAACAAAATCAATTTCAAAATTAAAACAATAAAGGAAAGGACTCCTTTTTATTCCAAAACCTCAACATGTTTTTGTGCAGCAAAGAAAAATTACAACTGTTGTTCAGTTATTTAGTGTGTCATCACTGTCATTATTGGAATCGGTATTGCACAAACCTGCAAATTTTGTTTTCAGTTTCGTTTGCGTTTTCATCAGCGTGTGTGTGTGGGGCCTCTGTGTGTGTGTGGTGGGAGGATGCATAATGAGATGCAGCCTGCTGGCACTTCTGCCACTGACACTTCTGACACAAATGTGCGCACACACATGTGCACACATGTAGATGCGCAGATGTGCACAAGCACTGACGAAAACAGTAACAAAAAGCGAAAACAAAATATTTGGTCTCATGCAATGGCGATACCGATAATGACACGGATAACAAAAAATGAAATTGTGTTATTAATGAAAACGCATAAGACAGTTTTTAATAACAAAAATGTAAACAAATAACAACATGGGTCCCTAGTGCACACCTCGAGTGGTGCTCCTACAAGTCCACTATGGGTGTTTGCTACAGGTATGGAGCCAGGGTGTAGCTAGGTGGGAATGGGCCCTGGTGCAGAAGATGGAGCCCTGCTGGAGCTCACCATTCCATTGTGCATATGAATTGTACATGCATGTGGTCCTCATAGGCCTGCTGCAGCTGTACCTACTCTACCTAATGTAGCTGAGCCTCTCTATGGAGCTCATGTGGAACTCTATGCATTAAATGGGAGTGGGTGAGTGTCTCCATGAGTTAGTTAAGTGATGTTACCAACCTTTACATTTTATTTTTGTGATGATGGGCACAGGGCAGAAGAATTACTGATGTTGTTTTTAATTTATTATTGATTATGATTATGATTATGATTATGATTATGATTATGATTATGATTATGATTATGATTATGATTATGATTATGATTATGATTATGATTATGATTATGATTATGATTATGATTATGATTATGATTATGATTATGATTATTTTATTAGCAAATATTTATATAACACAGGCAATGTACCTGGTGCTTTACAAAGTAATGGAATAGACACGGTCCCTGTCCTAGGGCTTACAATCTGAGAGAAAAGGGAGGGGGGAGATAGAGGAGGGGGAACAGAGTGAGAGACAAGGGGTGTAACATTCACGAAGATGTGAGGTCTCAGGTGCATGTGCTTGACTTGGTTACATCGAGACTGATGACTGGCTGGTCCTTGTGGTGAGGATATGAGTACACAGACCTCAGATAACAGATTTTACTGGATGGTCGGTATCAGCAGGAGTTAGGAGAGGGGAGCAAGGAGTCAGGGAGGGCAGAGCGGAAGAGGTGGGTCTTATGGAGGGATTTGAAGGTATGGAGGGAGGGGGCAAGGCGGAGAGGCTGATGTAGGCAGGGAGGGAGTTTCAGGCTTGGGGGCAGCTAGGGAGAATGGACGAAGGTGGTTAGGGGAACAGGGGAGGCATGGGAGGGCAAGAGTGGACAGAGGAGAAGCATAGTTCACGGACTAGAGTACGGAAGGAAATTAGCAGAGAGAGGTAGGGAGAAGCAGGTTGTGAAGAGCTTTATAGATGAAGACTAGGAGCTTGTGCAGGATTTTTTCAGGAAGGGGGAGCCAATGAAGAGAGGAGAGGAGGGGCTGCCTGTGGTCAAAGTAACAGGCAAGGTGGATGACCCTGGCAACAGAGTTTTGGATGGAGATAAGGGCTGAAAGGTGAGATCAGGGGAGGCCAGTGAGAAGGAGGTTATAGTAATTGAGGCAAGAGATGATCAGGGCATGAACAAGGGTTTTGGCAGAGGAGACAGAGAGAAAAGGAAGAACCTTAGCAATGCTATGGAGGGAGAAGCGATAGGATTAGACAACAGAGTTGATAAAGGGTTTAAAATAAACGGGTGAATCAAAGATGAAGCCTCAGCTACAGGCTTGGGGGATGGGAAGGATGGTGACCCCATCAATAAGGATCGACAGAGAGGAGGGAGAGGAAGGATGGAGGGGGAGATAAGCAGTTCAGTTTTAGCCAAGTTGAGTTTCAGTTGACGTTGAGACATCCAGGTAAAGATATCAGAGAGAGAGCTGGTGAGGCACGCTTGAACAGATGGAGAGAGAGTTGAGTGTCATAAGCACTGAGGTGCTATTGGAAGCTATGGGAGGCAATGAGTTTGCCTAGGGATAGGATGTAGATAGAGAAGAGGAGAGGGCCAAGGACAGAACCTACTAGAAAACCAACTGAGAGGGGAAGGGAGGAGGAAATGGAGTTGGCAAGAGACACATTGAAGGGGTGGTCAGAGAGGTAGGAGGAGAACCAGTTGAGGATGGAGCAACAGAAGCCAAGGGAGTAGAGGTGTGCAACAAGGCCCCATGTCATTTTAGTGTTCATTTTTTTGTTTTTGTTATTTAAATCTGTCATTTTAATTTTCATAAATATCAAAATGTTGTTTTTGTTTTTACTTTTGTTTTTGTTTTCCATTGGTTTCAATTGAAAACACATTTTTGGCTGTACCTTTTTTGTTTTTCACTATATTTGGCTGAAACAGTTATTATACCTCCAATGGAATACATTAAGTGTACCAAATTTCAAAAAGATTGTATAAAGGAATTCAATTTTCAAAGCTGTTGAATTCATTTATTTTGCAAAAATCTTCATATACATTCTTAGATGTAACTTCTTTTTCTCACAATTAATCTAGATGAAACTTGGCAGGTTTCTATCTCTTCCCCAATTTACTATCTCTGCCAATGTTCAGAAGGATTGTGTAAAGGGTCCTGGTGGTATAAGGAATAAACTTATAAAAGTATGTCTGACTGTAACATCTTTGTAGTCCAACCAGTGTACATGAAATTTGTCAGGACTGTATAACACACTTTCCTGATCATCTCAGCCAAATATCAGGAAGATGTGATAAAGTGTCCCAATTTTATATGCCTGCACAGCATATGCAGAGAAGGAGTCTATGCCATGGATTCTCTTATGTGTCACTCCGGTATAAGATCGGTTTGTGATGCCAATTGACCAGCAGAAATGTCAACCAAATATCCTCATTCGGTGCTGTGACCATCCCAACATTTCTCCCCCGTTTGTTACTGCGAAGTCAGAAGCATCTGTTTAGGAAAGAGCCAATGGAGATTCTCTTATGTTCTCTTTCACATTGCTGCAGAATGCGATTGTGATGATAAATGACCAACCTGGATGTGTAAACTATGTTTTGGGAGAGAGAGCAAGGGAGGAAGAGGCGGACGAGGTGGTGGCGGAAGCGCAGGCGGAGGAGGGGTAGTGCTGCACCTGCAGGCGGTGGAGGGGAAGCAGCAGCATGGACAGGCAGCCCCAGAGACAGCAACCAGACTGGGGAATGAGGCACCCCGGAAATGGGTAAGGGGACCAAAGGGGGGACCCAGAGGCACAGGGGAACCAAGGGAGGTGGCCCAGTCAGCAGGAGGGGGGAAGGGGTGGGGCCATGGGCCATGGGTAAAATAACGCCTAACCCCCCCGTGACCCACAGACTTGGAAGCGGGCCCGGGAGCCCAAGCTCCCGGAGGAGATGCGAGCTGGGCAGGCAGAGGAGAAGGACCCGGAGGGCCCACGTGGGAGAAGGCCCTACCATTGAGGCAGGCGAGGGGGGCAATGGGGGCACAGGGTATTTCAGGACTTCATCCACATCTGGGGGATCCTGGAGCATCAACTGGAGCTCACAGTCAATCAGCGGAAAGAGCACGTCTTCCGATAGATTGTGCGGGACATCGAGGTGGTGGGCCATCACATGACCATGGCCCAAGACTGCTCAAAGGCAAAGGAACTAAAGAGTGGGTACAAGGCCATCTGGGACAACAACCGGCAGTCCGGACATGGAGCCCGGACTTCCCCCTACTTTGATGCCCTGGACTGCATACTCCATATGAAGGGCTCCATTGTTGCCCCATGCCTTGTGGGGAGTGCCGTACTCCAGGGCAGGGAATGGGCCGAGGTACCCCCTCCTCTCACTGTCCCCAGTGAGGACACTGGTTCAGGGCCTCCACCCCCCAGGAGGAAGTCCCAGGGACCTCGGGGACCTACAGGCACCCCACAAGCACCAGCCCCAGCAGCCCCCACCCCCTGTCTGGACCGGGAGACTCCGAGGCTGGCACACTGGTCACCCTCAGCCAGTGGTCACAGGGGGACCCCAGAAACACTGAGAGACCAGCCTCAGAGTGCTCCGAGATGGACATTGAGGGTAAGCATGTAGGTGGGAGGGGGGCTAGACCAGGGGGAAGGGTCGAGGGAGGGAAGGGGAAACACCGGGCATGGGGCCACCCCCAGCCACCTTGGACACCCCAGAACACAGGAAGTGGGTCCTGGGGGCCGCTAGGGGACAAGGGCAGCTCACCCCCACACAACCCCTCCCATATCCCCACAGGACACGGCACGCCCCGGCACCGGCAACATACGGGCAACAAGGAAGGCAGAGAGCAGCCCTGGGAACAGTCAGCTGTCCCCAGTGAGGCACACCACCAAGTGGGCGGGGGGAGGATACCAGGGGAGGGCACCAGCCACCAATCTGAGGGGGGTGGGGCCCGAGACCCCGCAGCCATGCCACGGGACAGGGGGCAGCTGGCCGGGGTGCCTAACCGGTACCTATTGTGTACCCCAACAGGGCAACCCGAGGGGCCCCAGCAAGCCATGCCTGTGCCCCCAGCACAATGGATGAGATAGCACTGGGTACGGGTACAGCGCCGGAGGGAGGAGCAGGCAGAGGACATTGTCTGCTCTACCACCAAGCAGTGCGAGCAGATGATTGCGGCCATTGATTTGATGGAGGCAGCCACAGAACGCTCCCTGCAACAAGCAGAGGCAAGGGACCAGAGGTTCCAAGCAGTGTGTGGCTGGACTGGAGGCGGGAGTGCCGGGAACATAGCAGGCAGGTAGAGTCATTTGGGTGGCTGGAGCAGGCCATCGACAGGATGGTGCAGTAGCATTCAGCTAAGATGGACCACTCGCTCGACATCAGCACCTCCTGAACCATGAGTGCCTACGTGATGGCAGCTGCCTGGCCGGGCACCCTGCCCGCCCAGACCCCGATGCCAGGCCACTAGGTGCCCCCATCACCGCTGCCAATGCTCCAGCTTCCGGCATGCCCGCTGGGTTCACACATCTGCCTCCCGGTCCCTGTAGGCCTCCAGAGGGATCAGCTGCCCGGGGGGGGGGCATCCAGTCAAGGGCCCGCCTGCCCTCCCACCACTGTCCACCCCTCAGGACACTGAGGCCTTTCAGGACACAGTTGGGGATACGGACAGCGGGGGGGAGGGGAGCTCTCAGAGCTCCACGGTGACCACAGGACGGCTGAGGAGGAGGCCCCAAAGATGTGGGGAACATGGGGGAAGGGGGAGAGCAGTCTGAGGAGGGAGCATGGCACAGGGAGGTGGGTGGTGGTGGTGGGGACACATGTAACTGAATGTGGAAATAAAGGTTTGGGCACCACTATTGGTTCCTTGGATCAGTTCATGGGCCCGGGGCTGTGGGTGGGTGGGTGGTCGTACAGGGGTGCACCCAGGGTGCTGGTGGGGGCCCCTGGGTGGTGAAGATGGGGGGTGTACCTCGCGCCTCAGCCTCCCAGCTGATCCGCCTGGCCAGGGAAGCATGGATGTGCTTTGCGTATCAGTACTCCTGTGGGTTCTCTGTATTCACATACAGGGGCACAGGGTCGGGAAGGCACCGGGGCATGGGGTATTTGAGGGCAGCCCCATAGGTCTCACACACGTTGTGAAGCACACAGCAGGCTCCGATCACCAAGGCCGAGATCTCCGCCATGTAGTCCAGGCGAGGCTCTTCCAGCGCTGCTTGAGGGCCCGAAAGGCCCTCTTGACCACTGTCCTGCATGCACACAGGCGGGAATTGCAGAGAGCCTCCACAGGGTTCCAGGCGACTGGATATGCCTTCATGAGCCACCGGGTGAGGGGATAAGCCTGGTCCCCTGGGATGCAGGGGGGCATCAGCACCCCCTCGATCCGGGTCATTGTCATGTCCGTGAAGTCCCCGCGGTACATCCGGGAATAGAAGGGGGAGATGGTCATGATCTGGGCATCGTGGCTGCACCCCGAGTTGCCCATGAAGATGTCTATTAACTGCCCCCAGTGGTCCACCACAGCCTGAAGCTGCAGGGAGTTGTATTCAGGTTTGTTAACATATTCCGTAGCCTCCCCAGCGGAGGGGCGGAGCATCTCTATGTGGGTGCCATCCATGGTGCCAAGGCAATCGGGGAATCCTCCAGCTGCAAAGCCGGCCAGCACGTCTGCCTGGTCCACCAGCTGGATCGCTCAGTCCAGGAGCACTCCCTCCATAGCCTCGCAGACGTCCCACAGGATCCTGGTGACAGTGCTTACCCCGATGCTGAAGTTCTGTGAGACAGACCAGCAGAAGTCACAGTTGCTAGTGCCCAGACCCTGATGGCCACCCGCTGCACCATGGGGATGGGGGTCTGCATGGGTGTGTGCTGCCGTTCCAGCCAGGGCATTAACAGGTCCACGCGTTGCAGTAGGGTGTGCCTGTTCATCCAAAAGTGCACCCTCCAGGCGGCCTCATCTCACTGAGTCAGCGCTTGGGACCACCACCCCTGTGCCTGCTTTGTGACCCATACTCACTGGTCAATGGGCATAGCAAGCAGAGCTGTGTGCCCCATGGTCCTCCTCCACCATTGGAGGTGCATGCTGTCTCGTGGAGCCATGAGACCCTCTCCCGGCCATGGAGGAGGGCCTGCTGGGCCACCCCGGACACCCGCAGGGCCCTGAGCTGGGACAGGGAAAGCCTGTGGGTGTGGTGGGCTCTCTGGGCCTTAGCGGCACTCCAGGCAATGGTAACCCATAGGCGGGCGCCCAGGTGCACCTCAGCGGACTGGATGCGCAAGAGATCAGTGTGCGAGTGGTACCACTCTGCACAGAGGGCTAGGTGCATGATGCAGGCACCCAACCAGCCTAGCTCCATGGTGCACATCGCCCCGGGTGGGAGGCAGCTGGCCCAGTTATAGGCCGGGGCACGTGTAGCCCCACCCTCGGTTCGTTTATGGGTGGTCCCCCTCCCATCTGCCCGGACAGGCTCCTGCATGGCGGCCGTGCCGGGGAGCTGGGGGCAGTCCATTGAGCACACCTGCTGTCCCTGCAAGGGGCCTGGTGCATGGTCCAGCCTGCACCCAGGCGCATGTGGTCTGCAGATGCATTCCTGCTGTCGTAAACCTCCTACCTCTCAGTGTTGCCAGCCTGTTCTCCTTGCCACCCTGATTAGTGTGTAGGTTGTCCTGTCTGTGACCTCTGTACCAGCCGCTGTGCTGGGTCTGCACCCCACACTTGCCATGTGATGTTGCGGCCGATGGCCTTATCGGCTGGCCTTGAGGCCCCCCTGCATCACCTCCCATCCCTCCAGGGATTGTGGGGCCCCTCTGTCCTCACAATTAGTCTCCTTTGCTTCCTGGACTATGGCTGGCTGCGCTTCCACCAGGCTCCCGGCTCCCAGCACCCATGGGGACCCCCATCACTGGACCTTCCGTGAGACCATGGCCCTGCATGGCTTGTGGCATTCCCTGGCTGTGAAATTGCTCCTGAGCTGCCCGGACAGCCTGTCCAGTGCTTATGCGAGTCTGAGCTCGGGGCTGTGCTACTTTGGCTATGAGGCGAGCACCCGTGATTGCCGACTCTATGCAGAGACCCTTGGCCTGATTCCCTTTCCTGATGGCTGTGTCCTGGAGATGAGGTGCTCGCATGTGGGGTGGTCGGTGGCGGAGACTGTGTCTGCTCTGTCTGTGTGCAGCCTGGCTGCCTACATGGCCTGTCTGAATGAGAGGGACCCTGCCCTGGCTGTGTCCTACTTTGGCTGTATTCACAGGACCCATGGGTACCAGCGATCATGTGGGGCCGTGTATCACCGACTGTTGGAACTTGATCACCTTCTGTGGCCCCCTGCTGCTGACTATGGCTTGTCTGAGTCCACCGAGGTGGAACTGGTGGCGCTGTCTGGTGTGTGGTCCCATTCCGATGTGCAGTTCGGGCTCGCTATGCAGTATCCCTTCGAGGCTTACTATCTGGTCACCCACGACATGTCTGTGCTGGGCTACCATTGGAGCATGCTTCAGTGGCCCCACTTTGTTCACCTGGCAGGCCACCTGGCCCCAGGCCCCTTCATTGCCCCCTGCAGCTAGCTGTGAGGCCCCCTGTGCCTACTCATATACCCCTGTTGGTAGCCCCACAGAGAGTTCCCACCTCCTCCCTGCTGCCACGGACCGGTGCCTGCTTCCTCCATGATGTCCCGGCCTTGCAACTGTGCTGCCTGTTTCCAGGGTTCCACTGCCCCTACCTGTGGCTCCGAGCCTCCTCCAGCCAACCCTCGTTTGCCTCTGCAATGGGTGCTCCCCTCCATGCCTGCCTTCTCCTGTGGCCGAGTCCTGCTCTCTGTGCCTCCACCCAGCTCCTCGGGTTGCTGCTGACCTCGTTGCTCTCTCCTGTGCCCATGCCCCCCCCTTGGGTGCCTATGTGACTGCGGGGTTCTGGGGCGCCTGGTCTTCACCTCACGGCATACGCCCGGGGTGTGTATGTGCATCTGTGGACCACCTGCACTGCTCCGGCTCTCCTGCATCCCCTCCATGGCACCCTTGCTGGTACTTGGGGTGCCTGTCTGCCTCCTGGGCCCTTCCTGGGCTGTTCCCTGTTCTGTGTGGCCTCCCTCTGTGTCTGTGGCCTTGCCCTTCAGGAGCCCCCTGTTCCGGGACTGCCTGTGTAGCTGTAGAGGTGTCCGTGCAGACTGCACTGTTGTGGGGGTTCTGGGTGCCATTTCCTGTGTCCTGCCCTGCCCCTGGGCCGGGCCCCCTCCCCCCTGTGCCCGTTGTGCCATGTGTGTTGTCTGTACCGGTGTGTCCCCCCCTTCCCTTCCTTTCCCTTGCGTGTGTGAGTGCGCTCGGGCGTGTGCATGTGGTGTGTGTTCCACTGTGCCCTAGTTTTCTCTGTGCCTGCTGTGTGTGTTGCCTTGGTGGCTCTACTCCCTCTTCCCCCTCCCTTCCCATTTCTCTTGTGTGGGCATTCCCTGTAGGTGCTTTTGGCTTCATATGCCCTCAGTCGACCATGTCTGCCTCCCTCCCCTCCCTGGTTCCTTTTGGGTGTTTTGACCATGGCTGGGAATCAGTGTCACATCTGTTGTGTTGCCCCGGCCCGTGGTCTGATGGCCCGATTCCCTGCCATGGTCTGGATCCCTTCACATCTGTTAAGGGCCTTCCTGGACCACGGGGGGCGGTTGATCGGTTCACCACCGCAGGGAATCCACTGTGGTGAATCGGGACCGTGTAATGTCTGAAATCACCCAATGTCTATTCGGCAGCATCCAGATGTTCACCCCAGCCAATCACCGGTAGGGGCCAAAGCCGGATGGGACCATATCTAGAACCATGGTCAATGCAATTCCCACCGGGAAATGGCCAAAAGTGATGTCTGACTGGAAATTGCCAGGCAGGATCAAACACAATGATTCCCAGCCATGGTGAATGCCTGCAGCATCACTGCCAGGCAATGACTAGGGATGTGCGAATGCGGTTCAGATGTTCGGAGTTCAGACCGAACCCGAATAGTTTGGTTGACTGAATTGAACTTTTGAACCGAACTTGAATTCAACCAAACTGTTCTGTCAAATCTGAACCAGTTCGGAAGGCCAAAAAACCCGGTTTTGAATGTACGAACTTGGTTCGGAAGTTTGGAATTCGACTGAACTCAAATACTTCGGTCGACCAAACCGAACTTTCGAACTGAACTCGATTTTCGAACCGAACTGAACTTCCGAACTTGGTTCTGTTTGCACGTCCCTAGCAACAACCAACAAACAGAACAAGAAGGGATATTTAAAGGGTGCACAGCAGCAGGGGAATGAAGAGCCGAGACAATGGAGAACAGGAAGAGAGACAACACGGTGATAGAGCACGAGGAAGAGCAGCAGCACCTGCAGAACCCACAGGGGGACACCTAGCAGGGAACAGAGGCCCCCCAGAAAATGGGTAATGACACCACAACAGGTGAGGCGATGATCAGGGGGGTGCATGGGGCAGTGGATAGCCATGGAAGGAGGGCAGGAGGTGTGGTCTGGAATGGATAATGCATAGCACCCAACTCCCCATGTCCATCCAACAGACCAGTAAAAGAGCCTGATGGCCAGAACCCCCATAGGACACCAGCAGGGAGGAGGTGGAGGAGGAGGCGGTGGCACCAGAGGCAGAGGGACCAGCAGGAAAATGGAGGTACCAGAGAGGGGGACAGTGGGGATTCAAGGAAACACAGGACTTCATACGGCCTGTTCCCTTCTTATATGTGGGATTGACTCACTCCCCATGTGCCCGTGTGACCCCTGAGATCATCCATGGGGGCCTTTTTGGAGGTTCCCTGGACTAGGTGGGGGCCACAGCTGTTCTATCATTTTCTGTGACTGCCCCGATATTCTGGAACTCTCTCCCTGAGAAGGCTTGTATGGCCCCCATCCTCCTGTCATTTAAACATTTCTGTAAGACCTGGCTGTTCTGCCAGGCCTTTGACAAGGTGTAGGGGTAGGGTGGGGAGGGGAGGGTTTGCGAGGTGGAGTGGGTTTTATCATTTGTGTTAAAATTTGTTGATCTGTTTTTAAATGTTTTATTGTTAAATTTGTGTGTGTTGTTCGCTGCCTCGAGCTGCCTTTGCGCAGGAGGGGTGGGATACAAGTTTTAAATAAATAAATAAATAAATAAAATATCTGGGAGTCCCTTGAAAACCAGATGGAGCTCACGGTCAACAAGTGCAACGAGCACAATGAGCATGTGTTCAACCAGATAGTCCAGGAGATGGACTACAGGACTGCAGCACAATGCAGGACCGAGGAGCTAAAGAGGGGTTACAAGAACATTTTGGACAACAACCAGAGGTCTGGTCACGCAGCTAGGATCGTGCCCTATTACAATGCCCTTGACCGGATCCTGCATATGAAGGGCTCCATCGTGGCCCCCAGGCTGGTAGGGAGCGCCATGTTGCAGGGCAGGACACGGGAGGAGGTACCACCACCCATGGCAGAACCCACACACACTGATGCCCCCCACCCCAAGAAGAACAGCCCGGGACCTCTGGGAGCAGCAGACCCCCATCACGGACAGGCACGGAGAGTCCACAACCCATGTCCGTATCAGGGGTCTCCGATGATGACACGCTGGTGACCCTGAGCCAGTGGACACGAGGGGAGCACTCGGAGAAGAGCCCCATAGAGCAGGCGGCCATGGAGGACTCGAATACAGACATCAAAGGGTGTGGAAGGCACTGGGGCCAGCACAGACACAGCTATGGGAGGAGGGGGGGACCAACAGGCAGGGAACTGAACTAACCCACCACCACCCCACCCTTACCATAGGTGTGGAGGTAATGGAGCGGGAAGGTGCACCAGGAGTGGTGGAACACATAGAGGAAGGGGAGCAGAAGGGATGGGGCCCACTGGGTGCTGGGAGGTGGATAGGTGGGTGGGAGGGACATGGGGGATGAGACACACGCACCCCGATGTAACAGCACCATGCCTGTTCCCACACAGGAGCAGTATCACAGTTGCAGGAAGGTGAGACTGAGGAGGAGCAGTGGGAGCAGCAAGGTGAGCGGGCAAGGGGGGGGACTGACAGGTAGACAGAGGGCAGCGGCACAAGGGGGAGAGGATAGACAAGCACACATAGCCCCCGGGGACCTCAGGGGAAAGGAAAGCACAGCTGCAGGAAGGGGCGCTGAGGGTGCCCACGAGTGAACAAAGGTGGGGTTGCAGGGCACAGCTACATGGAGGGAGGGGAGGGACCGGCCGGCCAGGGATCACAACCCCCCAGCACCGATCAGGGGAGGTAAACGTGCAGCTAATGGGTGCCCAGCCGAGCATACCTAACCTGTGTCCTACAGACTCATAGCCGGGCAGAAGAGGGACCTGTGCCACCGGCCCAGCAGATGCGCGAACACTAGGCACACATAAATCACCAGTGGGAGGACCTCTCAGAGGAGATCCTGTGTATGAGCACAGAGCAGGGCGAGGCAATGATTGCATCCATAGAGAAGATGGAGGCGGCAATCGACAGAGCTGTGCAGCAGATGGAGGGATGGGACAGGTACCTGGTGGCCGATATGCGCAAGGAGAGGAGGCTGTAGAGACGGGACTACACCTGGCAAATGGAGGCATTTGAGTGCCTGACAGCTACCATTGACATCCAGAAAACTGGATCCATCACTGGAGATTGAAACCTCGCTGCTTCTTCACGCGGGAACCATGAGCGCGTACATAATGGCAGCTGCACTCCCAGGCACCATACTGGCTGCAGCCCTGCACCCACCACCCATCCCACCGCCAGCGCCCATCCCACACCAGCACCCATCACACAGCACCTGGTGCAGCCCCAACCACAGGGCCCACAAATACAACTGCCCTCCCCAAAGGGGATACGATGGCTGCAGCTGCCCTGGCAGGTGCAGCAGCAGTAGCAGCATCAGCATCGGGCATCACCGGCCCTGGTTCAGCCCCCAACATCAGCCACAGAGGGCAGCCAGGTCCCGGGCCCGAGCAGGGAACTGATGGAGGGGGATGCCAGTGTGTGTGAGGGCGGCTTACAGGCCACAAAGGCACCTGCAAGGCAACGGAGAGGTCGGCCCAGGAAGTAGGACAGGGGGAAGAGGGAAGG
Organism: Sphenodon punctatus; assembly: GCA_003113815.1. Taxonomy (NCBI): domain Eukaryota; kingdom Metazoa; phylum Chordata; class Lepidosauria; order Sphenodontia; family Sphenodontidae; genus Sphenodon; species Sphenodon punctatus. Next base: position 209,147 of record QEPC01008398.1, on the reverse strand, counting down.
GGAGGGGGAAGTAGGACATGGAGGGCACCATAAATAAAATAAATGCACCATTGTACACTATAACCATCATGTCTGTTATTCTTAGGTAAGTTGTGCAGGGACCCTTCGTGTAGCAGGAGAGACTATGGGCCTGGTGGGCATGACTATGGCAGGGGTACTGCACCACAGCCCCAGGGAAATGGGGTAATGACCTTGTGGGACCCAAAGGGGAGGGAACACCTATGGGACACTGTATGGGGCTACAGCTTGCTGGCACTGGGGACTACTCGGGATCCACAGGCCACACACCTGTGCGGCACCCCGGTAGCCTCAGGGCCAGGGGACCTATGATATGTGCCTAGTAAGTGCTGCTCTGATCTGCTTAGCATAACAGGGGTTTGCCCTGGGGTTTGCCTCATTCACATACAGCGGGACAGGGACAGTTGGCAGCTGTGGCATAGGATACCCCAGAGCTGCCCCATTGGTCTCGCAGATATTGTGCAACATGCAGCAGGACCTGATTACGAGCACGGAGGTCTCCACTGAGTAGTCCAGGTGCCTGGCAAGGCACTTCCATCTCTGCTTGAGGGCACCGAAGGCCCTCTTGACCACAGCTGGGTGTTGTACAGGGACTCCATTTGGTTCCTGGCAACTGGATGGGCCTTCATGAGCCATTGGAGCAGTGGATAGGCTGAGTCCCCAATTATGCAGGGGGGCATCAATACCTCCTCAATCTGGGTCATCCGTATGTTAGCATAGTCCCCCCTGTACATCTGTGTGAAGAGGGGGGAGATGGCGAGGATCCAGGCATCATGACTACGGTCGGAGTGGCCGGGGAAGATGTCAGTGAAACAGCCTCGGTGATCTACAACAGCCTGCAGCTGCAGTGAATGGTATCCGTGCCCGTTGATGTACTCATCGGCTGCATCATCATGTGGGGGGTGGAGGATCCCGACATGGGTGCCATTGATCATGCCCAGGCAGTTGGGGAACCCAGAAGCCTCTAAGTCAGCAATCACAGCCTGCTGACCCATGAGCTGGATCACGCGGTCGAGGAGGACCGCCTCCACAGCCTCACAGAAGTCACGGATGATACAGGTGATGGTAGTCAGGCCCACACCGAAGTGTTGCGCCACGGAACGGCAGGAATACAGGGTGGCCAGGGCCCAGACTGCTATGGCCACCTGCTGCACAACAAGTATAGGGGACGCATGGGTGTGTGCTGTCACTCCAGCCAGGGCTGCAGGAGGTCTGCTAGTTGCCGGAGTGTACGCCAATCCATCCTTAAGTGGACCCTCCAAGCAGCATCGTTCCATCTTGTCAAGGCCCCCTCCCACCATTGCTCGGCCCTGTGCACAGCCCAGAGGCGCCTTTGGGTGGGCATTGTGAGCATGACTGCGCTGTAAAGGGCCGCCCTCCTCCAGTAGGGGTGAAGAGCTGCTTGCCTGAGGGCAGCTGGATGGGTGCGTGCAATCAGCATGGCCCTGTGGTAAACCCCGGACAGCCTGTGTGCCGTGCACATGGCCTGAATGCGGCGGTGCCTGTGGTGGGTGAGCAGGCTTCTTGCAATTAACAGGGCCAGGAAGTCCTGTACCCTTGCGTACAGTTGGAGCAGCTCTGTGGTGACCCACAGGAGCTTGGTGTGCTGGCGATTCCACTCAGCTATGACCTCCAGTAAGAGCCAACTGGCACCCCACTGGTTGGCGTCCATGGCTGGTACTGGTTCCTAGAGTACTGGGCATAGTTAGGCACACTGCTTAGAGAGTCACTCCTGCCATTGTGCTGTGGGTTCAGGCATGCTAAGAAGGGCTGTGGCCAGAATACACCCACATGCCAGTGGCTGTCTGTTGGGGCCTGCACCTTGGTGCATCACCAATTGTTTGTGGGCTCTGCATTAATGGGTGGCATGGGGCCACTCAACTGTACTTGGGGGGGCCGCACCTGTATGTCCAGGGCCCCCTGGTACCAGTCGCTGGAAGGTATTGTGGCATTGCTTGCTTGGGTGGGGGAGCTGTGGTTTGGGCATGTAGGTGGCCAGATGAGGACGTTGTGTAGGTGAATGTACATGCCTGCTCAACACAGCTGTCTGTGTGTAGACCCTCCCAGGGATTCTGTTCCTGCAGCTGTGCTGTGTCCGCTCCCCACGCTTCGTTTCCTAGCCATCCCATTGTGCTGGCTGTACCCTTATGGCATGACCTTGGAGCTCCCCTGGTTACCTCCTCTGCCTCCTGTAGTTTGTGGGGCCCCTCTTTCCTTGCTTATCCGACCCTCTGCCAGCTGCACCATGGTCGATACCGCTGCTTCAGAGCCAGCTCAGCAGTTCCGCAGCCAGTCAGCATTGCTGGACCTATAGTGAGACCATGGCTCTAGCTGACCTGTGGCACTTGCAGCCAGTTCAAATGTTTCTGAGCTCCCCTGCTATCCTTCGCCACTTTGGATATGTAGCTAGCACTTGTGAGTGCCAAATCCATGCAGAGGAATTGGGCCTCTGTCCTTTTCCAGATGGGTGCATTCCAGAGTTGCGGGGGTCACAGGTATCATGATCTGCTTTTGAGACAGTGTCAGCTGCATCCGTATGTGCCTTGTCCAGCTTCCAGACCTGTCTTGTGAAGGACGGCCCTGCCCTTGCTCTGTTCTACTTCTGCTGCATCCTTGGGGCCCGTGGCTACCAACGTTCACGTGGGGCATCTTGTTGGAGCTCGGACAGCTGTTTTGACCCCCTGTGGCTGACTATATCTTGCCCAATCCCACAGGACCCGAGCTGCTGGCGCTGTCTGAGGTGTGGTCCTGTGCCGATGTCCAGGTTGGGCTCACCAGTCCCGATCCTTTTGAGACCTACTATCTTGTTGCCCACCACATGGCATGGTTGGACTATCTCCAGGGCACATTACTGTGGCCGCAGTACATTCATCTGTTGGGCCATCCCATCCTGCCCACCTTTGTGACCCCGTGGACCTGGCTGTAGGTCCCACCAGGGTCATCTGTGTCTCCACTCGTCTCCACCGTGCACTCCCTGCACCTCCCTGGCCATTCCATTTTGTGACCTGCTACATCGTTCCCTATCTGGACCCGCTGCATCTGTTCCCCACATTCCGCTAGGCTGTTCCAGTTTTCCTAAACCCCAGGGCCATCTGTGTGGCAGCGCTTTACCATCGGTAACCATGGGGTTCGTTTCCATGACCTACCACCCCTTCTGCTGTTGGGTGCTCTCCGACACATGTACTAGGGATCACCATGGACCTTTGCTGCCCTTGCTCCACTGGCTCCCCACCTGTGTTTGTGACAAGCCCCCACCCCCGCGATGCCTCTGTGTCATTCTGTGTCTGGAGTTTCCCTGCCTGTGACAACTGGCTTCCCCTTGTTGGGAGTGGGGGGTGAGTTGCTGCATCAGCTGTCTGCGGCTCGGGCTTGGCCCCTTGGTGGCTGCGCATGTTAATCTGGGACAGGGTGTCTTGCTGTTGGGACTTGCCTTGGCCCTCTCCACTGACTTTATTGGATTGGTGGCTCTTCCTCGTGACCCTGCTCTGTCGGCATGGGAACCCCTGTCGGTTCAGCAGTCAGTATTCCTGCTGGGTGCCTCATGCTGCCCGTGATGTCCCTGGGGTTTTGGGAGCCTACCCCCGCTCTGTTCCATCCCCTTCCCTCTCCTGAATCCTTGCTCATTGGAGACCTCTGCCCTCCCTTTCTTTGGCGCTCCCGGTGCGGTGTTCCCCATTTCCCCCCCCTCTGAGCAGCTGCTCCTAGGTGTTTGGGGTGCCCTGTCCCCGTGTCTCTTCATGGGTGTTTGTCTGTTCCTGTCCCATTGTTGTTGTGCCCTTATGTGGCCCTGTGTGCCTCCCTTTTGGCTGTGCATGTGCCCGCTGGTGTGTGTGTGTGGTTTGTGTTCTGCTCTGTCTGTGGCTTCCTTTCCGTGTTGTGTGTGTGTGTGCAAATCTGCCATTCTCCTCCCTCCTCCCTTCCTGGGCAATGCCTTGTAGCGCTGTTGGCTTCCTTTGCCCTTGGTGTCCCGCCCCACCCCGATGGCTTCTGGGGGTTCTTGCCACGGTCCGGGATTGAGGTAACGTCTGTTGCACTGTCCTGGACCATGGTCTGGCTGTCTGTTTCCTTACTGTGGTACCACTCCAGTCATATCTGTTTGGGGCCTCTCTGAACCACAGGTGTAGGTTAGGTGGCTTTCCACAGTTGGGGATTCACTGTGGCGACCTGGGAGCGCGTAACATCTGAAATTACCCAATGATGCTCTGGAAGTGAAGGGATGAACTGTGTTGATGGTGATTCTACACTAATTCATCTTGCTTTATTTTAGTTTTTAGACTTCTATTTTATTCTTTTTTGTGCCGTATTTCATTATGTTGTTACTTTGTTTTTGTTATTTTACATTTATTTCATATTTTTACTTTTAAATGAGCAAATTTGTCTTGATATGCATAATATAAATCTATTATGAACTGATTTTATTTTATTGCTATAATGGCTCATGTGGTTTGCCATTGTAAATTCCTGCAAATTGATGTTATAAGCTTTTATATTTGTTTTCCAAGTTTTGAACTTTGGTTATGTTTTAATAAATTTATTATTATTATTATTATTATTATTATTATTATTAATTTAAACTTTTAACAACAGAAATGCATCTGTTGTAGCTTTTCATAATCTCTTAATCATGAACTGTGCAATATTTTTTATATGCAGGGATGTACAATTTAATATTTTGATTAATGTAAACAGAATGGTCTGATAAATTTTTTCCCCTAGAATTCTTAAGATTGCTGAAGGCTTCTAGGGAATTCAAAAGCATTGCTTTTATGAAATATAAACATCCAAATTCCATGGGTGTCTATGGAAATTACAACCCACAATTTTTAAAAGCTTAAGTTGATTTTATCTTAGAGTTAATAGCTAGTCAGAGACTTCAAATATTTAAATGAACAATGGAAAAATATTTTCATTTCAATGAAAAATGTTTTCCATTATTGACCAACTGTATTGTTGCCTATCAAAACAAAATTTACGATTACCTCTAACTTGTAGAGCACATATGCAGATTTTTTTCACATAAAATGAAGTTTGATTTACTTACACAAACACTTGAGAAATTAATGCAAAAGCCTTTCCTTAGTTCTGGCTTCAAAGTATGCCCTCTTCCAAAAATGTGTACGTCAGAACTGATTGAGTCTTCCAGTGAGTACCAAGAGATGGATACGGATGTGTTAGATCCAAAAAAGGGAACTTTTGCACACGTCTCATGTATTCACAAGAATTGCCAAATACAGAAAGTGTGTTTTGCTTTTATGAAAGATAACCATCCAAATCCCATGAATGGCTTCTGGTTTTGTTGTATCATTTCTGGGCTTCAGAAACCCCTTTTTCCTCTGGTTATCTGGAGAGAGTAGTAGTCTTCAACCCCTTTTCTCATGTGGTCCCACTCCCTGTGGAGCATTGTGACATAATGACTCTCCACAAGGGGCATGATGACGGTATCAGAAAAGGGCAAGATACCCTCATTGCTACACCCTCTTTGGAGCATCATGACATCACTACACTCTGAAGGAGAGTGGCCACATCAGAAAGTGATGAGAGTGTCTCATTGCTCACCTCCTCCCCACTTTTCTTGGAAGGTGGTAACCCAATAAGAATAGAAAATGGAATAGGAGACAGCAAATGTTTTGTTATGTTGACATTTACAAGTTCTGGTAAAGTATGTATTTAGTATGTAATGTCATGACTTGAAAGAACACTCTGGGTGAAAACAGACATGATGCTAACCACCAATACAGCCCTGCAACATGCATAAATAACCACCTAGGGTGGTTAAAGGGTCTGTTTTCACCCTCTGTTAAGAAAGTTGATTGTACAAGTGGACCTAGTTTTGTGGAATTCTGAGCCCGCATGTTATATAAGCACAATGATCAGTCTGCACAGGTCAGAGTACTGAATTCCATTCAAATATGTATTTTCAAAAAATATTTGGTGATCTGCTGGGCATTTGCTCTTTCTAAAAACACAATAAAACAATAACAGTGCTGCACATAAAACCATAACTCAGTGGATACTATGAGGATGTGGCAAGTTACAGTTTTTGGCCTATCTGCTGAACTTGTTGTGGTCATCCTCAACAGTTAACTGTAAACATTTTACTTCCAAAATGTTTCCCAAACAGCTAGACAGTTGAGAAATCCACTGCAAATCCATCTGATTGGCAACACTTAAACATTCATGATTAACTTTCTTTTGCTCTGCTGACCAAGCCTTGCTTGACATTCTGCCCTTCAGCAAATTTCCATTTACCCAAGTGGAAAATTTGTGATCAGAACATATGGGGAAAGTGTATTTATTTTCATGCTTAAAATAACTTGAACCCTTCATAGTGCTGAGGCCAATCAGGGAAAATTTCACCCAGTGAATTTGCCAAAGGAAGAGGAATGGAAAGATGGAATGGAAAAGGGGCCATCAGTACAATAGTATGGCTTCCTATTATCATTGCATTGACAAGGTCAGATTTAACACAAGGTGGCCAAGACAACTGTCTAGTGCCCATGAGATAAGTGATTCCCAGCCACCTGCCACCTTTGTTGCCCTGCACTGCCAACCTTCTTCCTCTGCAACAGATCTCTTTCAGGGGCTAGGGGTGTGCACCAGGTGCCCATGTTGATTCATTTTTTTGTTTTCGTTTTCATTATTAAAAAATGTTGCTTTCGTTATTGTTAACGGCAATGTCATTTTTGTTATCATTGTCGGTATCGGTATCATTTCAAACAGATTTTATTTTTGGTATTGGTATCGTTATTGGTATTGATTCCCGTGCTCAACTAATAGCTATCTAAATCTAAGGGAGATGGGGAAGGGAAAAACAAAACTATCTATTATCTAATCCATTATCTATATAACTATTCTAATCTAATCTACAGGTCTATAAATAATATATATCTATAACTAATCTATACTATCTTTATATAATCAGGGACCCGAGTTGACTGCACCAAAAAATCTTAAATTCTGCAACCAGTGAAGCCAAATTCTGCAAATTCACTTTTAGCATTAATATTTGCATAATTAACTTGATTTGCTTAACTATGCATGCTGGGAAGCAAATTTGCAATAGGTTTGACATAGAATCACAACTTTGCTAGTCAAACACAACTCAAATCCTCTGGAATTTCAGCACCTCCCTCAAACAAACATAGGGCCTTCAGACCCCACCCACCCACAATTCATCTCCCAGGGACCTATTTACCGCCAGGAGCTGGGACCCAGGAGGGTGCTGGGAGTAGGGATTGGATTGGGAGGAGGGTTCTGACATATGCACCCAGGTGTGAGGTGGGGGCATATGGAGGGAGGGGTGTTGCCTGGTGTGAGGGGGTGATGGGTGGATAGGGAGGAGGGGGTATTGGGGGTGAGGGATGAAGGGACTGGGTATGGGGGGGAGGGGCAGCTCCGCTTGGTGTGAGGGAGGGGCACAGCCCCTGGGAGAGGGAGAACTGCCATCCCATGCAAGAGGAGGGCAGGGGTGTAGTAGTGGCCGGGGATCTCCCTTGGGAGGCTGGTGGAATGGCCCCTGGAGGGGTGGGGGGCAGACCGGGGGGGGTCCACAGCTATAGGTGTCATCTTGGGCTGGGGGAATTATGGTCCCCCTGGGAGGCAAATTAGAGCTGTGAGGTGGGACAGATGTTATATTCCTGTCTTGCTCACTAGCCCCCAGGCAGGCAGTGAGGTGATTCGGGATCAGAGAGCCAATGGTCTTGGGTTACTGCTGCTGAATGCGAGGTCAGTGGCCAAGAAGTCAACTGCCATCCTGGAGATGATCCTGGACCAGGCAGCCGACCTTGCATGTATCACAGAGACCTGGCTGGTCAATGAGTCGGGGCCTATATTGGCTGACCTTGTCCCGGGTGGGTACTCCGTGCAGCATCAGCCTCAGTCGGGGGGAGCGTATTGCCATTGTTTTTAAGGATACATTGTCTGTAAGCGGAGCTTTGGCCAGAGACAGATTAGGGATACTGCTGATATACCGGGCACCCACCTGGATGGCAGCTTCCCTATCCACACTGACTGAGCTGGTGTCAGGGGTGGTCTTGCGGTCTCCCAGGACGAACTTCAATATCCATGCTGGCACCAGTCTTGGAGGAGCAGAGCGTGTGTTCATGGCCGCCATGGCAACCATGGGCCTGTCTCAGAGGATGGTGGGCCCCACACACATTGGGGGACAAACACTAGATATGGTGTTTTGCACAGGCCTTGAGGTGGGGGATCCATTAGGGGGGGAAGTGTCAGCAGAACCCTTGTCATGGATGAATCATTATCTCCTCTGGGCAGGTATCCTGGCACATGTCAGCCCCCGGGAGGGTGCAGAACCAATTAAGATGGTTCGCCTTTGATTATCCTTTCCATGCCAAAATGAAAAATCCTATTTACGATGCTATATTTTTATCTTTGTGTGTGTGCGCACATGCACACATAGCATGTATTGAATAATTGTACAGTACTTTGACAGATATCAAGTTTTTTGTGTATAATATTGTGCATGTGACCATGAATTTATGGGTATCCAAGTGCAAGCATTAACTGATTAATCCTCTCTATGCTCTGGGAGGAAATTTAACTTTATATTATTTTAAACATGGGGACCTAAGGCTCAACAACTTAAGAGTAGAGGAACCTAAGAACATAAGTGCTGTACTTGGTCAGATTCATTTAACCCAGCCTCCTGTCTTGATCTGTGGCAGTTTCAGTTGATTCAGAAAAGTAGGGATGGGCGAACGTGGTTCAGAAGTTCAGAGTTTGGACCGAACTCAACCAATTTGGTCAACCGAACCAAACTTCCGGACTGAACCGAATTTTTGAACCGAATCGAATTTCCGAACTTGTTTCTGTTCACCCATCCCTAAAAGATAATATTCCATTAGTTCAATGGGGTTTCAATTTCAGAACTTTGTTTGGAAGTTCAGAGTTTGGACCGAACCGAACTTTCGAACTGAACCGAATTTCTGAACTGAACCGAACTGAATTTCCGAACTTGGTTCTGTTCGCCCATCCCTAAAGAAAAGCACACAACAGGCCATAATGGAGTGATAATTCGTGTTGTTCACTTACAACCCCCAACAGTCAGAGAAGCCATTCCCTGTCCAATCTGATTAATAGCCATTTATGGACATATCAAGATTATGGGACTTGCCCAAAGCAGTGGAGGAAGTGGGTTTAGAACAGAGATGGATGGGGATCCTTTTCTCTCTCATGGGTAACTTTGAAAGTTAGTACAAACTCGCTGGACAGGAGTGGCTGGATAGGAATTGGAGTACTTAAGGCATGTCTTAGGAGGGGCAGAATGGAAAATGTCCATATCATGAATCAATGGAATGGATTCATCCTCTGTCCTTGAGTTCATGCCCTCATCTCTGGGTCATTTCTGTGAGCTCAGTCTTTCAGTGAGCATGAGGGTAGGGCACTAGAAGTTGGATCTAGGACCAGGAGGTGGAAAGGAGCCAAATAAAAAATAGTCCATGGACCATATTTGGCCCCTGTGCTAAAGTTCCCCACCCCAGGGTTAAAATGTAGATGTCTCTCATTCTCAGCCCTGTGCCCAGTGCACTAAGGATATTCATCCTCTAGACATTCCAGACCCAGGTGTGCAACTAGATGCAACAACCAGTAATGTGCTTTTAACTCAAACTATAAAGAAAAAGGTTTGGCAGGGTAATATCTTTGGCAAGGATATGATAATTGTGTGTTCATTTCTAATAGTACATCAGCTGAGGTGGTTACAGATTTCACTTTTTTTTTCCTTTTTGGCAAACTAGACTGTTGCTGATTATTTGAAGTACTTTAAAACGCTCCTCCTACTTTCCTGTATAATTTCACTGACTCTCTTCTCAGTAATTCCATTGTTAAATACTCTTGAAAATAGTTGGATGAATATTCAAATCACAGTTGAATACATTCAGACAATAATGGATCTGCTCCTTTGAGATCAAATTGCTTTGAAGAAAGAGATTGTCCTGTTTATCTATATTAAGCATCTATTATAACTTCACTGCTTTTTTCAGTTCCTTTTCATTTGAAAAAATGATATTTCCCCTATATTTTTTTGAATATAATTTTGTACAGATGGCATGCGGTCAGTAAGCAAAATTCTCACCTCATATGGTTGTTATCTGAAGCCTTTTATGATTGTGTATAAAGCCAGACAAACTGCCCTTGTTTCAATCCTCAATGGCCAGGAACTAGCTTGGCTTCATTAGTGCAAGTGTATTAACATACATGACAGTGAAGGGCCGCCATCATGAAATGATCCAGACTGGAAGACTGCTTCCTTCCTGGTCAGGAAGGGGCCCAGCCATGGAACAAATGTTCAGGTGGCCTGGCCCGGGGGTTCAGGGAGCCACAACTAAGTTCGGCCAGCAAGCCTCCCCCCAGCGCTGCACCCAGAGACCCGCCTCCCTCCCATATCAGGTGGCCATGATGGCCAATGATGGCTGCCACGACTGCCCATCATGGGGGCCACTTTGGATCAGGCTCGGAACAGCAGGCTACCACACGTGATAGGCTGATATATCCCAGTCAGGCAGGCCATTCCCTGGGCAGGGTACCAGCTAGCCTGGGCTCTGACTCTGGAGGTCTCCAGAGTCACAGCCTGATCTAGATGCCACCATGCCCAGGGAAACTACAGGCCAAACATCTGGATGTTCCTGAACAAATGTGACTGTGACCAATGGGTCCAAGCACGCCATTGTCACATTTAACACCACAAATCCCTTAGAACAGGGCTTAATTTATAAATGAAAAAGTTCCGCGTGCACCTCCTGTGCACAAAGTCCCACCCCTATGTGCAAAGACATACTTGTTAAGGAAAAAGTAGTGTGTAAAGACCTGCTGTGAGCTGGGTAGATTGCGGAGGCATGTCCTTGGGAAGTCAGGGTAGGGTTCAGGAAATGGGTACCCACAAAAATGGGCCAACAGTGTGTGGGTATCCAAACTGTCTTTGGTGTGCCAGCACAGAGAATTCCCCATTAACTACCTGTTTGGGTACCCATATACTGTATTACTATTACCATGTTTTCAATGTTTCTGTTTTGCACTTTGCCATTTTTCCATCTGTTGCTGTTTCTTTTGTAATTCCTGTGTGGGCATTTTAGCTCATCATTATCTTTGCTACTCCGGTTTCAGTCTTGGCTGGAATTAAACTAGAAATGAGGCATTGATGGAAAGTCAGAAACCTGGAAAGATGGTAACACCAAAAGTCGAAGTGAGTAGAAAAAATGGAAAAATGGTTATGCGGTTATCAGTTACCCATCCCAGTATACGGTTACTGATTGGGTAACCAATCATTAGAAAATGTCTGTTGCTGCTGGGAAGCCTTGATCTACCCACGTAGCCAATTAGGGGTATTTTCAGACGTTACGGGGCCCTTTGGCCCCGTACCGTAACGAACGTCTTCGTTCCCCGCCGGGGTCACCCCGGCACGGCCCAACAGACGTGCCGGGGGGATCCCGGCGGGGAAAGTGGGAGGAGCCGGGGCCGCGCGGCGCAACGTGCGGCCGCACGGCCCCGCCCCCTCCACGCACCCCGCCGCCCGCCCTCCGAGGAGACGGGCGGGCGGCGGGGCCAATGCGGCCGCCGCGTCTGGCCGATCGTGCCACGGCCCGGGATCCCGCCGGGGATCCCGGCCCGTGGCACGCGAACAGACGTTACTTTTTGGTCGCCACGGCCCGCGGTCCATTTGACCACGCTTCCCGGGACCTTCCCCCGGCTAGCCCGGGAAGCGTGGTTCAAATTGACCCCGTCTGCAGATTCAGCGTGGCCAACATCTGGCGCACGCTGTGCAGACGTGCAGGGGCCTTTCGCCCCGCTGCGGGGTTCACCGTGGTTCAGTGTGGTTCAGCGTGATCTCGTCACGTCTGAAATCACCCTCGGAAGATGGGGGTGTGGCAAGGTTCCAAGCTGCAGAGAAGTAGTGGTAGTGCCACTGTGGAGTCCAGAGGCTCAGAGACGCTTCCTCAAACTGCAGATGTCGGATTCTTTCATGGTCTTTGTGTCACACCACAGACAAATGAATGCAAAGACGCTGTAAACTAGAATACAGATGAGTTGTCAAATATTTTTAATTCTGTTTTTAGAAGCCTCCAGAACATATCTAAAAGTTAATATTTTAATTAATATAAGAGCATAAGAAAAGGCCCCGCAGTTTGCTGTTGGTTAGTTTTATGCAATGAAAATAAATATAAATTAAAAACACAACCATAATCCATTTTGTCCTGTTAGCTAAGATGCTTCCAAAGGATGAACTGTGATTAATTGGCCTATGTTTGTTTGTTAATATATGAATACAATTAAAATATTTTCATAGCATTTGAGTAGTATAAAACGTTATTAATTACATGAGAATTTCCTTGCATACCTGTTTTGATTGCTTACCACTGAGATGCATTTAGCCTCCTCAGATATCCAGACATATCCTGCTTTGATCATTATCCTAGGCTGAAGACCAGCAAATTCCAGAGGGGAAAATAAAAGCTCTTTTGTAAACTTATAATCCCCATTAGGTCATCTGTTTATTTCTCTGTGCAAAACATCTGGGGTTTCAGAAGAGTTGGCCAGTATCACAAACAAAAGTCTAGCAATAAAATGACAGCTCCTACAGGTTAGCAGCATTAAAGGAAGGAATGCATCCGAGCGGTCTACAACATCAAGCTGGTTTATTAGTTCAGCTGGTTAAAAAGTGAAGCCAAGGTCTTGTATGCAACTAGACTGTTTATTTGTGTCACTATTAGACTCTTGGATATTTCCAGAAACCAGCTTTGGTATCACATTCAACATTCACTCATTTTTATGAAGATATATTTTGAGGGTCAACATGAAGAAAACTGCTGAATGAAATTATGAAACTTATTCAGGAGTTACCCACTTCTGGCAATTCAGTGAAGGTAACACTATACTTCTGATATTCTAGATACTCAGCTTAAAAACCCAAGGGACACACTATATACTACAGTAATATTATCTAACTGAATTCAGAGAGCATATTTAGGTGCTTAAGTTTAGGGCAGAGCGTCAGGCTGCATTCCCATCTGCTACAGCGGTGGTAGCAGAGGGAGGGACGAGGGAAGACGCGGCAACACGGAGGAGCTGGCTGACAGGAAAAGATCCGGTGCAAACGGGGATCTGCCGTAGCTTCTCATGTGCATACCAGGGCAGAATTCTGCACCCTGACATGCACGAGAGAAGCCTCAGCAGATCCCCATTCGCATTGGCTCTTTTCCTGTCAGCCGGCTCCTTCGCAATGCCACATCTTCCCTCGCTTCTCCCTCTGTTGCCACCGCCACTGCAGATGGGAATGCATCCTTAGTCTACTAAACCAGGAGGGTTGGATTTCTTGTTCCTGTCCCTCTTCCTCCTGTGGGATAACAAGAGGGAAAGTACACTATCTTCTCCCTCCACTATGTCTACTTAGGAGAATGACCTTTACATTATTCAGGGAAAACATTTGTATTCCTCTCAAATAAATAGAATGAATAGAATAGGGTAATTTCAGATGTTACGATACCATGGTCAACCACAGTGAACCCCCTATGGGTGGTCGCAGTACCGTAATGTCTAAAGTTACCCACGGTGGTTCCTGCCAGATGTTCACCATGGTGAACCTCCAGCGGGAATCACATTAACCATGGTTCTGGATCTCCAGCTGCCTGGAGGTCCAGAACCATGGTTAGCAGGACAACGATAAGGAATTGGCCAAATGTAATATCTGTTATGTTGGCCGATTCCAGATCGTGGCCCAGACCACGGTGCAGGATCGGGCGCATCGGCTGGCTTTGCTGCTGCACCCGCCCGTCTCCCAGAGGGTGGGTGGCCAGGGGAGCGCAGGGGGTGGGGCTGTGCGGCTGCACGTTGTGCCGTGCAACCCCGACCCCTCCCTGATCCCCTGTAGGAATCAGGCCGGCACGTCTAAAGGACAGCCAGACCGAGTCCTGTCCGGGATCCGAAACAGATCCTGGACTAGGGCCAAATAATGTGTGAAATTACCCATAGTCTTGAAACAAGAGATTATTTCTGTCTGGCTGTGGGGAAAAAATAACTTTTTTTCCCTGTGAAATCAAACATTACCTTGTTCTTAAGAAATGCCTTTCCCACCCTGTCTCTCTCCACATGTGATGGTCTCAAGTAATACTTGAGACAACTGTGACTACTGGAATTCAGGAAGAAAAAAAGAATAATCACTGCATCACAACTCCTGCTTAATTCACCTGGAGTAGCTGCACAACTAAGGACACACTCCTTTAAAGTCAGTGAAACTATTCTGAAGTAAGTGATTTCAAGTCTGTAGCCTGAAGAAGTAGGTCCATACTCAGAAATGTCTCTGTTTGTAGGGATGTGCAAACAGAACCAGGTTCAGATGTTTGGCTGTTCGGTGGTTTGAGTCAAACTTTAAGTTCAGATTCAGTATTCAGTTAAGTCAGTCTCGGTTTGGTCTTTAGTTTGGTGCAATCGAGAACTGAAAATGACATTTGGTTTTTTAAATAAAGGGGGAAAACCAAAAACATATTCCCAACTATAACATTTTAGTTTCTTATTCGATTTTGATGGAATTTGGAGAGCTTGTACCTCCAATGGAGGGCAATAATTGTACCAAAATCCGAAATGATTAGATATAGGGAACCAATTTCAGAAGCAATTGAATGTTGTGATTTTAAGAAAAGTTCCATACACATTCATGGCTACAACTTCTTTATCTTGCATTCAATGTTCATGAAACATGTGCATATTATGTCCCTCCATATGCTTAATACTTCTGACAATTTTCAGAAAGAGTAGATAAAGGGTCCCAAGGATATAAGACATTAACCTGAAAATACATTTCCAGCTGTAACATTTTGATATTCCATTCTGTTTACAGGATATTTGACAAGAATGTATCAAATACCTTTCCTGCCATTTCAGCAAATGTACAGGAGATTTTGATAAAGGGACCCAATTATATAAGCAATTGATGTTGTCCCCATGAAGATCATTATTCAGATGAATATCAGCATATTCAGTGCCAGTCAGAGGCAGGCACCCTGCATGTCATGGGGAGAGAGACTGTAGGAGGAAGGATGTGGAGCAACCCCAAAGGCTGACAGACACATTCAATGGCCAAACACATTACTGCAAGCTTCTAGTTTTACAGGACCAATTGGTAGTGGCTTCGAGGTGGACATAGGGGGCGGCCCAGAGGCTAGCATAAGCAACATAACTGGAACTTCTAAGATAGCATCCCAGCAGTCAGGAGACATAGTTTAAACACATTCAGGCTGGCCAATTATCATCACAATCACATCCTGCAGCCCTGAGACAGAGGACATAAGAGAATCTCTATTGACTCTTTCCTAAACAGATGTTTCTGACTTCCCAGAAACAAGTGGGGGAGATATGTTGGGATGGTCCAAGCACAGAATGAGGATATTTGGTTGACAATTCTGTTGGCCAATTCGCATCAGAAACCGATCTTATACCACAGTGACATAAGAGAATCCCAGGCATAGGCCCCTTCTCTAGATATGTTGTACAGGCATATAAAATTGTGACCCTTTATAAAATCTTTCTGATATTTGGTAGAGATTATCATTCATGTATAATATATAGGCCTGCCAAATTTCATGTACACTTGTTGGACTACAAATATGTTATAGTCAGACATACATTTATATTTATACCACCAAGGCCCATTTTCCAATTCTTCTGAAATTTGGCAAAGATAGTTAATATGGGAAGGGGTATAAACTGGACAAGTTTCACTTACATTAGATGTGAGTCAAAGACATTACAGCTAAGAATGTATCTGTAGAATATTGCAAAATACAATATTTCAACTGCATCTAAAATCGGATTCCTTTACCTGATTGTTTTGAAATTTGGTATGCATAATGCTTTCTATTGGAGGTATAGGAATTCCAATTTTCATCCACATAGCATTAAAACCAAACATGTTACAGCTGATAATGTGTTTTCCATTGAAACCAATGGAAATTCAATTCCCAACTCACCAAACGCATCCGAACTGAACGTTCAAATTCGAGTTCGGTTTGCACGTTCAGTTTGGTCAACACCCATTTTGAGTTTGGTCCAAACTCTGAACTTCTGAACTACGTTCTTCCATCCCTATCTATTTGTATTTTGTTATCTGATTCCACATTCAAAACTTCAGCCTCATAGACATGTAGCTGCCCCTTGGAGTGTTCTCTGTCTCTAGATGCTCTATATATTTTATTTTCCAAGACAGGAGAAGATGCATACTGCTAATCTGTATCAACAAAAACCATAATGAGGTCATAGTTAATCTAAATTTTAGCCTTCTATTGAAAGGAAATCATAACTTAAGGAATTTTCTAATTGCTTCAAATACTAGAATATGAAGACAGGCATATAACACAGTAAGAGTGCACCAAATGCTCTTTTGGAAAGAGCATGAAGTTCAGTTGGAAAGGCTTAGGTTCTGATCTCCAAAATGCTCTACTGACACAAGCCCCAGTGGCTTTTGTTTTAGTTTTGATTTAACCCAGGGGACAAAGTCTCTTGTCTTCATAGCATAGCTATTTGTATGATTTTTCTCACACTAGAGGAAGGACTTTTATAATCTGCTCTTGAAATCCTGTTTGGGGGGACTTTTCATAGCAGATGTGTAATAATCAGCAATTCCACCGGTGATCATCTCTCTGTTGAGCTGTATTTTATTTAGATTACTTGGGAATATGGTGTTGTATTAGATGAAACAAATGTTATTGATGGTCAGTGGGGAAAAAATTATCAGGCATCTGCCTGGCACATCCTTCATTATTTTTGATGCCAGTTTTCTTAAACATTTGAAAGTGTTGAAACCAGTACAAGAGGGAAAAAAGCCCAACCCCAAAGAATGTAAATGGGAAGTAGGAGAATTTTTTGTGTGTGTGACCTGTGAGATCTAGCTATGGAATGTATGGGTGATTTCAGACGTGACGAGATCACGCTGAACCACACTGAACCACGGTGAACCCTGCAGCAGGGCGAAAGGCCCCTGCACGTCTGCACAGCGTGCGCCAGATGTTGGCCACGCTGAATCTGCAGACGGGGTCAATTTGAACCACGCTTCCCGGGCTAGCCGGGGGAAGGTCCCGGGAAGCGTGGTCAAATGGACCGCGGGCC
>QEPC01008398.1:147872-191399 GCA_003113815.1 Sphenodon punctatus | reverse complement strand
AGATCACAGTGAACCACGGTGAATACCCACCTGTGGTCACTGTGCCTCGAACGTCTGTTTGGCGGCCGCCAGATGTTCGCCATGGTCAATCTGCACAAGGGGTCAATTTGAACCACGCTTCCCGGGCTAGCCGGGGGAATGTCCTGGGAAGCGTGGTCAAACGGACCCCCGGCAGGGACCAAAAAAAAGTAACGTCTGGCTGCTCGCCATGGCCCGGGATCACCAGCAGGATCCCAGGCCATGGCGCATTCATCCAGATGCAGTGGCCGCATTGGCCCCGCCGCCTGCCCGTCTCCTCGGAGGGTGGGCGGTGGGGTGCGTGGAGGGGGCGGGGCCGTGCGGCCACACACTGTGCCGCACGGCCCCACCCCCTCCCGGATTCACCACCGGGATCCCACCGTCACGTCTGATATGGCGTGACAGGATGAGCCCGGCGGGTAACGAATGGGTTGATTTCGGTACAGGGCCAATGGGCCCTGTAACGTCTGAAATCACCCTGTGGTGAATGCTCAACATGGTTGGGGTGAATGAAAAGTAATGTCTGAAGGGAAAACCCCGGCTGCGGTGGAAGGAAATGACCACAAGCCATGGTGATGGCACACAGCATCGCTGCTAGGCAACCAACAACAAGCGGCACACGGAGGGAGATTTAAAGGGCAAGCAGCAGTAGGGGAATGTGGTGGAGCAGGTGATGGAGAGGAGAGTGGAGGAAACCGAGCGAAGGATGCAGCAAGAGGTTGAGCAGGAGGTGCAGCAGCAGCAGCAGGAGGAGGGGGAACCTGGTCCAGCAGGGGACACCCATCAGCACACAGGGCCACCCCAGAAGAAGGTAGGGGGGCAGCTGGGAGCGGGTGGGTCAGAGCAGGGGAGAAGAGGGGCTAGGGGTACCACAGCCTCCCGGAGCCCACCCAACAGTCCCCATCATTCCCCCAAACAGACCAGCAAGAGGGCACATGCCCCAGAGGAAGTCAAGGCCAGAAGGATCCAGGGCCAGGTGGTGGCCACAGAGGAGGAAGAGGCAGCAGAGGGGCCGGCACCCAGGTGGTGGTACCAAAGGGGGTCAGTGGGTGTTTCAGGAGACCCACGACCTCATAGCCATCTGGGCGATACCCAAGATGCAGGGTGAGCTGGCAGTCAATGCCCTGAATGAACAGGTGTTTGCCCAGATAGCCACAGAGATTTGGGAGGCCGGATATGACAGAACGCCCACACATTGCCAGACAAAAATAAAAGAACTGAAAATGGGGTTCAAGGACATAGTGGACAACAACCGGCGCTCTGGGCGGGCGACACATGCCTCCCCCTACATTGATGCGCTGAACCAGGTGCTGCACCACAAGGGCATCATAGTGGCCCGATGCCCAGTAGGAGGAGGCGCCCGGGAGGAGTGGCCCATGGAGGAGGAGCCCCCCCTTTCAGCCAGAGATCCCTGAGCAAGCCCCAGCACAGGGCGCCAACACCACGGAGGAGATGCCAGGGACCTCAGGCACACATGACCAATGCACCCCCAGCCCTACCTCCGGCGAGGGCACACATGCCCCAGCAGACTCCGAGGAGGGGGAGGGGGAGGAGGAGACTGTCACCCTGACCCTCACAGCCTACCGACCCAGGAATCAGGCAGACAGCAGCCCCAGCGACCGCCCAGACTCGGAGGGAACAGACACCGAGGGAGCAGGTAAGGGCAGGGCACACGCACGGTGCCAAGGGGAGGGGGGGCAAAGGCGATGGAAGGGGATGGGAGCCCTTGTCCCCCACAACCCCAAATGCAGGGATGGGGCATGGGCAGAGGGAGCGGCAGAGGAGGCGGGTGGTGCCCATGCTGGGGGGGAGGAGTGCGCAGAGCACAGAGATGGGAGGTGGGCTGGGGAATGGCACCCCACATGAGGAACTGACCCCTATATCACTCCACAGAGCCACATTGAGCATGGGAGGACCATGGCTGGGGGCCACTGGAGCACTGAGTGCAGACACACAGGCACAAGGAGGACCTCATGCAGGAACTAGTGGCAACCAGCACATGCCAAATGGAGGAGATGCTGGTGGCTGTCAACCTGCTGGAGGAGGGGACAATGAGGGTACTGCAACAGGTGGAGGGGAGGGACCGGGCGCTGGTGGCAGAGATGAGGAAGGACCGGCGGCTGCTGAGGCGGGACATGAACTGGCAACTGGAGGCACTCGAGGCCCACTCGGATCGGTAGGACCGCTGGGCCAAGGAGCTCAGATGGAAGCTGGACTGCTCACTGGAGCAGTGCATATCCCTCCTCCTGCAGGCAGGGGCCCTGAGTACCTTCATAATGGCAGCAGCCCCACCCGAACACATGCCCCCTCCACCCCCACTGGCCGCAGCACAGACCCTACCCGTGCCACCACCCCAGCCACCCCAACAACATCAGTGACTGTGGATCCGGGGACTTGTTACCCCACATCTGAGATGCCAGCAGCCGGTCTGCCAGACCCAGATACGGCAGCAGGTGGCATGGGGGGGAGGGGGAGGGGCAGGGGCCCCTCAGGAGTGTTGGACAGGGGGTAGGGGCAGGCCTCCCAGCCCAGGTGGCTGACAGCACCTCCTCCTACACCTCAGATGAGGGGGGTTGGTAGCTTCGGTCATCCTGGTTGCCCAGGGGAGAGGCCGGCCAAGGGGCACCAGGGGAAGGGGGAGGGGCAGGGGCAGGGCAGCATAGGGGATGGGGAAGGAAGGGGGCACCCGGCACCACTGACGAGGTGGGAGGGGGGATGGGCATAAGGGCACATGGGTGTAACGGGGTAGTGGGCGGGAATGGGGGAGCACAATAAATAGACAGTGGCACACCTAAATCCATCCAAGTGCTTTATTTCATGCTGGTACAGGGCTACAGCAGCATTGGTGTGGCTGCGGTCATGGTGCAGGTCTGGTTGGGAGGGTCCAGGTGGCAGGGGCCTCAGGGACAGGACAGGCGCTCAATGTGACAAGCCAGAACTGCCCTGATGCGCTTGGCATAGTGGTACTCTCAGGGGTTGGGCACGTCATCATACAGCGGTACCGGGCCAGGCAGGCGACGTGAGGGGGGTTTATCCAGAGCAGCCCAGTTGGACTCACATATGTTGTGGAGGACACAGCAGGCTCCAATGACAAGGGAGGGGGTCTCCACTGTAAACTCCAGCCGGCCAGCTAAACATTGCCAACGCTACTTGAGAGCACCGAAGGACCTCTCGACCACGGTGCGAGCTGTGCTGAGTCAGGTGTTGTATCGCTGCTGAGCTGGGGTGATGGGCACTGGGAATGCCTTCATCAGCCATCACTTCAGGGGATATGCCAGGTCGCCAGTGATGCATGGGGGCATCATCACCCCCTCTATCTGGGTTATTTGCATGTCTGCGAAGTCCCCCCTATACATGCGGGCAAACAGCCGGGAGATGATGAGGATGCATGCGTCATGGCTGTGGCCCAAGTGCCTGATGAATATGTTTATGAAGCAACCCCAATGGTCCACCAAGCCCTGGAGCTGCAGCGAGTGGTACCCGTGCCGGTTTATGTACTCGGCCGCATCGTCATCTGGGGGCCGCAGGATCACTATATGGGTGCCATCGATCCTCCCCATGCAATTGGGGAAGCCCAGGTCCAGGAAACCCGCCATAACGGTGTCCTGATCAACCAGCTGGATAATGCGCTCCATGAGCACCCCCTCCACAGCCTCACAGAAGTCCTACACCAGGCATGCCACAGTTGTGAGCCCCACCCCAAAGTGCTGGGCAATGGACCGGAAGGAGTCCAGGGTGGCCAAGGCCCACACAGAGGCAACCCACTGTGGCACGGGGATGGGTTCCCTCATATTGGTCCTCAGGGGCTCGAGTCACTCCCGAAGCCACTCTGCCAGGTGCATGAGGGTGCGCCTGTCCATTCGGAAGTGTCTGACCCAGGTGACATTGTCCCACCATGCCAGCACCCTCTGCCACCATTGATGAGTCCTCAGCATGGCCCACGTGCGCCTCTGGATGGGCATGGCAAGCTGCAGTGCTAGGTACCTGGCAGCCCTCTCCCATGTGCTCCTGGACAGCAGACCCCTGATGCCGGCTGGTAGGTTGTTGACTCATAGCCGTGACCTGCTGATGGCCAGTCCGAGTCACCATGCCATCCCCAGGGCTAGGAGCCATCGGGCCCTGCTAGCTGTGTGACGACTGTGTGCCCCCACCCTGGCTATGTACCACTGCTCCACATGCATCCCGTCCAGCTCCTCTGTGATGAGCCTCAGCAGCGCCACGTGCTCCCGGGACCACTCTGCAACTGCCTGTAGCAGGGCTAGGTGAGCTCCCAGCTGGACGCAATCCATCCCTGTGGGTGTGGCCGCTCCGTTGTTTGGGGTCGAGGCTGTGGAAACGTGTGCTCACTTCCACCCCTGAACAAGCACCTGTGCCACATAGTTTTCCTTTCCCCTTCCCATGTCTCCGTTAGATTTAGATAAATATTATTTTTGCACAGGAATCAATAATGATACTGATACCAAAAATAAAATCTTTGTTTGAAATGGTACTGATATCAATAACAATATCAATAACAATATCAATAATAATGAATATCGATACTGATAACAAAAATGATACAGATACCGATGCTAATATCGATAACGAAAATGATATAAAAACGATACCAAAAATGATAGCAAAAACGACAATGACAACGAAAATGAAAACGACATTGTCATTAATAACGATAACAAAAATGACATTTTTAATAACGAAAACAAAAATGAAAAACAAAAATGACATGGGGACCTGGTTCACACCCCTAGTCTACTGTCTAGCTCAGCAACCTGTCTCTAGCAGTTGTCAGCTTTCATTACTTCAGAGAAGTGTCCAAACAGGTCATAGATGTACTGATCCAGTGCCTGCCATTTACTCCCATTTCTGGCAATCAGAGGTCTCATTCTTTGACCAGCTTGACTAATAGCCATTTATGGCCCTATCCGGTAATAACTTAAATACTTCCTTTGTTTGTTTTAAACTTGCTGCCATGTAATTTCATTGAACGTCTCATAGTTCTAAAATTTTGAGAAAGGGTATGTAAAAGCACCCTATTTATTTGTTCCATAACACTCCATGATTTTGTAAACATCCATCATATTCCCTCACAGTCATCTGTTTTCTAAACTGAAGAGCCTTAACCTATTGAGTCTACCCTATTGAACACCGCAAGAATGGAATTGTAAGTCTGGGTCATAGACCATGGAGTATGACAGCTCAGGCTTTTCTGCCATGGGAAGTAAGGTGTTTTTAAGGTGTGTAAAGCCAGCAGTGCCCTGGACAGATTTAGTTTACTGACTGGCAAAGTCCCAGATGGCCCCATAAAATGTAAACAATTAGAAGATGAAGGGAGGTCATACAATAGAGAAGGCTTGTTTCCTCTTTCAGTGCCTGGTCAGCAACTGGGTGCACTTCTCTTTTTTGTTAGAGCAAATTTTACAGAAATTGAGTTAAATAAATGCTCTCTAGAGGTACTTTAAGTTGAAGAGGGAAGCTTAGATTGGAAGATTATTAATGGAAAATGTTCTTAATTGGGATTCCTGTAAAAGGATGTGCTGATACAAAAGGGGATTTTCCAGGCGAGAGGACTGCGGATTGAAATGCCTTGCAATCCAAGTAAGAGGTGAATGAGAGTTTGCTTTTAATTAACTTAAGCAAACCTAGAGAACAGGGAAGTTAAATTTCTCTTAAAGAAATCCGACAAAAGAATTTAGCCTGAGGTCAGAGCTCTGACAGAGGAAGGGGGAAACTTCTATGTTTTCCAATTATATGTTTTCATTTAAAATCTTGGTACAGCTCTTGTTTAGTGTTGTAGAAACGAAGTGTGCTCCATCAGCACACTTAACATACCCCGCTGGTGGTCTAAATCGATCTCACAAGGGTTTTCTGAGTACTAAGGAAACAATAGGAAGTCCAAAGATGTAGAGAAGCTTAGGACACTTCAAGTAATTACTGCCATGAGTCTCAGCAAAAATGGATCAATGCCCTTAGCTAAATTACGTTTCTGATAATCCAGCACTAAAGTTCAATACGTACTATAGAAGCAAAATATCTACAGAATGATGACGGCTGCCATGGAAATTCAAAGGTTGGCAGAAAGAAAGGATAGTAGCAAAAAAGATGCACATAAAGAGGATAACCAATTATGCACTAGAACTGTTATTATGTTAGTAACTATTTGTGGAAAGTGATTTAATATAATCTTGGCATACAAGAGATAATATTCTGCTCCTCCATAAAATGATAATAAATGAAGAATGGGATTATTTTATTTGATGCTTTATGTTAATGGAATGAATTTTCCCCTAAAATAAATGTCAATGTAGCATTTCCCTCAATCTGTCTGGAGCTGTTTTGTAATTTTATTTTATTTAGGAAAACAAGCCAACATTGCAGCAGAACTAGGGACGAAGTGGAGAGTGGTTAGTGATAACAGTGTATTTGATTTTTGTTTGCCACTTAAATTATTACTATTTAAAAAATCCTTAGATGTAAAGGGACATTTTTTTCTTGCCAGCAGTATTATTAGTGTTTTTTAAAATAGCTTTGCCAAACATGATCAAAAATTGAGAGACTTGTAGTAAATCACCCAGAGCAAACACATGAAGGTTCTCAAGCGTGATCACTGCCAGTCTTATTGTCTTTTATGGTATAGTAGGGATAAAATGGGTAGTTGGTTTATTTGCCCCCGCACCGGAAATAAGGCACAGACACAGAGAGCTTGGGTAAAACTGGCCGCAACCGTTTATTAAAACAACCAGCATAATCGGAAACCTGTTGATGAACGAGAACCAATTAATACCAAATCAAAAACACAATTAGTGAGAACGGTGGAATGATCGGATTGCCAAATTGAATTCCAATTAACATAATTAGCCCATTAGCCAATCACTGAAGAATTTTCAAATTATTCTCCCCCATCAGAATCGACTAGTAAGGCCAAATTGATAACCCTGGGTGAGCCTATAAGGAGAGTGATTGGGCATTAAGTCCAACCTTCTGATATCACCTCCGTCCCTAATGCCCATCACTCCCCACATTCAGTACCATAATGTATGACCACTTGGATTGGAGATAACCAGTCCAATCCCCGTTTCAACTGGATCAAAATTGATCCAATACCAGAAAGGAACTGGCGATCAAGTGACTATGTCGGGACTGCTTAGTTCCTTCCCATATGCCCCTTAACGCCAGTCCTTCTCCTCTGGTATAGCAGTGGGGTGCCCAACCCCTGCCTGCTTCCCAATTTCCAGTTCCTGGATGCCTATCAGCATCCCCTATTACCTGATGTTTTCCATAATTCCAACCAATTCTGAATGCCTGTTTAAATCCACCATGGTATTGAACTCATCACCCAGCTCAGCAGCAAAGCTTGCTTGAACACCCCCCAGACTCACCCATAGGAATCAACCGAACTCAAACACTTGCGGAGGAATTCCTGAAGATTCCCCAAGTAAATATCAAGGCCCTTTTCAGACAGGTAAACCCCATCTGACCAATACAAATCCAGCCTGGTCCATGAAATATTCCCATGCACCAGCCAAATTCCCCCTATATGCACAATACATTTTTTAATCCCCCTATTGACTCTTTTCCTTGATCTGTCCACTGCTCTCGGACTTGTGGCTCTAGTACACTTTATTCTCTGCAACATTTCTGTAAAAACTAAACATGCCCCTGGAAACAGTTCCTTCAACCTAAACCAGTCCTGCCGAACGATTATGGATAAGTCCAACCCAGACCCTCTGGTCAAGTCATTTTCACCCAGGTGAATAACTATTATCCCTGGGGACTGTCCCACACCCCAACCAAGGAGCAAAGGCATCAGCTGCGGCCAGAGCATGCCCCGCTTCCCTTTCCATACTACCATTGCTTGGGGGGATAAGCCCAACTGCGAACCCCAACTAGAACTTCTTGCCCTTTTTTCTGCCCACTTAACAAAACTATGTCCAATAATCCATATTACCTTCTTTCCTGCTGGCCACGGCAACCCTGTAAAGAATAAAACAAACCATCTATCAATATTGCTGCATCAGATCAGCTCATCCATCTATTGCAGGAAATGGGCAAACGTATGATCTGAATGCCCCAGAGCACCATTTCCCCACTGACTTAATATCAGGAACCAGCAAACTCACCACAGCTGCAGTAGATGCTGCTCCAATTAGAAATGAGTGGGAACTAAACCTCCCGGATATGCCTAATGCATCCACACAACGCCCCATGACTGCTGTAAACTGAAAACGAGTGAGGGGCTGCCCCGACTGATGCAGAAACAATGGCCCTGGCCCTTGTGGTCTTCTCTTTAAAAACTTAACCATGCATGAGACCGGACAGATTAGTGGTTTGCTGGACCTAAAAAGCACCACATTGGCTCCTTTCCCTACCTGGTCAGTTTTTGACTTCCTAATGCACAATTCAATACAATAAATTCCCACAAACACATCCCCCATTTGCAAGGCCCAGCCTGAGCAGTCCAAGCGTGACTGAACAGCCAACTCACCCTGAGCGCTGCAAAAAAGGCAATAACAAAGGCAGTTTGAAAAAGCCGAACCTCACTCGTGTCATTACAAATTCCCGCCAGCTTGGCGACCAAATCAGCCAACATTTTTGGTGACACAGGCATCCTGGCATCCACCCTACACTTCCATTGCCTCCTCCAGGCTTCCAACATAGCTTTCAAGATAGGCGACCCTGATAACTCAGAAGGACCGACCATTTTTGAGAAAAATGATAAAGCAGACCATTTTGCCGCAATCGTGCCTGGTGCCAAACCCTTTCCCCGCAATTCCATCCCAATTTGCACCACCTGCGGCAACGGAATTGGGAATGACACCGACCAACCGTTTCTTGCAGCAAAAGCCCCAAATTCCTTCAAAACTCTATCATAAAGCCGCCAAGTAGCTGGGGAAACCGAGCCCTTCACCGTTTCTATCATCTCTAGAATCCAAGGCTCCAAAGCTCTTGGGGAACCAAGTCTTGCTTCTCCCTGGCCAATGGAGCGAGCTTCCGAAAACGGGGAATCTGGAAACAAGAGAGGGCATCAGCAATCTCGTTATTCACACCCGGCACATATTTGGCAGAAAAAACTACATTACGCTTCAAACACCAGAGAACAAAAACTCTTAACGATTTTGATGACAATGAATTAACCACGTATACAACAGCCAAGTTGTCACACCAAAACAATACCCTCTTGTCCCCAAATCTGTCAACCCATAAATGAGCTGCCACCACTATCGGGAACAACTTGAGGAACGTCAAGTCTCTCAATATATCCAAGTCATGCCAATGAGCAGGCCACTGCTCTGAGCACCATCTACCTTGAAAATAAATCCCAAGCCCTGCCATACCAGCTGCATCGGAGTGCACCTGTAACTCAGCCTCCACCAAATACAAGTCTCTCCACAGGCTGACACCATTGTGATGCTGCAAAAACTCCATCCACACCCCAGATCATCTCTCATCTCCCTTGTGACCCTGATGTGATGATGCGGCTTAGTGATCCTGGCTGTCCTGGCATAAAGGCGAGATAGAAATGCTCGCCCTGGTGCTAACACCCTACACGCGAAGTTCAACTTCCCCAGCAATGACTGAAGAACCCTCAAAGTCACCTTGCTGGCCCCCAGGCATGAAACAATCTCCTTCCTAATTACCTCCAACTTATCTATCAGTAATCGGGAACACTGACCCACTGAATCCAATTCTATACCTAAGTAGGTCAAACATGTATCAGGGCCCTCCGTCTTCTCCTCGGCCAACGGGACATCAATCAACCCAGCAACTTCCATAAAAGCAGCCAACAAGTCACTGCACTCCCGTGACCCTGCTCTCCCAATGAATATATAATCATCGAGATAATGTGACATATAACGGGACCCCGTCCACCGCTTAACAATCCACTCCAGAGCCAAGCTGAATTTTTCAAAGGCGGCACATGAGATAGAGCATCCCATGGGCATCGCCTTATCATAGTAAAAACAGCCCTTAAATGAAAATCCCAATAGGTCAAAGTCCCTGGGGTGCACTGGCAAGAGGCAGAAGGCAGACTTAATGTCACTCTTTGCCATAAGGGCACCCCTACCCTGATCCCTAACCAACTCAACTGCCCCATCAAAAGACACATAGTGAACAGAACACAGCTCGGGGGGGATAGCATCATTCACCAAAAAACCCCTGGGGTAAGACAGATGATGAATCAATCTGTATTCTCCAGGGACCTTCTTTGGTACTATGCCCAATGGCAACAATCTCAAATTCTCCATAGGCAAAGATTCAAAGGGGCCAGCCACATGGCCTTCCGTTAACTCCTTCTGTATCTTCTGCTCCACCACTGATTCCATGCCTATCACTGACTTCAGTTTCCGCGCCACCATGTGCTCCCTCTTCCCTTCAAACGGAATTCGAAAACCAAACCAAAAACCGTTAACAACATAACTTGCCTGACCTAGATCAGGATAATCCCATAACAAGCTCTCAAGCACCACTGGCGTTGGCACTCTTACTAGTAGTGAACTGGGGCGCCCCCCCGCCTCTGCCTGCACCAGGATGGAAACCGCGCTTGCCTCTCTGCCCCGCCCCCCACATGTCATGACAGTTGACGGAAGGGTGAGCCCCTCCGCATTGGAGGCACACATGTCTAAACCTGCAGAAGGAACGAAAACACTTGCTTTCGTTAAAGTCCCAGCAGGCCAAGGATTGCGTTCCCTTCTTATTCTGCTCACCACGAAAATTATCCACCGATTGAGCATCGCCCTTAATGATAATATGCCCACTATCTGCACGCACCACCTCCTTCCCCTGAATACACTCAATCAAGAGGTTGTGGTCCTTCACCTCCCACTGGACCCCGGGCGTAATGGCTGCATGCTGACGGAATGCCTCATCATATCTGAGCCAACCAAAGCCATCCTTCGTTAGATATGCTCGCCGAACGATGTCGAAATATTTCCACAGGGCTACTGCCCTTTCCAGAAAGGCCTGCATTATTACTCCCACATATATAATGAAGGCTGACTCCCAGTTAGCCCAATTTCTATCTATCTTCCTCCTTTTTGCCCTCTCATACTCTTTCAGCTCCGGCCGTGCATTAGGGTCCGGAACTGGGTCACAGAAAAGGATGGCAAATAAATCTATGTAATCACCCCTCCAGATCTTTTCCCTCGTGGACTTGAGCAGGTGAACCCCCAGTGGGGCAGAGGCACTGGCATATCCGCCCTGCAAAGGATGAACTTCCCTTGCCTGTAACCCCACAGAAGTCATCCCACTCTGACCCACCGGAACCGTAGGGACAGCCGGAGGATCCAGGACATTTGCCCCTCCCACTTGACCCACCTGAACCTCACTGCTCACTTCACCCCCAGTTGTCCCACCCTGCAGCACAGATGCTTGCGGGCGCCATACATTGTCCACCCACACTAACCTATTCGGGTCCTGCTGCACCAGCAGTTGATCCATCCCAGTATTCGCCTGCACAGATGCTGTAAGACTCTGCTGCCCCTCCAGTGTCCCCGCCAAAGATCCCGTGGCTCCAGCGCCTGCCTCCCCACTGGTCTCGATCCTAACAGGTGCCTCCCCCATCTGAACAGGCAGACTGCTTCCAACCACTACCTGCCCTTGGGTCGCTGCCCCCGGAAGGGGCATGACATACTCACCATCACCCAAGACAGGTGTATTTGAAGGTGCCACCTGTGGCACACCCGACCCGGGCATTGATGGCGCCATCACCCTCGGCCCTGCACCTCCTTCCGGCAGCTGAGCAATCCTGCCAATCTGTTGTTCCATTCTGTCCACTTTCCTGGCCAGCGCCTCCATCGCCGGTCCCCCTTGGCCTGGTCCAGACTTTACTGTGTTGTAAAGAAGGATCGGGTAAATTCCAGCTCGCTTCCGCAGAAACCTGACCCCCCCCATCCCCCCAGCCTTCAATAACCCCGAGGCTGTCAGGCGGGACATAACACTATCCCACCCTGCCATTCTGGCCTCCATGGATTGCATAAAGGCCTTCCCAGGGCCACCCTGAAGCCACGCTGGCAGGGTGTGTGTGTGCTGCACCTGGGCCCCCTGAACTATGGCAGCGGAAGCCCCATCAGGTGCATCAACTGAGTCCCTCCTATGTGCAGCTCCTCCCAGAGAAAGGTCAAGCCCTTCATCCCTGCTGGGACCAGTCACCCCCTGCAGGGCCTCATCCACCAGCATCATCCCCTCCCCCGAAACCTCAACAAAGAAGAGGGGGCAGCTTCCACCTGCGACCCCCCTGCCCCATCACCACCCTAACTTGCTGTCATCTTTTTACCACCCGTTTTGCCAGCCCCCTGGCCTTTCCTGGCCCTACCCATACTCCTTGTTATTCTGTAATTCGACGCAGGGATGGTAATTACACTCATGGGTGGGGTATCCCCTTACAATCTCCCCACACCACCGATTACTCTAGGAATGACTTGTGCCTGAGGGTGTGGGGTGTATTCCCCCTAGCAACCCCCCCGAGCCACAACAAAGCAAGTGTTCCTGCGGGGGGGGGGAGTTCAACGCTCCCCTTCTATGCCCACGTGGGAGGAACAACAATCCAATTAGTGGGGGGGAAAGAAACTGTCCCCCTACAATCCTCCTCTCGGAGGAAGTGAGGTAACCACTGGGAGGGGGGTATATTCCCCCAACAATTGAGCCCCGAGCTCAAGACAATGAGGCCCCTGTTGCTACCCTGCTCTCATCCCGGCCCCCCCCCACGCAATCGCAAACCGCCACTCCCCCGAGAACTACAGCCTTTATTCTGCCGCTTGTCCATCTGCCAGCAGCAGCGCTGCCACTCTCAGTCCGCAATCCCCGCTCCAAACCGATCGGAGGAGAGGCCGAGAACATGTCCACTTCAGGTGCTTGCCGGCAGCCGAATGAGGGCTGTGCGGCACCCATGCACCACGTGGTCAGTTCTTGCCCAATCCTAAGGGTGCATTCTCCCGCCCTAGCTTTGCAAGTTGCAGCTTCCTCCCGAAGCTTGCAGCTTGCAGCGCAGATCTCTTCCCGCTCGGCCAGCTCCCAAACTGGATGGTGAAAGCCCGTGACTCATTCCCCTGATGGGGCGGGCCCAAATTAACCCCTGCAGTGCACAAGGCGCTTAGCAGGGGCTTACTTATCAGTATTATTGGCAGATTTGGTTAGCCCTTAACACCTGAGTGATGATATCCATGGCTGAAATGGCTACTCACATATCCAGTTTTTTGGGTATTCCATTTTGATTTTTCTAGGTTTTTAGTTTAGTTATTTTGGTTTTCTGATCATTTTTGCATTTTGGTTCATTTTTAGCAATTGCTCATATACAATAGTTCAATTATTTTCAAAAGAATGTAACCGAAATACCAAAAATCTGAAATCGAATAAGCAAAATGGTTAGCAGGAGGGGTCGGGGTAGAAAAATAGTAAAATAAATAAATAAATGGATACCCAAAAGGCTGCAGACAGATAATGATTATTATTTGGACCTCCATTTTTGATTCAGGTAGTGTAGATTTGAGGGCTTTACCCATTTTGGAGGTACCCATATCAGCTATAGTTTATAAAGATTGTGGTTGCTATGTTGGTTACAAATTTATGTTATTTCTGTGAAACTGAGCCCTTTACCTGAGAAGATGTTTCCTACTATATCCCCAGCCCATATGTTTTCTTTAGCCTCATCCTTTCTATGGGTGTCAATAATGATGCAGTTGCAGCAGCGGCGGCAGCAGTGGCTGCAGACTCTGGGAGGGGGGCACCTCCATCTAGGTCAGCTCAGGGACCAGAACACATGTTCTCCCCACCCCTCACCATGTTGAGCACCCATGGCTGGCAAGAGCAGGCAGCCACAGCTAGCTGTCATGGCAACCCCCCACACTAGGCCGGGGCGGGGGGGGCGGGAACCAGATGTGCCCACCTGGTTTGGCCCACTTGGGTGGCTCCTGGGTCCAGACCATGGGCCAAGTTCCATCCGGGCTCACATTTCCAGCCCAGCTGCCTACCCCGCCAGAGTCTGGGGGGGGGGGCCCTGAACAGATGTGCGGGTTTGGTGCTTGCCCAGGCAGGACAGAGTGGGACAAACGGGGCAGGATCATCTTTGTTAACACCCTATGTGTTTATCACTACCTATTGTTTCTTTGTCTCCTACATCAATACATACTTTTTACAGCTCTGTTTTTAAATGTCTGTCATTTCTTATTTTTCTTGCTATCTAGCCCCCTACCCGTGAGTTACCTTGGGTGTAGCCACACGAACTGTGGAGGATCTGATTCCTGCTGTGTAGCCAGTGTGGTGAATTGGGTAGACAGTTGCTTCTCCCACAGGGAAATTGTTGGAGGTGGACCACTGTCATCTTCTGCCAGGGTGGGCCAAGGCACGGCCACACAAATGGGTGCCTGGCCTCTACGCGGCACATTCTTTGCCTTTTTCTGAGGATGCATCACATAGCCAACTGCTCACTCTTCCACACAGCAGGAGAACATTTGTCGGTCACCGGCCACACGATGCACTGCATTGCATGGTATGGATGACCAGAGTGAGTTAAGGCTGCCCAAGGTGTGGTAGGTTGCCCAAGGTGTCTGGTGTGGCCACACCTTTGTCTTATCCACCCCCACCCCATGTCATTCCATGCTTCCTCCTATAATCCTGCATTTGCTTAGTTTATATATTTCTGACTGGCTATGCTACATGCCTGAGGAGGCTGAGGAAGGCCCCTCTGTGGCTCAAAAGCTTGCTTATTCTCACCGACAGAAGTTGGTCTAATAAAATATATCATTTGAACTACTTTGTCTCCATCTCTCCCAAATGCAAGAGAGACTCAGAGATATAAGAAGTACCATGCTGAGTCAGACCAATAGTCCATCAAGCCCAGCATCCTGTCCTCCGAACAGTGGCCAATCTCAATCGCATGGGAGAAGAACCAATGGTCACAATGGGCAATCCATTCTCCGTTGTTCACTCCCAGCTCCTGACAGTAAGAGGTTCATCCCATAAGCTACTTGGTTAATAGCCATTAATGGACCTACTCTCCAAGAACTTATCAAGTCCTTTTTTAAACCCAGCTATACTACTGGCCTTGACAACGTCCTCTGGCAACAAATTCCATAAGTTAATTATGCACTGAGTAAAAAAGACAATGTAGTTCAGATATGTCTGAGTTTTAAATGCTTGAAGAAGAGTTCTGTGTAACTTGAAAGTTGGTTCAATAAAAGATACCATATGAACTACTTTGCCTTTTTTGTGGCACTCAGCATATTTCAGTACCAGGACCTAGCAAGCCTTAGTATCGCTGTGCAGACCTTGCACATTCATTTATTTAAGCTGTTATTCCAATGAAAGGTTCAGGCCACTTTAACCATCTGGGAAGTACAAGTGAGTACTGAAAGCCGCACACAACAATATTGAAGTAATTAGCCCTATTGATTGAAGTTAAGGAAGGTTAATAATAGATTGGCATGTTATGCTGGTTAAGATATTTTGCTTTGCAAATGGGGGGGAGGAGAATGTAGCTCAGTAATTAATTCTTTTTTTTTAATGTCTACAACGAGCTGATCGCCAGATCTGAGGCAATGTCTGGTTTGGAATCTCTAGATAGTCTGTGTGATATCATTTGTAAACTTGTCGTGTTACCATACCCCTTTTGGGGATGTGATAACGTCTAGCTGATCATGAAATCTGGCCATGGGGTTCACTGGCTCCAGATTTCTTGTAAACAAAGAAAGGAAATTAACTCAATTGCTTGTTGACATATGTGTTATATGAATTTTAATCCTTTAGGGTTTGTGCTCTCTCTCTCTCTCTCTCTCTCTAAATGATTATTTTTGTCTGATGTTGAATTCTCTCCTGATTTTCATCCTTTGCAACTCCATGGACTCGTAGTTGGTTGCATAAGGATATAGGTGACTCAGGATCACCTTTTCTTTTGCAGCTAAACTAAGCATGTGTATCTGTGACTCCTCAGCTTGGTGAATGTTTCCCTGTTTCTTCCTATGTTTCCCAGTCCATTCTCTCCCCTTCCTTTTTTCTTCTAGATTGTAAGCCCCTCGGGGCAAGAACCTGTCTCTAATTAATGGCTGTAGAGTGCCAAGTACATTGCTTGTGCTATATAAATACTTTATAATAATAATGTTGGTCCAGGGGAAGTTTATTGTACAACTGAAACTACTTCAGTTAGTATGGGAACTCATCAGAACGTCCAGCTGATTTTCCAAGGCCAAACAAATCTCCAGGCATCCACAGACTCAGTAGTCATTTGAAAAAGAGAAAGACAATTCTGTAAGTTCTCCCTTTCAACTGCACTTTGGTTAATCATGAATAGTTATCAGGGATGACAATCTAAAGTGATCATATCTCAAAATCTATGCTTGGGATCTACATATTGTCCTATATTTTATAGGTATGTATTTTTAAACTATGAAAATGGACAGTTAAGATACTCAATGAACCATTGTAGTATTGACTTGCCTCTAGTAACTGTACAGCTGTAATGTAAATATTTTAGCATTTGTGGTCACCTGTAGCTAGGGTTGAAATTAGCAGCTAAATTGCTGCTTGTGAAATATTTCACCATATTGGGAACCAGGATCAATTTCCCAACTGTTTCCCAATACTGAGGCAATTTCTCGATTCTCAGTACTGTGAAATTACCATCCTAATTTACTAACTTTCCCATTTACTGCATACCCCATACTATTCATTTGCTACTTACTGTATTGCCGAGGTTATTGTTTTATTTCCAGGTTTACTGTTTCCACATTTCTGAGTCAATCACTGTGTGAATAGTCCACCCCTTAACCTCCCCCAGTGCCCCTTAACCTCCACTCCAGTGCCTCCAATCAGTATTGTTGTTCTATGTTGTTCCCTTTGCTTTGACCGATATGCAGCTGGAATGCAGACTAGTAAAGG
Organism: Sphenodon punctatus; assembly: GCA_003113815.1. Lineage (NCBI taxonomy): Eukaryota > Metazoa > Chordata > Lepidosauria > Sphenodontia > Sphenodontidae > Sphenodon > Sphenodon punctatus. Next base: position 174,515 of record QEPC01008398.1, on the reverse strand, counting down.
AAACTGTGTTCCAACCAATGAATGATAAGATAGTACAAGGGAAAATGGAGTGCAAGAATTGTGGTATTACATTGGTATTATGTCTCGGGATTTGAAATGGGTTGCAAAGTGGTAAATGGCAAAACGGTAAATGACATTCCAGTAAGTGGAAAGTTGGTAAACTGAGAAACAAAATGTTCATCACGACATTACCAAGAGGTTCTCAATTCAACTACATTAGGGTTTTTCTGAGATTTATTCTAGTGTTGAAACAAGAATGCATTGCATTCTTGTGAGAATCCATGAGATTCTTGCAAAGCCCAGCGAGATCTCGTATGTTCTCACCAAGGTATGCGAGAATCACATGAGTTTTTTGACAAACCTCTGTGCATGTGAAAAATGGCCGCTATGGGCATTCTGCGCATGGGTGGGCCCAGGTGGCCATTTTGGGCATGTGCACTGCCGTTTTTGAGGGTTCTCCAGAAACCCTAAAACCAGCACTATGCATGCACTAAATGGCCACCGGGGCCTGCACATGCATACAATGGCTGTTGCGACCATTTTGTAAATGTGCAGTTCTGGTTTTTGGCCGCACAAATTTTGCACAAGAAGGGGTTGAGAATCAGGCAATTCTCAATTCATTCTCTTTCTCACATAATCTTGGCAAGAAGCTGTTTCTCGCCAAGATTATGCAAGAACATGAGGGCAAGTTTCAGCCCTAATTTATTCCCTTCCTGGTGTCAGATGGTAACACCTGAATCTCCATCTCCTGATCTTTTTTACTCTCTTCATTTCTAGACTCATTGAACAAGCAATCTACATATTTTTCAGTTTGACCTTCACTCCAGTTTGATTTGCACCCTCTCCAGTTCCAAAAACCTGCTCTCACTAAATTATCAAGTGACTGACTATTTCTCATCTCAATGTTTTACTTCACTGTCTTTTCTCCCATCTTCCCTTCAGCTCCAATTGCCAAGCAATGGTTCATGCTTTAATCCTCCCCAGCTTCATCCACTACTCCTTTCTGCTATGGAGTGTATATTAGCTCCTGCCCATCCCCCACTCAGCTTCATCAGAATGTTCTCCTCTTGTACCTGTCATTTTGACTATGTAATTGTTCTTTTATGGCACAATACCTTGGTGGTTTGGTAGCACTGATATTAAAATCAATGGAGACTCAGACTGTCTATTTGGGGTGGGACTCCAGGCGAATTATTGGTTACCAGTTTTATTGGTATCAGTTTAATCCGATATCAGATTTATCGGTATCAGTATATCCTTTTTTTAACATTGCCGATTTTTCGGATCTTTAACATTGCGGCCATTGTTAAAATGGCCGCAATGTTAAAGATCCGAAAAATTGGCAATGTTAAAAAAAGGATATACTGATACCGATATTATCAGTATTATTGGATTAATCTGATATTGACAATTATCAGCATTATCGAATTAATCCAATACTGATAGTCCCATCCCTATTGTCTATAACTAACTTGGTTCTTCAGTGCACACTGCTTATCATATTCAAATACTGTATCTGTCTTCATTGCCTTCAGTGCAATAGCTTCTTTGAACTTTTCCTTCCCCCATCTCTGACATGAACTGCTTTCCCAGGGACTAGTCTGAGAGAAAGATGTGTCTTACACAGCTGCAATAAGTGGAAATATCCTGCTTGTTTTAACTGCTTCAGAACAAAGACATAAGTTGGGGTGGTTCAGTAATTAATAAGTTTACTTCTTAATAAATATATGCTACTAACTTTAGAGTTAGGGGTCATTGAAAGGGAAGTGTTTTGCTTTTGAATGATCTGGCCCGCTTTTCCTTTTGTCAGGCCTTCAATCTGTCCTTTCATACTAAACAATCATTTCTTGCACCACTGACACTCAGTTAAACATTTCTTTTCCTGGCTGTGGTTAGGGTACTTTGATCCTTAAAGACAGGAGTTTAGAAATGACCATTTAAGCGATTGTATTGGTTATCTTTATATCAAGACAATTCTCTGCCCTTTGGCTTAAATGAATACAGAAACAAGCAAACAGCAGATATGTTTCAAGCAGATAAACCTTTAAAAGTCAGCAAAACAATCTTGCAAAGATCCTCAGTCAGTTTATTATAGAGCCTCAACAGTGGTAAACCCACTGTTAAAATCACAAACATTCTGCAGTTTGAAAATTTGAGGTAAAAGAAGAAAATTCAACCTTTATACAACTTTTTTCCTCACTGAGAGCTAGTGCACTAGGGATGGGCGAACATGGTTCGGAAGTTCAGAGTCTGGACCGAACTCGACCAGTTCGGTTGACCGAACCGAACTTCCAAACCGAACCCGATTTTTGAACCAAACCGAATTTCCGAACTCGGCTCTGTTCAGCGATCCCCAAAAGATAATATTCCATTTAGTTCAATGGAGTTTGAATTTCTGAACTTTGTTCAGGAGTTCGGAGTTCGGACTGAACTCAAATAGTTCAATTGACTGAACCGAACTTCCGAACCAAACCGAACTTCTGAACCAAACCGAATTTCCGAACTCGGTTCTTTTCACCCATCACTATAGTGCACTGCATGGTAGGAAGTAAGGAATAGGTATTCTGTACTTCAGAGTACAGAGTTGGGGTGGAGAGGAGCAGAAAATGTTTGAACTTTTCTTTTGGACTAGATCAACTAGGTCAGTTGCACAACCAACCTAAATCAAAGTGGGTCCAGTCTAGACTGATCTAGCATCTTGGGATGATTTAAGAGGGCTGCCTTAATTGGATGCTGTCACTGAAATACCTACCATAGATCAGTATGATGAGCAGCAGTAGGGATAATAGGCAACCCCTGCAGAATGGACCAAGAGCTATATGCAGGGAGATTGGTTACATGGCCTGTCACTGTTTAATCTGAGACTAATCCAAAGTATAGTGTAAACAAGGTTTAAAACAGATGACGTATCTATAGTTAGGGATTGACCAACAGCAGTTTGTCCAATAAAATATATCATTTGACCCACTTTGTCTCCTGAATTGAAACACCAGCAGACATTAGGTATTTTCAGACGTTACGAGATCACAGTCAACCACAGTGAACCATGGTCAATTTCGCTGCGGGGCCAAAGCGCCCTGAACGTCTGTTTGGCGGCCACCAGATGTTCACCATGGCTGATTCCCACATGGGGTCAATTTCAACCACACTTCCTGGGCTCCCCGCTGGACGAGCTCGGAAAGTGTGGTCAAAGTGATTCCTGGTGGGAAGCAATAAAAGGTAACGTCTGGCCGGCGATCATGGCCCGGAGTCCCCAGCGGGATTACGGGCCGTGGTCAAAGCGGCTGGGCGCTGCGGCCGCATTGGCCGCGGTGCCCGCCTGTCTCCCCAGAGGGCGGGCAGCAGGGGAGCATGGGGGGGCATGGCCATGCAGCCACACGTTGCGCCGCGCGACTCCTCCCCGATTCCCCGCCGGGATCAGCTGGCACATCTATTCAGGCCAGTTTTTGACCACGGGGGGTGGTTATTTCATTCACTCCCACCGGGGATTCAATGAGACGAATTGGGATGGCGTAACTTCTGAAAATTCCCAATGACTGCCTTCTCTCCACTAGTGCTTCTACAGTTTTTCTTGTGGTTGACGCTACACCAGTGTACCAAAAGTAGGAATATTTTCCCATAAAAAGCCTAGCATAACCCATCTGTCTAACCTTTAATATATTTTATTATAATCTATAGGACTCCTGGGTGTTGGGTTCTCAGCATCTCACAGGGTGGGTTAGTAGTACTTTAAAGGAGGAAATTCAATAGTAATTAACCTATAGATTCAGCTAACCCACTCAAGCTGTTTCCTCATGTTCAGTCTGTATTTGGAGCTTCTGTTTTTCACCAGCATGGGTCCATCCTGACCCTGATATACAGCCTCTTTGAAATGGAAATCTGGAGTGGTTACCTCTAGACAGCTTCAAAGACTTGATTGCCAACTGAATTCCTTTGAAATGCTTAATTTTGAATCGTAAACTAGCCCAGCAAACAAGCTCATTATCTTATTAGACTTTATGTCTCTTTTAGCCGTGTTTCTGTCCATAGGCTTCTTTGAAGTGTTGCTTCACTCTTTGGAATTCTTTAGAATGTGTAACTTTTACAGCTGGTAAACCTTAAGCTTTTCAGCCTTTCAATTTAGAATTTAATGACTGAGCAATTTATTAAAATAAGTTATTTTTCAAATGAAGATGTGGGTTAAAGGCCATGAAGAGTCTTTCCAGGTACTTCATTTGAACTGTCTTTTTTTTTTTTTTATAAATTCTCCAGCAGAGACTGATGTACTCTAGAACCCTTGTCTTTGCTGTCAGAGGGAGCAATGCATTAATGGAATACTGGAAGGAAAATATCAGTGTGTAGATACAGCTTTGGTTCTGGATGTAAAGCAGGTAACAGACATCATCATGACTTCCTGGATCCTCCTATCTCCAGTAGATCTAGGAAAGGGATTGTTTCAGTGACTTTAAATGTAGTTGGATCACTTATATTTAGCGTGATCTTAAAGGTATGTAAGGTGATGAGAGTTTTGTACATTTCAATTTACAACTTGAAAGTTTCTGTAGTTATTTATAGCTTTAACTTTTCTTTTTTTTTTTTTTTTTTTTTAAATCAGAATAAATTAGATTCCTCTTCACCTTTTTTGATTCCTTCAAAGAAGGGAGACCCAGAGTTGTGAGCTTTGATGGCTTCTGGTTTGGGGGAAATCTTTGACCAAATCCAGCAAAAACTTAAATGTCTGCTTCACTTCAGGCACTGAGTAGTTCCATTGAACACAATGGCTACTCACACTGTGTAAAGTTAGGCATCTCTCTCTCTCTAAAGGATCAACACTTTCTTATAATACAGTCTTTCTAGACTAAGGCCCGTGCTTATAAACATTAAGTGAATTTACTATTTTAACTACTAAGAGAAGTTAGAACACTGGTTATACTATAGACCCAGTGCTGGTTAAAGCCATTGTTAATGACTGTGCATGATTAAATAAGGAAAATGTCTACATATTCTTTCCCAGTTCCAACTCAACAACTGTGGGCATGTTACAAAGTTCATTATTGTAGACCCCAAGACTTAATAAGTTCATTTTGAGGCTGTAATACCAACTGAATCTTACTTACAGCTCTGCCTGTTAAACTCAGGAACAGTCATTTTATAGGAAAACCATATATGAAGCTAATATTCAGGGAATGTTTGTTACCAAGGTAACAAATAAAATTCAGACTACTATTGAGTAACTTATTTTCAATGAAGTACTGAATCCTTTTCACTTATTAGGCAGGATGGAAAAGTAGTAAACAAGGTTATAAATCTTTGGAATTCGCTTCATGGTAATATTACATTAAGCAGACAACTGGTATCCTTCCACACTTTGGAGGAGAACTTCTATGACCCACTGCCTTATAATTATGTGAGGATTATTAACACAAAGGGAGAAGGAAATTGACTACTCAGCACAAGTATCACTCTGTGGCTTAGCTAATTGCAGGAACCTTAGGTTGACTGTGCTAGGCAGATCTCCCATTGTGTTGGAAATTGATAGAAAAATGACAATAATTGACAAAGTGAAATTGGTGTTGAAAATGATGGAGGTCTCTCAGGGATTATTTAAATAGTGTGAGGTTTTATTTTATTGTATTTATTTTCATTTATATATTGCAATAATGATTAAAAGGGGGGGGGGGAAACCCATAATGGTTATTGAAATTTTATGTCTTATAATTATGGTTCTTCAGCATCAACTGAACCAGTTTATCAGCTGGCATGAAAATGTGAACAAAAACAAATGGAGCTGCTAATAAATTAACTGCAATAATTAACAAAGCTTTAAACCTCTATAAGACTTGGTGCTCAGCTTGTACCACACACAACCCCCTTAGTTTACGCATGTGAACAAATGAGGCTTATGCGCACTGCTGTTTTATAAGCATCTCCTGAGACTGTCGTGGGCCTGGACTCTTGTCCCAATTATTGTTCCTCCTAGAGGCAAGGGAGGGGTGATGTCTCCCTAAGTGTTTACCCTCTCAAAGGGCTCCACAAAGGTAGTAGCACCATCTTGGCTCCCAGCGAGCCCCCGCATCCCAGGATGGCTGAAACCCCACCAGGAAGAAAGTTTTAAGAGTTGGAGGCACCAGCACTCTATTCCTGCTCACTATGAAAACTTTCTTCGTGAGGCCCCTTGCAAGCAGCCTCAATGCCACTAGAAAATTTCCAGAGAGGCCGGAGACAAAATGTTGGCCTCCCTGCATCCACTCTGAAAATTTCCTAGCAGTGTTCAAGCTGCTTGAAAAGACCACCCCCCCACCCCATTTTTATTTTTACAAAAACAGATGAAAGAAAACAACAATTGTGTGTGTGTGTGTGTGTGTGTGTGTGATATGATGATCCAGAAAGACTGATTTGGCTAATATTTGTGTGAGTAGTCTCTAATACTTGTCATGAAAATGAATGGGGCTCCATTTGTTTTCATAACTAATCAAAATCAAAAAAATTGCACACCCGTACCTGATAGCTATTGTTTGTTTTCTTATGTACCTGCTACAGTGGAGTGACAGTCTGTATTGAATTGTCATGGACCATTTTTGCATTGCTCTAACTGCTACAAATAACTGCTTTCTCGACCAGACGTTATTTGCTATGGAGCAGTTGGTGTGAAGAAGTGAAATCTTCATAGTTCACTACCCTGCAGCAGTGAGGAAGTAACCAAGCACTAGGCAGCATTAATATGTTATGGAACACTAATACACTTGATCAAGAATGGAGTAATTTTGATAATAATATTTATGAGCAAAAGCAAAAAACACTGGTGGATAATCTTTTCCCTTCCATGGGGCACTTTGGAAAACTATTATTAATTATTATTATTATTATTATTAACAAACATTTATATAGCGCCAGCAGTGTACCTGGCACTTTACAAAGTAATAAAATAGACACGGTCCCTGCCCCTAGGGCTTACAATCTGAGAGACAGGAGCTGGGGGAGAGACTTAGGAAGGGGAACAGAGGGAGAGACAAGGGGTCTAACATTCATGAAGATGCGAGGTCTCAAGTGCACGTACTTGGCTTGGTTACGATGAGAATGACAGCAGGCAGGTCCATGTTGCAAGGATAAGGGTAAACCGATCGTAGGTATAGGAATAGTGGCTCAGCAGGATAAAGAGTCAGACAGAGCAGAGCGAAAGAGGTGAGTTTTAAGGAGAGATTTGAAGGTATGAAGGGAGGGGGCAAGGCGGATGTGGACAGGGAGGGAGTTCCAGGCATGGGGGGCAGCAAGTGAGAAGGGACGAAGGCGCTTAGGGGAGCAGGGAAGGCGTGGAAGGGTGAGAGAAGGGACAGAGGAGGAGCGAAGTGCACGGGCTGGAGTATGGAGGGCGATAAGTGCAGAGAGGTAGGGGGGAGCAAGGTTGTGAAGAGCTTTATAGGTGAAGACTAGGAGCTTGTGCAGGATTCGTTCAGGAAGGGGAAGCCAGTGAAGCGAAGAGAGGAGGGGCTGCACATGGTCGAAGCAACGGGCGAGGTAGATGACCCTGGCAGCAGAGCTTTGGACAGAGATGAGGGGAGAAAGGTGAGACTGGGGAAGGCCAGTGAGAAGGAGTATAAAATGAATACATCTCCAGTAGGAGTTGGGGACATGGGTGCTTAAGGGGTGTGCTCAGGTGAAGGAAGGAAGGTGAGGGTCAACTTTTGATCATGGATCTGTTCCATTGACCCATTTCCTATCCTTGAGAGTATGCCCTCATCTCTGCTCCTTCACCTGAGCTCACGATTTCAGTGCTTGATGGAAAGATCTGGATCAATGACCCAGGTCTAAGAACTGGAAAGAGGCCAAGTAAAAAGCATCCTTGTGCTGGAATTGGCTCTCACAAGCCACAGGTTCTTCACCCCTGCTTTACAGTAATGAATGTGCATGTGGTTCTCATCCCAACAGCATATGTGTATGCTTAAGCTTACACCAATAAGAAGACATGTTGGTTTCAATATGACTACTTCCATGTGTAAAGTTAGGGATGTGTGTTTGTGATATGATGATCCTCAAAAGACGGATTCAGCTAACACTTGTGTGAGTAGTCTCTAAGCACAATAGAAGGGCTTCATGCTTGAGTAAATGGTTGCATAATCGAAGGTCATAAGAGTCTTATCCACATCACATGGTTCCATCAGTTAATAAAACCTGGTACGTGAAGCATAGAATGAAAAATAAGTGAAAACATGTATATAACAGTCTGTTTTGTGTTGCTTGTATATTTCCCCCTTCCTTGTTGCTTTTAAGTCTTATTGCTGTATTAGAAATGCCCCACAAGGTTAACCACAGACCTGCTGTGGAATGTTGGCAGCCAGTGTAGTCTACGTAGACACTAAGCCAAGGAGATTTTTTTAAGCATTTCAGGCATTATATTATCTGGGGAGCCAGGAAAATGCTACAAGTATGATTTGTACTTGAATGGTGTTCCAAGGACTGCAGACGAAGCAGAAGGTGTTCATGAATCATGGCAAGGTGAGCAGAAAAGCAGGTAGAACTAATATGAATGCAGGAAGACTGAAAGACTGAAGGTGGAGTCACATGGGGAGACTTTTGTCCAGCACTAGTTTAAAAATAGCCAGTTTACTGAGTTAAAATACAAATCATTTTGGCCTACTGAATTACTTTATCTAATGGTCTAGATAGGTTTTCTGTGTAACTGCTTGTATTATTTGAGTGTGATTGCTGTCCTATTCCCAATCACAAGACAAAAAGTGACAAAAAGTAGCTAAGATTATACCTTTTGTTGGACTGCCTTTATTTATTTACATTTCCATCCTACCTTATCCCAGCTTCACTCAATTGCCAAAAGAAGTTGATCCAATAAAAAGATATAATCTTTACTAGGTCTCTTGTCTCTTTCTGAATTTCATTGGTTGTCTAAAGCTGGAGCTAAAAGCCTACATGATCATAACTTGTGAGTAGTTATTAGGGATGTGTGAACAGAACGCGTTTCGGATGTTCGGACGTTCGGTCATACGATTCGAAACCCGAGTTCGGGTTCGACTGGGTGGAGCTCGGTTCAGCTGAATTTGGCCGAACATCCGAAAATAGCGCTATCGATACTATTACCGAAATCAATTTTTTTTCGGTATCGGTATCATTTGGCCCTGAAACCACTCCTGGTCTCCACCTCTAGTGCCAGGAAGTCTTCTCCTCAGCTGCCTCCCCCTTCCAGCCACGTTTTTCCCACCCAAAGTCACGTTTTTCCCACCCCAAAACTCATCTGAACTCATCCAAACTTTTCCGAACTGTTCAGCCATTCGAATCTTCAGTTCGGACATTTGATTTGGTCATCCAAACAGGCCAAATTCAGCCCGAAGTCCGAACATCTGAACCGTGTTCGCATATCCCTAGTATTTATTGAGCACACTAGGGTTCCTGGATTTTGTTTAAACCTGTGTGTGTGTACATGATCTTTCTCCACAGTATCATGTGTGTGTACACATGATCTTTCTCCACAGTATCATTTCATTACGTATGAGGAACACTGTTAAGTAATCTGCTTTGGACACTAGAAGGACATAGACAAATTAGAGTGGATTCAGAGGGCAGCAAAAGTTTATAAAGAGTCTGGAAAGCAAATCTTTATTTATTTTATTTGTTTATTTCAACAATTTATATCCCACCCCCTCCTGCCAAAAGCAGCTCTGGGCGCTAAGAATAATAAAATATATATAATACAAAAATACAGTAACAATAGTAATAAATACAAAAATATTAAAACCAATTGTGGAGAACAAACCACCCCCCCTCCCTAACCCTTCATCCCACACCCCACCCACCCTAACCCAGTCCCCTTATCAGTCTCCCCTACCAAACACCTGATGGAACAGCCAGGTCTTACAATGCCTCCTAAAAGAGGAGAAGTTTGAGGCCATCTGGGCCTCCATAGGGAGGGCATTTCATAGACGCACCATGGCCACTGAGCACACCCTCTCCATTGTAGCCCCCCGATATAAATGGGGGACCTCGAGCAGGGCACTCCTGGCAGACCTCAGGGGCTGCTCCAGGGCCCACAGAGTGAGGTGGTCCTGCAGATACATGGGGACAAGACCGTTTAGGGCTTTATAGGTAAGCACCAACACTTTGAAATGGGCCTAGAAAACTATAGGCAGCCAGTGCAGAGAGCAGAGCACAAGTGTAAAGTGCGCCCAGTGACCCATCCCAATAAGAAGACAGGCCACTGCATTCTGCACCAGCTGCAGTCTCCAAGCTGTCACCATGAGTAGCCCCACTTAGAGCATGCTACAATAGTCCAGTCTTGAGTTGATGAAAGCATGGATGAGAGTGGCCAGGTCCAAGCCTGAGACATATGGCTGAAGCCCCACACTAAATGTAACTGGTGAAAAGTGCTCCTCACCACAGCCCCAAACTGACCATCCAGGTGGAGCTGCAAATCAAGGCGCATCCCCAGGCTATGAACCTGGGGAAACAGTGGGGTTGGGGTGTGAACCCCATCAATGATGGGAGATGCCACACCCACCACCTTACCCACTAACATCACCTCCATCTTGTCAGGTTTCAGTTTCAGTTGCCTCACCCTCATCCAGTCCCCCACAGCCGTCAGACACCGGGTAAGCACCGAGACTGCGGGGCCTGGGTCAGATGAAAAAGAGAGCTAGAGTGTACATCAAACCATCTCCCGACCTCACCTAGCAGTTGCATATATATGTTGAACAGGAGTGGGCACAGAATAGAACCCTGCGGGACTCCACACAAGAAGTCTTGGGAAGATGAAGAATAATCACTTGCATAACTCACTGGATTCTCCGAGCCAGGAAGGAGCGGAACCAATCAAGGACAATTCTGACCACTCCATCTCTGTCCCACAGGCGAATTCCCAAGATCTCATGGTCAATGGCATCAAAGGCAGTCGACAGATCTAATAGAATCAGCAGGGTCAAATGACCCAGATAAAATTCGTGGGATAGATAGATAGATAGATAGATAGATAGATAATTTATTATAAGTGTGGCCAAAAGCCATTGCCAATACAATAATACATAAATACAAACAGAAAAAGTACATAAGACAAACAAATAAAATAACCTAAATTTAATTTGTAATAGTCATGTAACGGTTATAACTTAAGAGTAAAATCATGTATTCCTTATTAAAATAAACAAATTTACGTTACTTCCTAAGAGTCCCTAAGATATCTACTAGTCCAGGTCTACCAAAGGCTTATATGCCAAACACCTAGTCCTAAGAATATGTCCCTGAATAAGAAAGAGAGTCATGGTCTTAATAACTTCCATATCTGAACCATTAAGAAGGACAAAAAGTATAACATGGTCTGTTCTGCCTGGTAGCTTGGCAAGAATATCTCCCCAAAACTGCTGCCGTGTCAAATCATACATGCGGCAGTAAAGTGCCATGTGTCCCATTGTTTCGACTGCCTGATGATCATAAGGGCAAACTCTCTCGAAAAAAGGGATACCTTGACAATACTCTTCCAACACATGGGATGGGAAAACATTCAGCCGGGCACACAGCATAAGCCACTTGCCCTGTGAGGAGATCCTACTGGTCAGATATATGGCCAATTGGCCCGGGTCAGGAACCCATGAGAGATAGTCTGCTATATGGGGTGACTCTGAAATCCTAGTTATTTCTTGCTGCCTGCCAATATCCCGGAGGCGGGTTACTACTTCCTGACCTACAAAGGCCCAGGGCTTATGGGCCAAATACTCAATAGATAATTCAATACGAGTTAATAAGTCCTGTACCTTAATCATCCAGGGACATTGATAAGTATCCTCCCTTAAGGCCACAAAAAGTTCTGAAACTTGAGGTGCCATTACCTTGCACCAAAAGCGAGACACAGCCTCCATAGCATACTGGTGCCAGGAAACCTGGCCACTTTCAGCCCTAATAGCTGCATGGGGAGTTCCCCTAGGAACACACAGCAATTTCTGTAGGAATCCAGTGTGCAGGGAATTAAGCTTGTCCCAGGACACAAAAAGTGCCCATATTTCTGAGGCATACAGAGCCTGTGCCCTAACCTTGGCATTATGGACCTGTATCGCCGCATCCACTGCTGATCTTCCTGCCCTTTAGAAATAGGTAAGTATGGCCTGAGAGGGAGCTTTAGCTACCAGGAGTGGTCTCTGCACATGTGCCCTCCAACATTCAGTCTGGTTGAACAGAAGCCCCAAGTACCTAAAGGAAGCCACTTGTTGTAAGTGATGATCCTCAATGGTCCATCTATATTTTCTCCTTCTATTTGAAAACACCATGACCATTGATTTTTGATGATTAATAGTAAGCTTGGTTAAATCACAAAAGGCCGCAAAGGTCTGCAATTGTCTTTTCAGGCCAAGGGAAGTTTGCCACAAAAGCACCACGTCGTCTACGTAAAGCAGACAACCTATAGATCTCATGCCAAGTTTAGGCGGAAAAAATTGAGAATCAGCCATCTGTGAAACAACATCATTTATATAATAGTTAAACAATGCTGGCGCAACGACACAGCCTTGCCTAACTCCCTTAGATGTACCTACAGGGGATGTCAGATGGCCCTGGCAATCGATTTTGACAGTCAAGGAGGAATTTTGATGCAAGGAGCAAATAAGACTAAGTAATCTTCTATCTATTGTTGATCCTGCTAATTTCTCCCACAGAAGCTCCCTATTGATTGAGTCAAACGCTGCCCTCAAGTCTTAGAAGGCAGCAAAGAAAACACCATTCCGAGTTCTATACTTGGAGATGACATGGTGGAGTACCAGAAAAAGCTCTAATGTGGATCGGCCCTGCTGGAACCCAGCCTGCTCTTGTGCTATAATCTGTTCACTAGTCATCCAATCTGTCAGTTTATGCAATAGATACTTTGCAAAAAAAATTGCCATAACACACAGGAGACTGATGGGCCTGTAATTCGCATGGTCACTGTTAGGTCCCTTCTTAAAAATAGGGACAACCACTGCCCTGCCCCAGTCAGATGGAATCAGTCCTGTGTTATTTATGGCTGAAAAAAGAGCAGCCATTACTGGGTACCACCAATCCCTACGTGCTTTCAAAATTCCATATGTATCAGATCACAGCCTGGGGCTTTTCCTTTTTTAAAGGACTGGACCAACGCTTCCACTTCCTCAACAATCACCAAGGGCCACAAGGGTGTATCTAAACAGCCATCCTGAAAACTACTCTGACGGCATCCTTCATCCTCAGCAGCATACATTTGCCGAAAATGATCGGCCCAGGCATCTGGCGAGTTTGGAGATGTAACCAAGACAGGAGAGGGGGCAATATTCCCGTTAACTATCTGCCAGAAGTCCTTAGATTTCTTCTGATCGGCAGCTGCAAGCAAGTTGGCCCATTGAGTTAATACATATTGCTTCCTTTTAGCCTTCAGCATTTTCCTATATTCAACCTTATGGTGGAAATAGGTGTAGGGAACCATCTGCACACCTGCATGCCTATAGGCCCTATAGATACCAATCAAATTAGCCCTAGCTACTCCATACTCCATATCAAAGCATGGCTTGTATTTCCTACCTCTTCCATTACTAAAGGGGGCTACATTACTCTGCAAAGACTGAATATACTTAGTACATTCAGTGGCAAGCTGCTCATAAAAATCTATCCTTTCTTCAGTACCTTGGATACTGAGGAGCAAAGTTCGCAATTGGGAGGCAGCTGATTCAGGCATCAGAGCTGTATGAGCAGTTGCTGAGATTTTCTCCCATCTTACTGCACCAAGCTTCTCAAGACCATCCAAATTCTGTTGTTCTGTAGATGGTTTGGCCATCAAATGGTCAGTAAGTTGCAAAGCAAGCATAAGTGGAACATGGTCACTAACAGACACTGAGCCCACCCCAAAGTCCAGTATAGAAGGTATTACCCGAGAGGTTACCAGGAAGTAGTCAACAGTACTCGAGCCCAAGGGTCCCAAGTAAGTAAATTCTCCATCGGGATCACTAAATCCTGTACCGTTAAGGACATGGTAGTTATGTCCGATAATGAAGTTGGCTAATCTAATACCTGTGCTGCTGTCCTTAGAGGATCTAGGTAACAATTTACCAAATGGGTCCCGAGGAAGAGGATTACAATACCTCAATAAAGCTTGGTCATTTACTCCAAGCTGGGCATTAAAATCCCCCGCAATAAGCATAAGGGCTTCTGGATATTTATCATCTAATGTGTCCACCAGTTCCACAAGCTTTGACCATGATGTATACCTAAATGAACCAGCATTACACGGTGGTATATATACTATCACAATTATAACAGTAATGAGATCAATTTGAAGCACAATTGCCAAAGCAAGTGCTGGAACAGAAATAACCTCCAATTGTTTAAATTTAAGAAGTTTTGAAATAAGACAAGCCACCCCCCAAGATGGACAGGCCCCTATTACTATAAGAAATGGCTGGGAGATGAAAACTTCATAATCTTCATAGGTCAAGGGATCTTTAGTCCACGTTTCCTGTAATAAAATAACATGACACCTTTCTGTCTGGACAGCAAGGTCTGGATCTGACTTATGTTGCTCCCACCCTACTATGTTCCACGAACAGACAGTAATTACTGCCTGACTGGGGCTATAAGTTAGTCATGGACAAAACACAAGATCCGAGACAGTGACCTTTTGCGGCAGGTGTTCTGCTGCCTGGGCCCCTGACTGCAAGGATGCCCCTATGGTACATTCTTGCTGAAAAATTTCTCCAGGGAGATTTCCCAAAATCCCAAGGTGAGTATCAGCAGTCACTCCATCTACGGGTCCTGGTCCATCCCAAAGTGGGGAGGTAAATACAGGAGACATTGGAACAATTGATGGGGGGGGGGGNNGGGGGGGGGGGCGCAGTAATAATAGTCAGAGGCTGGTCCTCAGAGCAAACCACCTCCCTAGGTCTCTCATTAATCAATTGTTGAGACAGCGGGCCAAGGACTCTTTGTACCAGTCTAATATTATTTGGGTTATCAATCTGATCAGAAAAAGAAGGTCCAGATTTCCTAGTTAACAGGTCCAACTGGGACAATAAGGGATGTAAACTAGAGGTGACAAAAAGTCTGCTAAGGAATATCCCTTGACCGTAGAACACTTCCTTATATTCTAGCATACTAACTGCCATAGCTGGGGCCCGAAAATATATAACTAATCTCTGAAATAATCCTGCCGGCGGCAATTGAGTATATCTAACTATATGATTAATAGGTACATAAAACTTTATAATATTTGATAGAAAAGTCTGAATTTTATGCTTAGAGTTCCATACAGGTGGTGTCCCAGCAGCCGAGGGCCCGATCCTAAATATCAGGGCACCAGGACTAATGGTTAAGATGCCCTGGTCATAAGGGGGGTCATGCCCTTCTCTTTGCCTCCCCTTATGTAAAGATGAATGATATGTTAATTGAGTAGTCTGTGAAGCAACAGAGACAACCGAGGGCCTAATGGTTGATTTAGACGTCACCAGCTCCTGTATTTGAGATTCCATGCTTCTAATTGAGTCAGTAGTGGAAGTCAGAGTAGAATATTGCCGCAGGATCTGCAAGTTAATATCCTCCAGCTGGGCATACAATTTGGTAATCAAATCCCCAATTAAAAAACAGCATACCCCCATTGAATCTGGTAGAGATAGCTGACCAATGCCACAAGCGCAGTTTCAGTGCCATAACCTGGGTGAAAGCTGGACTGCAACGGATCAAGGAAACCAACACAATCCAGATGCCCCTGTAGCTGCCGATCCACAACCCACTCAATAACCTTCCCTAGAAAGGGAAGGTTAGAGATTGGTTGGTAGCTGGCGAGGGAGTGAATGTCAAGAAGTGGTTTCTTGAGCAGGGGTCGCACTGGCACCCTGCCTCCCGAAGGGAGACATTGATCACCCCCGCCAGCACTGGCCCCAACATCTCCCGGCTGGCCTTAATGTGCCAGAACAGGGAGGGTTTAGTTCTCCAAAGGTGGCCCTGACAGCCCCAAGGACATCCTCCACATTGGCAAGAGATACCCACAGGAACTGATAACATGAAATCAGACAAGGTGGGGCTTCCATAACTTCTGGTTCTCCTATTGTAATAAGTGTGGTGTCAAAATCTTTGACTTAGACGTTATTTCCATCAATGGGGGAAATAACAACTGTGCCCTTGTCATGGACGGATCATTACCTCCTACAGACCTCCCTTCTGGCACATGTCTGCCTCCGGCAGGGTGTGGGACCTATTAGAATGGTCCATCCCTGGAGGCTGATGAACCCGGTGCAGTTTATAGAGGCCCTGGGGGAGTTACCCTCTGACCTCGATGACTGTCTCATCGATGACCTCGTTGAGCTTTGTAATATCTTGCTAACAGAGGCCATCGATCAAACAGCCCCCAGACATCCGTTACCAAGCAGCGGCCTTGCAGACCTCCTTGGTTCTCAGAGGAACTGCAGGGTCTTAAGCTAGAGGGGTGATGGTTGGAGCGACGGTGACATCACTTTCATGCTGAAGCTGACAGATTGCGACATAGATCCAGTTTACAAGCCTATGCCATGGCAATGTGGATAGCAAAGAGGGAGTTCTTTGCTGCCCTCATAGCAGCTGCTAAATCCCATCCAGTGAAGCTGTAGTGGGTAGTGCAGGGACTGGTCAGTTCAGCCTCCCTCAACCCAGGGGTTGGGTCATCTCCCGCCGCTGTGACCTTTTTGCAGATTATTTTACGTATAAAATTGCTCAAATTCACCAAGACCTCGATGCCGCACTTAACGCAGTGGAGGAGGTAGAGGTTGTAGAAGCCCCAACTTGTCCAATTTTATGGGATCACTTTCAGTTGGTGACACCCGCTGATGTGGTGTGGATGCTGGGGGCTGTTTGAGCCACCTCTTGCGAACTAGATCCATGTCCATCCTGGCTGGTTAAGAGCAACCGGGAGACATTGGGGCCATTGCTGGCTGGGGTGATCAATGCCTCCCTGTGGAAAGGCAGAGTGCTGAGCCGTCTCAAGGAGGCGGTCGTGCAGCCTCTGCTCAAGAAACCATTGCTTGATGCTGACTCCCCTGCCAGTATTGGTCTGTCTCTAACCTTCCCCTTTTAGGGAAGGTTATTGAACGGGTAGTGGCTCAGCAGCTCCAGGGGCATCTTGACCGTGTTGGTTATCTTGATCCTTTGCAGTCTGGCTTCCATCCAGGGCATGGCACTGAGACAGCACTTGTGGCCTTGGTAGATGATCTTCATCAAGAAAAGGACCGGGGTCGATCGACCTTGCTGGTCCTTTTAGATCTTTCGGAAGCATTTGATACTGTTGACCATGAGATGTTGGTGACATGCCTGTGGGACAGTGTGGGGGTGGGAGGAATCATTCTTGAATGGTTCCACTCATTCCTGACCGGAAGAACTCAGCGGGTGGTTCTTGGTAATAATTTTTCATTTTACCGAGGCCTCCCATGTGGGATCCCGTAGGGTTCAGTTTTGTTCCCTCTCCTGTTTAACTGTCACCCCTGCCCAGTGGTGGCAGCTTCAGGCCTTCCGAGGCACCCCGTGGTGGCATTCTGAGAATCCTCAACACGCTGAAGCCCCACCCACAACAACGCAACAGGGCACTCAGTCGCAGCTGGATTGCCCGGCTCCCGGTACAGAGACCAACCCATTGTCATGCCCCCATCACCAGTACACAGTGTGGGGAGGCCCCCGCCCCTTCCACGGTGCTCAGAGTGCTTTCAGGCATGCACAAAGGCGGGGCCTAAAGGATAAAAGCCTAGCGCCGCAGATACAGCGGCACTGGTGATTCAGAGAGACCGCCCCTCCTTGAGTTGAATGTTGTTGTGTGCGAGCTGTGGAGCAAGCAAGAGTGAGTGATCATACAAGCCCCGAGCATATGGACCTTTCCCTGTGACTTCCCCTTGGCTGTATCGGTGAGCGTTTATGTGTGCGAGTGGAGTGTGAGTGTGTGCGTGCTTCCCCATTCCCCCCTCCTGCCCAGGGTTCCCCCTTCCTGTATGAGTGGCCCTGTCCTCTGCCCTTCATGGGGTCCCCTTCCTTAACCCCTCACCTCGCCCCACACATATTGTTCCTTCCCCCCGCTCACCCTGGAGAGAGTGAGACGAGTGAATATCGGGGCACACCTTGGTTTCCCTGTGTCATGGTGCCTGATGATGATAGAGGCCTGTTCTCTTTAATTAGAGGTAAAGGCCACCACACTGTCCTGATGGGCATTGTCTTCCACACCACTGCTCCTCTCCACCAGGCAGGCCTTGGTCACGTGTGTGCCCCCCATGCGAGTGCTAACCCCCCTCCCCCAGGTCCAGTGGCAAATGTGTATATGCTGATGATACCTAACTTTCTCTCTCTTTTTCAACTGACCCAGGCCCAGCTGTCTCAGTGTTACCCGGTGTTTGGCAGCTGTGGGGGAGTGGATGAGGGGAAATTGACTGCAACTGAATTCTGAGAAGACGGAGGTGGTGATAGTGGATAGGTCAGTGGAGTTGACGGCTCCATCGATTGATGTAGTCTGCCCTCCGCTGATGTCCCAGGTGCAGAACCTGGGGGTGCTCCTTGATGCGCAGCTCCACCTGAATTCCCAGGTGGAGGCTGTGGTGAAGAGTGCCTTCTGCCAGTTACATCTGGTGTGGCGGCTTCAGCCGCTGGTTTTGGTTCCGGACCTGGCCATGATCATCCATACTTTTATTACCTCTTGATTAGACTACTGCAATGCGCTCTTCATGGGTCTACCTACAGCGACGGCTTGGAAGCTGCAGCTAGTGAAGAATGCGGTGGCCAGGCTCCTGGTGGGGTTTGACCATCGGGAGCACATTACACCAGTGCTCCAGTCTCTGCAATGGCTGCCAATAGTCTTCTGGGCCTGATTAAAAAAGTGTTGGTTTTTTAATCTATAAAGCCCTATATGGTCTGGGTCCTGTTTATCTGCGAAACCGCTTCACCCCTGGTGTCCTGGTTTGGTCTTTACGGTTGGCTGGGGGCGCACTGTTGGAGGTCCCCCAGGTGTCCCGAGGGGCCACACAGAGCAGGGCATTCTCAGTCACCGCGCCGCGCCTATGGAACTCCCTCCTGGTGAGGGTGCGTCTGGTCCCGAACCTTCCAGCCTTCCATAAGAACTGCAAAACATGTCTGTTCCATCAGGCATTTGGTGAGGGAGAGCGGTAGGGTGGAGTAGGGTGAGGGGATTCTGCATATGTGTGTGTTTTTGTTTTTATGATTGATACTAGAATTGTTTTTATATTTTTATATTTTACAATGTTGTTAGCCGCTCTGAGCCACTGAGGCAGGGAGAGCGGGATATAAATTCTGTGAAATAAATAAATAAATAAATAAATAAATAAATAAATAAATTGTTGTGAATTTGAGCTATTTTATCCCCAAATAGTCCACAAACATGTACCAGCGAGCACCAGAAGATTCCGGTTCCAGGAAGAGAGAGGTCGGAACAACCAGCCCCCTCACCACCCGAAAAAGGTACGCTGGACAAGACTTCACAGATGCAATGAGAGCACCAAAGAACCCCTTCTCTGCCACCCGCACAGCCACAGCATAGACTCGTAAACTGACTCTATGCTTAAATCTGTCAGGTTCAGCACGGGAGCGGTGCCACCATCGCTCTAACTGCTGCCCTTCATGTTTCAGCAAACGTAGATCCTCAGTATATCAAGGTGGCCTGCAGTGCTGGTGCCAAGGGAGCTGACACCTAGGAGCCATCCTGTCGATGGCCTCAGCTAACAAGGTATTCCAGAAAGAAACGAGGTCATTGGGTGAATGGTCAGCAAGATCGGGGAGTAACTCCCCCAAAGCATTCTGGAACCTCTCTGGTTCCATTAGTCTCCGGGGCTGGACCAACCTAACTGGTTCCACACACAACCAGGGGCTGACATGCACTGGGAGACATGTCTGCAGGAGATAATGATCTGTCCATGACGAGGGCACTGTTGACACCTCCCCCCCTTACGGATCCCCCGCCTAAAGGCCAGTGCAAAAAATCAGATCAAGGGTATGTCCCCCATCATGTTTTATGCAGGTAACCATCTGAGATAGGCCCATGGTTGCCATGAACGCACACTCTCCCCCTCCAAGACTGGCATCAACATGAATAGTAAGGTCCCCCAGGACTATTGCCCTTGGGGACCATAACACCACCTCTGACACAAGCACTGCTAGTGTGTTCAGGGATGCTGCTGTACTGGTGGGTGCATGGTATATCAACAGCACTCCCAGTCGGTCTCCTGCCAAGTCAATCACAAGGCCCTCAATCCCTGAGAGAGACTGCACTGGATACCTCCTGACAGACCATGAATCCCTAATAACCATGACTACGCACACACACACGCATGTCACTCTGACCATGGTTGATGCTTCATGGAGTACCCAGCTGGAATGTGGTCATCCAAAATAGGACCCGACTCATCGTCCAGCCAGGTCTCTGTGATGCATGCAATCTTATGAGGAGAAGTTGAAGAAACTAGGTATGTTTAGCCTAGCAAAGAGAATGTTATGGGAGAGGGCAGGACCATAAACAATGGACTCATCTTACAGGAAGGTAGATTTTGGTTAGATACCAAGAAATATTTCTTAACAGTAAGGTGTGCGAAACAATGGGATAAGTTGCCTAAGGAGGTTGTAGGCTCTCCATCACTGGAGGCTTTCAAAAAAGAGTCTGGGTAGCTATCTGTCTGGGATGTTGTAGCTATTGTGTATCCAAGCAATGGGTTAGATTAGATAAGCCTCAAGTTCTATAAAAAATTTTTTTTTAAAAGATTGCTTAGCTAAAGCAAGATGTTGCAACAAATGTACACTCCCACTCTGGAGACTCTGGCATGCTGCATGCCCATTGATTTTCCAGTCAGAAGCTGGGGCTTTGTGCACCAGAAGAGGCCCCCTAACACCCTCCCTCCTGCCTCCCATCCCAGAAAAGCAGGAAGAACCTGGCTCAGTTGAGCAGTAGCTGGGAGGAACAGTGGCTGGGAGGAGCAGCCGGGCAGGTGAATTCATCCAGGTAGTGTGCAGGTGCAGGCCAGAACCAGGATTGGTGTTCCGGAAAGTTCCAGGAAATCCAGGGAAACCCACTTATGTTATGTTTGGTTTTTTTCTTCTGGGCATCCAGGCTCCTAACGTAACCCATTTGTAACAGGTAACCCATTTGGTTCCCAAGGGGATGCCTGAAAAAAAATGGGTATTACCCATGAGTACAAATTATTATTTTATTCAATTTATTTATTTATTGAAATTTTATGCCACCCTCCCCATAAGCCTCAGGGCGGCTCATACAAAAAAAGATACATACAATAAAAACACCCTTCCAGTTTAAATGCCACCCTTCCCACAGAGACTCAGGGCAGCTTGCAGTCATAAAAACAATATTAAGAATAATTAAAACACAATAATAAATATTTATTTATTTAGAAAATTTACTACCCCACCCCTCCTGCCACAGGCAGCTCAGGGGGGCTTACAATTACTAAAAATGTCAGAATTAAAACAACATATAAAAGGAGGGAAAATAACTCATCCCACCCCTCATACCCAGTCCCCACCCCACCATTACCCATCTCCCCCGCCAAACACCTGGTGGAACAGTCAGTTCTTACAACTTCTCCAAAAGGAGGAAAGGTCTGGGGTCAACCGGGCCCCTACCAGAAGGGAGTTCCACAGCCACGGTGCAGCCACTAAGAATGCCCTCTCCTGTGTGACCCCCCGAAAAACTCAGAGGACCTCAAGCAGGGCACCCCCGGATGACCGCAAGGGCTGATCCAGGACCCAGGGAGTGAAGCGATCTTGCAGATAGGCAGGGCCCAGGCCATTAAGGGCTTTATAGGCCAAGACCAACCTTGAATCGGGCCTGGAAAATTACCAACAGGCAGTGCAGAGAACAGAGCACTGGTGTAATATGCTCCCGGCAGCCCAGTCCCATTAAGAGATGAGCTGTTGCGTTCTGCACCAGCTGCAATTTCCAAGCCATCACCATGGGTAGCCCCACATACAGTGCATTACAATAGTCTAATCTAGAGGTGATGAAAGCATGGATGACACTGGCCAGGTCAGAGTCTGAAACAAATGGCCGAAGCAACACCAGATGTAATTGGTGGAAAGTACTCCTCATCACAGTCTCCACTTGGAGATCCAGGTGAAACTGTGCATCGAGGAGCACCCCCAGACTCCGTACCTCGGAGGCCAGTGGAGGGCAGATCCCACCAGTAATGGGGGCCGCCAACTCCATCGCCTTAGCCACTATCATCACCTCTGTCTTGTCAGGATTCAGCCTCAGTTGATCAGCCCTCATCCAGTCCCCCACAGCAACCAAACACTAAGTAAGCACCAAGACTGCCGGGTCCTGGTCTGTTGAAAAAGAGAGGTGCAGTTGGGTGTTATCAGCATATTGATGACACCGCACACCAAACCACTTATTCACCTTGCCAAGCAGCTGCATATACATGTTGAACAGGAGAGGGGACAAAACAGAACCCTGAGGGACCCCACATGAGAGGTCCTGGTATGATGAAAAATAATCCCAAGCACCACTTGCTGGGACCTTCCAGTCAGGAAAAAGCGGAACCATTCAAGAACAGTCCCACCCACCCCTGCACAGTCCCACAGGTGCATCACCAACATCTCATGATCAACGGTATCAAATGCAGCTGACAGACCTAACAAGATCAACAGGATTTAATGACCTCAATCCAGTTCCCGGCGTAGGTCATCTACCAAAGCCACAAGCACAGTCTCGTTGCCATGCCCTGGATGGAAGCCCGACTGAGGGGGATCAAGGAAACAGATGCGCTCGAGATGTCCCTGCAGGGGCCAAGGCACTACCTGTTCAATAACCTTCCCTAAAAAGTGAATGTTAGAAACAGGCTCATAGCTGGCAGAGGAGTTAATGTCAAGCGATGGTTTCTTGAGCAGAGGTCATACCACCCGCCTCCTTGAGACAGTCCGGTACTCTGCCCTCCTGCAGGGAGGCATTGACAACCCTAGCCAGCAACAGCCCCATTGTCTCCCAGCAGGACTTAACAAGCCAGGACGGGCAAGGATCTAATTCACAAGAAGTAGCCCTGACCTCCCCAAGTACATCCACCGCACCGGTCGGCGTCACCAACTGAAATTGATCCCATAAAACCAGACATGGTGTGGCTTCCATAACCTCTGATTCCCCAAACGTAATAAGTGCGGTGTTGAAGTCATGGTGAATACGAGCTATAAATCCCCTATACCCCCCAACCTCCGGTACACCCTCCCCCACTCCTATCCCTGCCTGCCAAATTCATGGCCAAATAGAAAAATGTTACATTGTTTCCAGAAGATGAACAGGCTCAGGCTTAGGCGGGCCCCCATGGGGTGGGAGTTCCATAATCACAGGGCAGCCACCGAGAACATCTCGCTGCACACCCTAGCTGTAAAAACATCTTGAAGAGATGGCACCTGCAAGACAGTTTCCTTGGCTCTCCTAAGGGGCCTTGAAGCTTGTCAGCAACACTGTAGAGTGCATAGCTGAGAGGGTGCCAGTTCTGTGTTTGAGAGCTTTCTGCCTAAAAATCCCAAACAGCATTATATACCACTTTCAAATAACTAGTCAAAGTTTGATTGGGAAGTTGTCTTTATCTCACTTACAAATAGCTTTCTCCCTTTGGGCTTAAACTTTTTTGGGCTCTTCAAACAAATGGGATTTTATTTTTATTTTTATTTTTTAGTTTGAGAAAAGCTCTTGGGATATTTTTGAATTTATGGAAACATTTTGAACTTCTCCAGGTGAACAAATGCTCAAGAGTGTTGCTTCTTTCTCTCATAACAACTACAAAATTGAAACATGCAAAATTATGGTTTGAGTTAATAAAGTTATATTAAATGTATGAAATGACACGTTGGGTAAATACACCAGGAAATCGCATTCCTTTCCAAATGGTCAATTTCCAGGTAGACTAGAGATGTATAGCCAACTGTAGAAAAGCTAGCTTTTTGAGAGAGGATGATGAGCCTATATTCAGGATCTAACTAGGAATCCTGTTTAAAAAGAGAAATGTCATTTAAAAAAAGAAAGAAAAAAATCCAAGATTGTAGTTGCAGAACAGTGTGAGGTCAGAATCCAAAAGAATGAAGCCAAATCAGAGGCCAGGGAGTCAAAGCCAAATCAGGTTTGGGGTATTTATTTATTAAACTTTGATTCCCCACCTTTCCCCTAAGACTCAAGGAGGTTTGTGATATAAAAAACACAAAAATTCATTTAAATCATTTTTAAAAACCCAGCTTCAGCCCTGAATAACCCTAACCCAACCCGTATCCCTGTTTGCCAAACACTTTGCCAAAAAGGAAGGTCTTACATCGCCTCCAGAAAATGCTCAGGCTCAGAATCTGGCAGATCTCCAGGGTTAGGGAGTTCCACAACAACAGGTGTTTTATACACGCACATTTCTCCTGCATGTTTGCTGTTACATCCTGAACTTTCTGTGTGTCTAAACCACTCACCCAGATTTTAAACATCCAGATCTTTGAACTTCTGCGTAGAACTTCTCCCAGAACTTTTGTGTGTAAAATGTTCTCCTGGTAAACTGCTTTGCTCCAGGCAGCTGTGGTCATTTGGTTTCCATGGCAGCCTGTCACATCTACAGCTGCAGCTACTTTAGGCTGCCTCAGGGCAGTGTTTGTGTGAAGAATGCATCCAGGAACTGCCTCAGGACAGTGTGTGTGAAGAACGCATCTGGAACTTACTTGTGGACTTGTAAACCCAGAAGATTGAAAAATCCAGAACTTTAAGGTGTGCAAAAATGCCCACTGAGAGAGCAACCAAGAATTCCCCTTCACATGCCCTTGTCATATGGTAAAGGATCAAGGCAGGTCTCAGGAGGCGGGGTCTAATCCAGGTCAGAAAATGGGCAAGGCTGCTGTAAGAATGGAGCAACTCAAGGACAGGATCCAATATGCAGACAAGCCAAGTATCCATCTGTGACATGGAAGTCCTTGCAGGTAAGTCCTTGTAGGGAAGGAAAGTCATGGAGGGCCAGGGCCATGGGGCTGGAATAAGTTGCTACAGGGGTGCAGCCCCGGGGAGCCAGCTGGGCTCTGGCAAGTGGCTGGACCTTTAAGGGACCAAATGCAGATTTATTAATTAAGGTCAGCTGAGTAGCTCCAGCTGAGGGTGGCTGTGTAAGTCAGAGGAGCCTCAGCTATATTAAGGAAAGCTGAAGAGCTCACAGGGAGAGGGAAGGCTCTGCCTCAGAGGGGACTCAGAGGAGAGGAGTTGGCCTGCTGCCCACACATGAGTGAACCCTGGAAGCCATCTGGCAGGGGCCAGAGAAGAATCTGGCTGGCAGGGAATAGACCAGGCAGACGGGTTACTTACTGCAGAAAAGGTGAATGTGTATATGATATGGAAAGGGACCCGAATTGAATGTGTTGCTGCAAGTTGCAGTGATTTTCACAGAATCAGCCAATCCTCGCAGAATTAGCCAATCCTTGCAGAATCCTCATAGAATCAGCCAATCCTGACCATGACCAGAGGGTAAATAGGCCCCTGGGAGATGAATTGTGGGTGGGTGGGGTCTGAAGGCCCTATGTTTGCCTGAGGGGGATGTTGCAAGGAGGATTTGAATTGTGTTTGATTAGCAAAGTTGTGATTCTATGTCAAACCTATTGCAAATTTGCTTCCCAGCATGCATAGTTATGCAAATAAAGTTAATTATGCAAATATTAATGCTCGCAGTGAATTTGCAGAATTTGGCTTCACTGGCTGCAGAATTTAGATCTTTTGGTGCAGTCATCTCAGGTCCCTGGATATGGTTGAAGCCTAAACAATGTAAATAAACTTCACAAAGAGGTGGAAAGTATGTACAGTGTGGACGAATCGATGGCTGTCGGGGGAATGGGGACCGTGACACTGTATGAGGAACTAATATCCATGATCCTCCCCATTATTACTAGGAGGAACACAGCCCCCATACGCATTGTGACTTCTCCCCATCCAATTCCTGCCTGGTTTGACTCAGATTGCCGTAGGGCAAGATTAGATCTCCGACGAACAGCCAAGAAACTTAGGGCCCACCCCAACCAGGCACTCAGGAAGCAGATAGCGGAACAACGTAAAAGGTACCGAGCTATCAGAACTATCAAACAAAAGAGCTATGCCCAGACCCAATGGGATAAGCTATTTGCGG
Source organism: Sphenodon punctatus (assembly GCA_003113815.1). Taxonomy (NCBI): domain Eukaryota; kingdom Metazoa; phylum Chordata; class Lepidosauria; order Sphenodontia; family Sphenodontidae; genus Sphenodon; species Sphenodon punctatus. The sequence goes on along the minus strand of QEPC01008398.1, from coordinate 148,449 downwards.
CTGCAAAAGCTAAAGACACCCGGCGCTTCTGGGCCCTGATTATGACAACTCAGAGGAAAGATGGCTCTCCGTGGGGTGGTTGCGTACATCCAGCTTTGTGGCAGAGGTTCTATGGGGCCCTGTATGCTAGGTCCGAGACCATTTGCCCTCCCCCTGATGACATTCCCCTAGAGAGATTCCCGCGGTGGCCTCCCATAAAACCAGAGGAGTTAGTTCCTCTTATTGATCAGCTAAAGGCAGGAAAAGCCCCGGGGCCTGACTTTGCCACCCCCGAAGTTTTGAAAAGAAATTCGGTCTGGTGGGCTAGGTGGCTGGCACCTCTTTTTACTTATCTCAACGATACTGGTGCCTTTCCAGCAGATTGGAAGACCAGTATTATTATTCCCATCTTTAAAAAAGGGAACCCCACCTTCCAGAGAACTTCAGGCCCATTAGCCTCCTCAGCATCATAGCCAAGATTTACACTAGGGTATTGCTTGGGAGGTTACAATCATGGCTTGATGAAGCTGGTATCATCGAAATTGAACAAGCTGGCTTCCAAAAAGGCCTGGCAACATTAGACCATATACATGTATTA
>QEPC01008398.1:108569-145987 GCA_003113815.1 Sphenodon punctatus | reverse complement strand
GGGTGGGATGGGGAGTTTTCTCTGCGGTTCCCAGTTTCTTTTTTTATATCTCTATTTCCATCGTTACTTATACTGCCTGTACATGTCAATATATTGTAACTCAGACTGTAATATGCATTTTATGTATTATTTTATTATTATTATTATTATTACTATTATCATTATTATTATTTTGTTTATTTGTATATTGTAACAGCCAGTGGCTTCACAATAAAAATCTCTTGTCTTGTCTACAGTGTGGACTGCTGTTTGTAGGGTGGCCAGATATGGAAATTTTAGATGGCACTTATGAGAAATACCTGTTGCAGGGCTGTCATTGGCTCCAATGCAGCCCTGCAACCTGTATTTCTTATAAATGTCCTCAAAAATTTCCATATCTGGCCACCCTAGCTGTTTGGGTAGTAATCCTTCAGGGACTCACCCTAACAGGGCTCTGCCCTGTTAACCATCCCATCACACAGACACACCCTGTTTCCTGAGTACCCCTTAATATAACCCCAGCTGATGAGGAATCAGGATTTACTGACCAGTCAGGCCCCAAGGACATGGGTTGTCTTTAGACAGGCGGTGTCTTTAGACATAACATCAACAGGTGTCTGAATGTGTGTTTTGACCTTGATATGAACACCAGTTTGGCCCTGTGTTCACCATTTGGCGCTGCTTAGACACACAACCCATCTTGGGGCAAATCAGTGCTTTGCTCGCCACCTGATCTCAGCACGCAAGCGCTGCCACCTAGTTCACCATGTTGCGCCTCCTAACACACCACGCGATATTATTAGACACAACGTTGGCCACATGTTCAGCTGAGACATGCACATTTTCCTTGTGATGCAATGGTGTTCACATTACATGTTCAAAAGGTGGCCAAATTGGTGTTGGGATTATTATGGTGCTTACACACAATGGCCACGCATGTGCTTAGGCATTTTGACACCCGATCTTTGTCATGTCTAAAGATGCCCATAATGTCAACAGGTGTCTGAATGTGTGTTTTGATGATGATACGAACACTGGTTTGGCCCTGTGTTCACCATGTGGCACTGCTTAGACACACAGCCCATCTTGGGGCAAATTGGTGTTTTGCTTGCCACCTGATCTAAGCATGCAAGCACTGCTGTCCTCTTCCCCGTGTTGTACCTGCTAACGCACCACACGATATCATTAGACACAACATTGGCCATGTGTTCAGCCAGTACACGCAAATTGTCCTTGTGATGCAATGATGTTCACATTGGGGGTTCAATGAGGTGGCCAAATTGGTGTTGGGATTGTTATGGTGCTTACACACAATGGCCAAACACGTGCCTAGGGGTTTTGACATGCAATCTTTGTTATGTCTAAAGATGCCCATGGTGTAGTGGTAGAAGTGTGCTACCGCTCTGGTACTGTGGACAGCTCCCTTGTGATGCAGCAGCCAGACACATGTTCTATATATCCACTGGCCTAGGTTTGAGGCTAGAAATGTCTTATGCCAGAAGTCAATGGAATTCTTTCTAACTGTCAGTTTAGTTCATGTTTTAAACTCAAGTCCAAGTTTCTAGTTCAGCAGCCAGAGTGGAGCTGCTGTTCAGAAACGTCACTTTCTGACTCTTCCATAGTTGGCCCTTACTTCAAAAGCAAGGATCGTCACCTTTAGTAGGCTAAATTATTTTTACTTTGTTGTCTTCGTTTAACATAAAAGTACAAGCTGTCCTACAAATCCTAGTCCCTATTATTAGTTTGGATTTATATCTCACTCTTCTCCCAAGGGATGCAAAGCAACTACAAAACAGAAAAAAAAATCATCACATAAAAATACAAAAATCAGATAAAATCACATAAACTTAAAGCCTAGTTTTGGCAGGAAGGGCAAGGTATGAGATTTGAAGCAATAAATAAATAAATAAATAAATAAATAACATAATTCACTTTCTCATTCATTTTCACTTTCTCACTCTCATTCATTTTCATTTTCATTTTCATTTTCACTTTCTCATTCTCATTTTCACTTTCTCATTCTCATTCATTGAGCTTCTAAGTCTCCTGCAAGGTGAGCCCAGGTGAGAGTCAGGTGCCTCCTTACTGCCATTAGTCCAAGGTTCCTTTAAAGGTCCAGTGCCCAGACCCATATCACCTAGAGCCCTGATCCTGAAGGGGTCTGTAACTCTGCTACAGAGGGCTATTGGAAAATTCAAATAATAGAAGTAAATTTACTATCTACTACTGGTTTCAGCTCTATGAATAGTGAAACAAATGGAGGGGGAGGAGAACAGATGATACAGGAGCAGCAGTTGGAAGTATGGGGTATATGTGCAGGAGAGCAGGAGGAAAAGTATAATGGAAGGAGGGGGGGGACAGTAATTCTAGTGCATGTTAAGAGTATTGGGTTAGGAGGGAACAGCTATAATGTGATGACTGAAGACAGTTTGAAAACAGTAATTTGTAAAGAGACTTTCCACCTGCTGTAGGAAGGAAAATGGAAGAAGCAGGGGCAGCGGCAAAAAAGAAACACTTGACCTCCAATATATGACCATTTTTATATGGGCAGCGGTGGGTGGGGAGATGGTTGTGCTGCCATGGAGGCGGGTGTGCACCTGTTCCCATGGGCACTAGGGATGGGCGAACGCGGTTCAGAAGTTCAGAGTTCGAACCGAACTCGAATAGTTCGGTTGACTGAACCGAACGTGCGAACTGAACTCGAATCTGAATGTTCAGTTTGGATGCGTTCGGTGAGTTCGGAATTGAATTTCCATTGGTTTCAATGGAAAACACATTATCAGCTGTAACATTTTTGTTTTCTATGCTATGTGGCTGTAACATGGGGTGCCTATACCTCGAATAGAAAGCATTAAGTGTACCAAATTTCAAAACGATTGGAGAAAGGAATTCGATTTTAGAAGCAGTTGAATTATTGTATTTTGCAATATTCTACATATACATCTAATGTAGGTGAAACTTGTCCAGTTTATACCCCTTCCAATATTTACTAACTTTGACAAATTTCAGAAGGATTGGAAAAAGGGTCTTGGTGGTATAAGCAATTAACATATAAATGTATGTCTGACTATAACATCTTTGTAGTCCAACCAGTGTACATGAAATTTGGCAGGCCTATATATTACACTTTCATGATCATCTCTGCCAAATATCAGAAAGATTTTATAAAGGGTCCCAATTTTATATGCCTGTACAACATATGTAGAGAAGGGGCCTATGCCTGGGATTCTCTGATGTCACTGTGGTATAAGATCAGTTTGTGATGCGAATTGGCCAAAAGAAATGTCAACCAAATATCCTCATTCTGTGCTGGGAACATCCCAACATATCTCCACCACTTGTTTCTGGAAAGTCAGAAGCATCTGTTTAGGAAAGAGTCAATAGAGATTTTCTCATGTCCTCTGTCTCAGGGCTGCAGGATGTGATTGTGATGATAATTGGCCAGCCTGGGTGTGTTTAAACTATGTCTCCTGACTGCTGGGATGCTATCTCAGAAGTCCCATTTATGTTGCTTATGCCCGCCTCAGGGCCACTCCCTATGCCCACTTTGAAGCCACTACCAATTGGTTCTGTAAAGCTAGAAGCTTGCATTAATGTGTTTGGCCATTGAATGTGTCTGTCAGTCTTTTGGGTTGCTTCACATCCTTCCTCCTACAGTCTCTCTCCCCTTTCTTTTTTGGTGCCTGCCTCTGACTGGCACTGAATATGCTGATATTCATCTGAATAATGATCTTCACAGGGACAAAATTAATTGCTTATATAATTGGGTCCCTTTATCAAAATCTCCTGTACTTTTTCTGAAATGGTAGGAAAAGTTTTTGATACATTTTTTCCAAATATCCTGTAAACAGAATGGAAAATCAAAATGTTACATCTGGAAATGTATTTTCAGGTTTATGTCTTATACCCTTGGGACCCTTTATCCACTCTTTCTGAAAATTGTCAGAAGTATTAAGCATATGGAGGGACATAATATGCACAAGCTTCATGAATATTGGATGCAAGATAAAGAAGTTGTAGCCATGAATGTGTATGGAGCTTTTCTTAAAAGCACAACATTCAATTGCTTCTAATATCTGTTAGATTTATCTAATCATTTTGAATTTAGGTATACATATTGCCCTCCATTGCGGGTACAATCCCCCCAAATATCATCAAAATTGAATAGGAAACTAAAATGTTATAGCCAGAAATATGTTTTTCGGTTTTTCCCCTTTATTTCAAAAACCAAATGTCATTTTTAATTCCCAATTGCACTGAACTAAAGACTGAACCAAATACCAAATCCAAACTCAACATTAGACCCGAACCACCAAACAGACAAACATCGAAACCTGGTTCTTTTCACATATCCCTAATGGGCACACACCCACCTCCTCCCATCTCCACCCACGGAGCCTCCTCTGGTTTTTCAGATGGCTCTGTGGGTGGTTGATGGGTGGAGATGGATGTGCATCGGGAGTGTGCATGCACCCAACCCACCACCCGTGATGTTTGCAAGGATGAACACTCATCCCCACCGACCCATCTTCCACCACAGCGTGTACATGGACGCTCCCCCGCATCACACACCCGTCCACACACCCAGCAGGGTGGGATCATCTGTGTAAAAACACCCTATGTTTCTTGCATGACTTGTATGCAAAAATGGTATTGCAACTTAATTTCCTAAACTCGATATTTGGACTTAGTGGGAAGGAATGTTAACTATAGAGAAAGCTTTTAGATTAACAAGCCAGCTGTTTGATTGTTAAGGGGATCAGAAAATGAGGTATTACACAGACAATTCCATAAAGTTTCCCTGTTGAATTAATTTGCATTCATAAACCAAAACATACCTTTTATTCAAAGAATTTGCCAGGAAATCCAGTCTTTACTCACAGATCATGTGTGGTTAAGTTTGAAGTGAGAAGTTTGATTTGCTGTACATTTGGGGAAGACGCTTTATGTTTTTCATAAGTTTTATATATATACTAGATAGATAAAGAGTGGAATCCCTGTTTTAAGTTAAAAAGTGAACCAACTCATAAAAGAGAAACAATCCCACATCTCTAAGTAATATATATACACATACCACAAAAAGTGAGCAACATAGACTGTCCTGCCCCCAAAGCACTCTGATGGCACAAGCCACATTGTAATGAATGGGGCTTACATCACTGGAACACACTGAGGATTGGAACCAGCAAGAGGTGATGCTGCTTTGTAGTGCACATGCTAGGAACACACATTGTTTTTAATGCAATGCATATGCAATCTGTGCTTTTTGAACCCTCTTTCTGTTGTCAGTCATCAAACCCTGAGATAAACCATTGTGTTTCACAGAAATTGTTTTGTAGTATTTTCAACAATCCTTTCTTCTTTTCCTTTAAAAAAAAACAAAAAACCCACAAAAAAACTGGCTACCCAATTTGTTTTTCATGAAATTACTCTCCAGACTCTTCAAATGTATTTCTTTCAGAGCTGTTCTCTTGGAGCAGTAATTTAGTTCTGAAAGCAGCATTCATCTGATTTTGTCTCTGCAATCATTGTTCCAGATGAGCGTATTCCCAAGGACAAATTTAAAAGCACTAATGCAGCTTTATCTGTTTGAAGTGGCCTCCTCTGTTATCAACATTCACTGAGCATGAGGGCCCAAGCTTGAGTGTTTTTCAATAAGTGCCACCAAGTTTTTATTCAGCTCTCTTGAGAGCACTGCACTCTTGGCTCCCAACAGCATCATGGAAGATGAGTTTAAGAAGACCACAAAAAAAAAAAAAAAAAGAAGAAGAAAAGAAAAGAAATGGCTCCAACCTGAGGTCAGAAAACAACAGCACAACTTATTTAAGCATGTCTACTTAGATCATCCCAACCTTAGATCAGAGGAGAAGACATTTTAGAAGTGTCCTTTACATTGCATAATAAGTCCAACACTGCTCTGTTGACTGATATTCAATAGAAGAAATGCAGGGGATTGGGAAAAAGTGAGGGATGTTACCATTACTGAAGTTGAGGAAAGATCAGTTGCATTAGAGCCACAGTTTCAAGTAGAGTTTCAGATAAACCAGTTACACACATACAGTGGCTCATTTGAGGATGAAAAAAAAGTTGATAACTTTCACATGGCCCTAATTCCTACTTCCTCAGTTTCTATCTGGAAAATGTGTAAGGCAGAGTTTCCCAAACTGCGGCTCAGGACACCATCTGTTGGTGGAGTCATGATCACTTTGGGTAAAAGCAGAAGAGACAGCCGCATGGCGGCAATCCAGCCCAGGGTGGGATAGGATGTCGTGACGGACACGGTCCAAGCCAGTTTGAGTCGCAGAACAGAAGTGCCCGGGGAGGGTGTGGAGAACAAACAATGTGTGGCCAATTGGCCCCATCCGCATACTCTTCCCAGCACTCCACACCCCACCATGACGGGCACCCATGGTAGTCAATGGAAGCCAGTGGTGGCTGGCCATGGCAGACCCAACCCAGGTCATGTCTGCTGGCCTAAAGAGACATGATAGCCCGCTGTGGCCTACTTTGGCCTTGTTGGGCAGGCCTTAGCCCGGGTTGTGACTTTGGAGGTTTCCTGAGATCAGAGTCTAGGCTAACCACCGACATGGGCCAGGACAATCCTGTGCCAACATCTGGCAGTGCCTGCACAGATATGCAGGTTAGGTCCGGACAACAGTGGGCCACTGTCATGTCTGTTTTTACCCCAAAATACTTAATAAGTTTTGCATGTTTTTGCTGCTGTTTGGGGGTCATGTAATTATATTTAAGTCTGAAAACTTTAGAAAAAAATTGGGAATTAATGGTCTAAGGAGACTTCACTAAGGAAATTTCCAGTACTGTAGAGCAGTGCCAGAATAAAACTTTGCCTTTCTCTATACCACCTTTGATCAAAATATCACAAAGCCATTTATTGTATTAGCATGAATTAATTACGACTGTGCATTTGTGTTTAGATAAAACACAAATACAAAAAAGCCATTTTTGGCTTCCGTATTTGAAACACAGCATCTTCCCTTGGATTTTTGTGTATGTGGTAGTGTGCTTTTTGCCTTTCAATGTTCACTTCTAATCTGAAGTTTTAAATTGTTGGTCTAGTAGTCTGAGCATCTTTCAAGTTTCATGGTATGTTGTGCTGGTTGGGGGGAGTTTAGTCCCAACATCTGAACTATAGAAGTGAACTGTGTTTTAAATTAGGTCTTCTTTTGATCTTTGAGTACTTCATGGTATGGGGGTTTGGCCTGTTTCCACAGGCAACTGGAGGCAGATCTGTACCCAGGAAACTGAATGGGATGAAATGAGGGTGTTAAGAGTCCCTTGTCTGGTGCTCTGAATCTCCCTGAAACCTGGGTTCTTTGCAGTTTCTGGTAAAGTCTCCACCTGCACACACATAGAAGGCTGCACCTGCCTATACACAGAGAGAAACTGTGCCCCCTGCTCCCTTCCACTGCTTGCGTGCTTGCTTCTCAACCAACTGTAGCAGTTACTAGGTTTTCTCCTTAAAAATGTCCCAAAATTCTGAGACACAAAAAACCACAAACATCTGCAAACACAAAACAACTAGAATAGAAATCAGACTCACCCGGTCAGTTGTGGAGTGAACACCACATCCAGGATCCAGCCCAGCCCTAAACTAATGTGACAGGGGTGACCTCTGGAGAGGGTTGGAAGCTGGGTGCGTGCTGTGACTCAGGGACTTCCCCGATTCACGGCCTGGGCTAGCCACCATGATAGTGAGGATGCAATCCTTATAAACATCTGGCAGGCACCAACATCTGGCAGGCACCAACTAATGTGATGGTGGTCCACTGAGTAAAACACACTAAAGCCAGTCACCATCACGTTTGAAAACACCTTGTGTTTAAACCCATTTAAAAAGAAAAGTGAAGTAATTTTTTCTAGATTAAAGAGCAAGGGGGTGTTAAAACAAGATGCTACCAGACATGACTGCGACCATCCATTTGAAGGTGGTGCAGGGGGTGTCACAGAGGAACATAGGGTCACACACGTGTAACACGGACCTACATGTAGACTACAAGTCTGGTAAATATGTAATGCAAAAGGTTCAACATGTATGTAATGTTACAATTGAAAACTGTGACACAAGGAAACTCCAGGAAGTAGGGCCAGTTACAAAGGCTGTGTGTTCGCAACACTTGCCAGACGGAGCCCTGTGGAGATGTAAATGGACCTTCATGTTTGCCTGGGTTGCCTAAGAGACAGGTCACACATGTCCATTTCCCCAAAGGCGGGAAACGAGAGACAAAGAACAAGGAAGGGTACTTAAGCAGCCAGTAAGTCACCTTGGGGAACTCTCTCCCTGAGCAATCTCAAGCAGCTACATCTGCATATGAAAGCCTGCCAGCAAGTCAGGCTGGAGACCATGAACTGAGGGAGATGATTTTGCTTTCTACTCTAAATCTGGAGACCCAGTCGCTTACACCAAAGGACTGAGAGGAACTTATGGACCTTTGTAGGGTAAGATGCTTATTTAGGAACTCAACCAGTATAGGTTAGGAATGTGTTATATTTACCTTTGATTTCTAGTAACCACTCTGTATCAACTATCTTGCTTATGTAATCAATAAACTTACTTCTTATCTTTATGAAGAAATGTCAGTGTCTAATATTGGAAAGCAAGTGAGCAACAAGAGCCCTCAAGCTCTTGCAAACCCAGAGAATAAAGAGTCTGTAAATGGGAAGGATCAGGCCCTTGAGTGACAAAGGAGTTGTCCCTGTGGCAGACTTGAATTAGCCAGAGAGAGAAACTAATTCAAGCGGGCTGTGCGTGAGGGAAACTGAGTCACTCAAACCTGGTAAAGTGGGGGTGTGGATCCATCAACCCATGACAGGGGGTGCGTTCTCCCTGGAACCACTCTGCACCCACTCATGACCATTCACTAGGGGTGGGACACCAGGGAGAATACCAGATACCTGATGTACAGGTATTGGATCTCCCTGGTACCGGATTTACTTGTATCGGCATACTGGTTTTTTAACATTGTCCACGGTACCGGATTTTTTACATTGCGGCTATTGACTTCAATGGCTACAATGTAAAAAATCTGGTACAGCGGTCAATGTTAAAAATCCGGTGTGCTGGTACAGGTAAATATCAGATTTATCGGATTAAGCTGATAAACCCAAATACCGGCAATATCAGATCTCGGGAGAACTGGAATTCCCACCCCTACCATTCACAGAGCAGTGCCGAGAAATATGGAGTGTGCCCTGTGGAGTAAGCCAAAAAAAGTGCAAGACAACTGAGCACCCATGAATCCCCTGCCCGTATGAGCTCTGGCAGTCACCCACACCAGCAGACAGGTGCCCTGATCTTAGGCACTCTGGGTGGGAGACATGGCCTTTGCAAGTCACAGGAACTGGCCAAAAGCACTGTGGAGCATCATTCCCCAGCGCTCATGCCCAGACATGTTAATTTAAAAGGCCAGTTCAGCACGCTTCCCTCTCCCATGGTCCATGGTGAGGGAGTACAAGGCAGCTGCTGTGGTAGTCACACTGGGCCGCACCCTGGAATCCCTCCCTATGCACTCCACCTAAGTGACTCCACTCAGTCGTCATGCCCCCACCCCCACCCCAGCCCCCACAAGCCTAGCTCATTTAAAAACACCCCGTCCCCAAGTGAATTCCCGAGGAAGGATTGAAACAGAGTGTCAGTTTCATTTTGTAACCCCTTCTCACTAACTTGTAGTTTATGGAGCTACTCTATACAGAAATTTCAGGAACGTGAAATGTTCTGTGTTTACCTCTACTGTTAGAAAAAAATACAATGAGATGGGGTGCGGGGGAGACAAAAGATGTCAAAAGTGAGCAATTAAAAGCAACATAAACTTGATTTAAAACAGATCTAAAAGTTATTCCAAGTCCAATATTTTGATTGCATATTTCCAGCTATGCTCAAGGGACATTACCCAATATTTCTAATGGCTGGATCCCCTTATAAGAAAAAGGAGATAAATAATCGTCAAGTGTAGAAATTGAAAATTGGTTCCATTATTAATGCCAGAACAGCCTGGGCTGAAACATTACCAGGTCTTCCTCTTCAGTAATTAAAGACAATTCTGAATTATGGTGTTTAATTATTTGGAAAGATTCTTTGTATTTCCTTTTAGTACATGATGGGATGCATGGCTATGTTTCATTAAATAGTCAAATTAAGATTTATTGGCATCACTTCTTTGTTTAAGCAGTAAAAAATCCAAATTATTTTTAATAATAAAGATGTACTCAGAATTGATTTAAGATTTTGGGGACAATCAGCAAGAAGAGTTTTCATCGGCCATCCTAATTGGCTTGCTACAAGTAGGCATGGTATTTATGAAGGGAGATGTGGACCATCCTAGTTTGCAGTGGTGGCTGGTGGGTTTCAAGGCTGGTGGGGTGCAGGGCAGGGCTGGAAGTGGGAGGGGCCAATGGTAGGCAGAGGCAGCAGTGCACATGCAAACACAGAGCGAGCAAAACAAACCATCTTAAGCCAACAATATTATGTGAAGTCTTAGCACACCACAAAAGTATCAGCATGGAGTTCCACTTGTCCCCAAAATATGCTACACATTTTTGTTACAATGTAAAAGCCATCTGCTGAAACCAGAGAGGGAACATTCATGTAAAGACTAGCCATTAGTGAACCAACATGTGGCATGGTGACCTTCTTGTAGCAGAAAAGTCTTGAAACTGGCACTGCAAATGGGTCATTTTAAGTACAGCAAACATTCCAGCAAAGATTAGAAACCCTTCCACCCATCTCCCTCCAAAAAGCCCCCCAAAACAATCAGAAAGCAGACAATTAGGGTGACAGGGTCTCACACAGGGTGAAAAAAAGGAAGGACCAAGAAAATATTTTAAAGAATAGGAGTTCTTTTGCATTCATTTGCGCCCCCGGGGCAATGTAAATTCATTATATGGGGACACAAATAAACTTATGGGTGGGGGTTTAAAGAAGACCAAGACAGTATTCCTTTTAGCAAAAACTTCATTAAGAAGAGTTTATTTATTTATATTTATTTATTTAAGACATTTATTATCCCACCCCTCCTGCCACAGGCAGCTTGGGGTGGCTCACAAACATATAAAAGGCATAAAGCATCAATTAAAATAACCTAAAAGAGGTCAAATACACACACACACACACACACACGCACGCACGCACGCACGCACGCACACGCACCCATTTAGTGAAATCACAGCCATAATAATCTCAGAACCATATTTGCAGACTTTCCAAGATAGAATAAACATTGCTTTACATCCTAAATTCCTACCTAAGATAGTATAAGTAAGACAGTTGTGAGAATGTAGCCCTTTTTACACAGGCCTCTCCCACCCATGAACACGCAGAATTCTGAGTGTTCATGGGTGGGGGAGTCCCATGTGAACAATGCAGCACACGTGTCCATGGTGACTGGGGGTGCCCGCGTGTGCCTGCCTAACATGCATCCCCATCTCTTCTCCTTGCATAGAGCAACTTGGGAAAATGGCAGTTGCTTCATGGGTGCGGATGAGTGGGGGGTGAATGGGGATGCGTGTGCAGCCGTGTGCACATCCCACCCATGCACTGACGTGCCCATGGATCCCCCACCCAGCAGAGCTATGTAAAAATGGCCCATGAGGAGCCACTTGAAGAAGAACAGAAGGTTGTTGTCTTGTAAATAAGGTTCTTTGAGATGGCTTCAAACATTCTCACAACCCCCACCTGTTCCAGCCCGGCATGGGATATTCCTAGAAAGGGTTGGAAGGAACTGTCATTCTGAGCGGGAGAGTGCTTTTTATACTAGAGGAGCTCGAGACCATCATGTGGTCTATTATTTGAATATGGACAGCCCAGTTGTGAGAATGTTTAGAGTCATCTCAAAGAACCTTTTTTTACAAAGCAACAACCTTCTGATCACTCACATGGGGAGGAGTTGTTTGTTTACAAACAGCTTTATCTCCCAGTCGGATCCATTCCTACTTCAGGCAGAAGGAGAGGAGGGGGAACCCCAGCAGAACACATGCAAACACAGAGCATGCAAGCAAACCATCTCAAGTCAGCAATATTATGTTAAGTTGTTAGCACACCACAAAAGCAGCAGCATGAAGTTCCACTTGTCCCCGAGAACATGCTATGCAATTCTGTTGCAAACTAAACTTATCAGACAGGGAACAACCATTCATGCAAAGACTAGTCATTAGTGAACCAACATGTGGCATGGTGGCCTTCTTGCAGCAGAAAAGCCTTGAAACTGGTACTGATGAAGGGGTCATTTTAAATGCAGTGAACATTCCAGCAAAGATTAGAAAGTGACCCTTCCATCCATCCCCCTCCAACTCCCCCACCCCTCCAAAAAACAGAAAGAAGACAATTAGGGTGACAGGGTGTCACACAGGGTGAAAAACTAAAAAAAACAAGGGTGAATAAAATATTTTAAGGAATAGGAGGCGAGGCAACACAGCCCTTCCAACTGGGCTCACAAAATTAGTAATTGCCCCTGGCTGTAATACATGGGGGTGGGGAGGGAGAGAAGAGGACAACAGAGGGTATTTTCAGACGTGATGGGGCCAATTGACCCCGTCATGAAACCAATCTGTTGATCCCCCACCGGGGCCACCACGTCAAGGCCCAACAGACATGCCGGGGGCTCGCGGCAGGGAATCGGGGAGGGGCTGGGGCCGCACGGCACAATGTTTGGCCGCACGACCCCACCGCCCCACGCTCCCCTGCCGCCCGCCCTCCGGGGAGATGGGCGCGTGCCGCAGCCAATGTGGCCACAGCGCCCGCCCGAATTGACCACGGGCCAGAATCCCTGCGGGGATTCCGGGCTGTGGCCGCCGTCCTAATGTGACGGCTCGGTTCATCGCTGTGGGGAATCGCCTTCACCACGCAATCATTGCTGGCTCCGCTGGTTCGGCCAATCGCGTGGTGAATGTGATTCCCCGCTGCGATTGACCGTGGTGAACATCTGGTGGGAGCATCCGTTCCCCCCATCAGACGTTACGCGGTCACAACCACCACAGGGAATTTACTGTGGTTGACTGTGATCTCGTAACGTCTGAAAATATCCAGAAAGCACAAGCAAACGAACAATATACAGAAGATCAGGGCAGGGGATATGTTTTTTCAAAACTTACCAGGTTTCTGAAAAGATGAGATCTCCTGATCGCTCTAGTCTGACTCTGATAACCACCTTCTGTTGTTCTTTCCTCCAAACAAGGAGGCCAGGGACTCCAAACAAGTCCCTGGCATCTCCCCTCTTGTAAAAAAAAAAGAAGGGGGGAGCGCTCTCTCTCCCTTCCCTCCTCCCTCCCCTCCAGTGAACGTAGGGAGGAAGGAGCAAGGTAGAATGAGCTCTTTCCCTCCCTCTTCCCACTCTGGTAGAAGAGGGACCAGGGGGAGAAAGAGGAGCTATGGGGTGGCTAGAAAATTTTAGAAAAGGCACCCTGACACACACCATATGGCCTTGCTGATTGTCTGGGTTTCTCCATAGGAACTCAGTCAAGGAGAATATGGCACCTCCCCCACTCCCTCCCCAATCCCCCAGAAAGCAGTGCTTTTCTTGGCCGATGCCCAGCGCATGCTCCCTGAGGATCTTGGGAAATCCTCTAAGTCCCTGCCTCCCTTTAGCTCTCTGACCAGTGAGTGGAAAGCTAGAGGGAGGGGGGAGAAGCAGGAGGAGGATGTTTGTCCCCTCCCCCTTCTCATCTTGCAGAGTTCTTTCCCTGCCGACTTTGTTTACATATGACTCATCGGCTCTCCAGGAGGAGAATTAAAATGTAAACAAAGCCTTCAGACAAGCATGGAAACTGACAGCATTGCCACTGGATTAGCTGAGGAGCAGCTCCTGGGCCCCCAACAAGCATGGGGGGACCCCTGAGGGGCTTGGGGGGCATCTGCCCCAATGTCCTGGGGGAACTGCTGCCACTGCTAGTTTGGGCCACAATCCTGAAACTACTTATGAGTAGACTTACTGGCTTTGATGACAGTGCTACTTTTAGAGCGAGTAGTTTCAAAACTGTAGCCTTGGTGCCTAGTTTTTTCTTCTGGAGGTCAGTTCCAGCAGTTGCAAGGTTAAAGCCCTGCAACTGAAGTAAATAAACAAATCACTGGATAAGGCAAGGAAATATGAGACCAATTGATCCCAGCCAGAGGAGGGTAATCTGTAAATTCTTGTGAACAGTAGATTCTGGAAACTGTAGATTATTCTTTGGCTTTTTCTCCTGCCATTTTAACCTTAAAATTGCTGATTTTCTTTTTCAATAAAAACTTGTTTTATTTTTTTAAAATATGTGAAATCAGTTTTTCATCGATGCTATCTACATGAAACGTACAGACTCCAATTCAGATACAGTCTTTTCATGAAGCTTTAAAGTTTGGAAACTATTACCAGGAAAATAATGCAAATATTAATATATCCCTTCCAAACATCTAGCCATCCTAGGCCTTTTCTCTTTATAGATATAGGACATCGCCAAGGGTCTATTGTACAATTTATGAGCATAAAGCTTGTGTGTTTTATTGCTTTTTTCTTTTTCCTTTTCTTTATTAAATTCTTTTCCTCACCAACTCCTATTTTTATTCATCTCCATTTATCTGTCTGTTGAAATTTTTAGGAACTCCTTTCCTCTTCTTATGTCTCTTTCCCTCTCACCCACCCTTTTTAAGATATGGAGTTGTCAAGATCCCAGCCCGAAGGCAAGGGTCAAGTGAAGCAAAAGTTGGTATTGTGTCTTGTGTCGTATCCTTGTCATTCACCTCTCCAAACATCAGATCTAAGCGCACAGGCCTGGGGAAACAAGGGGTCTGTAGGCAATGGCATGTGATCTATTCTATCTGGTGATTCACACCTGATGTTGTGGCACTGTAAAAATGACGTGAGGCAAAGATGTGACAGCGAGGAGCCCAATGTCGGAAGTAGCGCTGGTGCGAACAGGTGTCTGCTGCGGCTATACTCGCTCATGACAGGGCGCAAAATCCAGCCCTGTCGTGCACGAGTAAAGGCGCAGAAGACCCCCATTCACACTGGCACTACCTTCGGCATCGGGCTCCTCCTTGCTGTCACGACTTTGCCTCGCAACATTTTTACAGTGCCACAGCATCAGGTGTGAATGTGATTTCAGTTTCAGAGGGCTATCCAGAGACTGGTTTGCCAGAGCATAAGAAAATACTAGCAGGTAAAATCATAAGGGAAGGCAGGAGCTAACATGAAGCACTAGTTTCAAGTTCTGAACTGAAGGTGTCCTCTGACCAAGGGTTACCTGTCCAATCAGGGTACAGGATCGTACAACTAATCAGCATCCTGGGCAGAGTACCTGCAGGGATACTGGTAACGAAGCATAGCTACTATGGAATGAGGGGGCTCAGTTGAGCCTGGGCCCCAGACTCTAGGGGGCCCCTTTGCAAGCAGCCTGAGCACTGCTAAGAAATTTTCAGAGTGTGTGGAGGAGGGAGCATGGCCAACACTCTGCCCTTGTCGACTCTGAAAATTTTCTAGTGGTGCTCAGACCACTTGCAAAGAGTATCACCAAGAAGGAAGGTTTCAGAGTGGGTGGGGGTGGACTGAGCTTTTTGCCTCTCCAGGGGGCCTCACTGGAAGCGAGGGCAGCATTGCAACCAATGTGGGTGAAGGCTGAGGCTGGCTAGGAGCCGAGGGAGAGAGGGCCTGTGCCCCAGGATCTCTGTTCTTTGAGGACAGGGAAGCAGCAAGAGCCCCTGGTCAGGAGCATGGAGAACCTGGGTACTAGTCTAGAGCTAAAATGGATAGCGGATTAAGTTTTTGTGGATATTATTGACATTTTCAGATAGCTCGCCAAATAATATCCATAACTGAAATAATGTATCTGCACATCTGATTATTCAAATGTTTTGTGGTTATTTCATTTCTCTTGTTCATTTTGATATTTTATTTCTTTTTATTTTGTTCACATCAGTTACTTTAATTCAGCTGGTGCACACATGCACAATAGTGCCACTATGATGGTGCTAATAGTGCCAAAATGAAGTAATCACACTATCCAAACTGAAATATCAAAATAAACAAAACTAAAGCTGTTTTTGCACAGCCATCCCCCTCCACCCCGTTGGGGGTGGGGGCTGTATGAGGGTGTGGGGGATGGGGGTCCACCCATGGAAACCCCATGGGCGGTGGGTGGAGGTGGGTGTGCACTCTCGGCGCACACTTATCTCCACCCATCACCCACCCGTGGAGCCATCTGACAAAATGGAGGAGACTCCGTGGGTGGAGATGGGTGTGTGCCAGTGGGAAAGGGAGCACACCCACCTCCACCTGCCATCGATGCACACTCATTCCCCCCCACCCCCAGCAGTGCTGTATGAAAATAGCCTATATATCCAAAATGTGTATCCAGAGAGATTAAAATGAATAGCAGTCATTTGTCTTGCCATAATTATAACCAAAATGAGGTGGATTCAGAGGAAATATTCATTTTGTTGAATACATTTTCACCTGTATTCTAGAACTGCAAGAGCCAAAGATCGTGACAGGATTTCTCTTTGGTTGCATCCTTTCTTTCTACCTGTCCTGCGTACTCTGTAGTAAGACAGTTACCACAGTTTAAAACGTCGTCCTTGCTCTACTTCATCTGGCCAGTTCCCCTCACCCCTTCTTTGCCATCTGTGTGTCTCTACAAGTACTTTTCTGTCTCCATCCAACAACCATTTACTTTCCTACTTCCCGCTCTTGAGATCCAACTCTCCCTCCTTTGCATGTGGTTTTTTTGTCCTAGACTTTCTGTCCTTGATCTTTACCAGTTCTCTCTAGTATTTTTATAATAAATCATAATAAATAAATAATATGTTGCTTTCCATTATAAATGAGGCTCTGCGCATTACAAAACCAGGTATCCACACAAACAAACACAAGTTATTTTGCTAAAACGCCATGAACCACTTCACAACTCTACTAAAATGGCTGTTTCTCCCATTTCCCACCTCTTCAGTTTGCCTTCTTCATGCTGTCCCCACAAGTGGAAATTCAGTGGGTTATATGCTTCTTAAAGTTCAGTGGGTTATATGCTTCTTAAAGGAACTGTGTGGAAGGCAGCAAGTGGGAGTGTTCTGTGATTCAAAACAGGACAAGGGTGATTGTCTTCTCCTATTAGGTCTTCTCATAAATAGGGAAATAGAAGTAGTTTCTTAGGAAGTCTTGCAGGTGGAGGCAGCTGCCATCAATTGTGCTGGAGAAAAAAAATTCCTTTCCAGGATTTAGAAGTACCACTGGCCTATTGCCTTCCTTTACTGCCTTATAAATTCTGGAAAAGTAGATTCCTTTTGCTGTCTGGCTAAGGAGCTGTAAAGTAGGAGGAGGTGACTGCCCTGAATAGTTGAAGTGCCTGCCCAAAGATGTTGCCTCCCCCTCCATTTCCTCTTGTATACTAGTTCAGATAGATGAGTCTTTCCTTTCCTATATTACTTCACCACACTCTTCTCCTCAAGCTGCTGCTTGCACCCTGTGTGATAGCGAGTCATTCAAGCCAGAATGACTCCCACCCTTGCTTTAACAAAAAGCAAATACTATCTGGTGGTTACATATTTCCTCTTAGTGGTGCATTTGAGCACTATTCCATTAAAGGGTTCTCAGGTGATATCATAATTAGGTAACATTGCTGCACAGTTCATTGCATCTCTGCCTCATAAATCTGGTGACCTTGCTGCACAGCTGAGTTTTAATGTGCTGCTTAGATCCAGGGGAGAGCTTCGACTATGAATGATACTTTCCAGTGTTGAGAGAGTCCATTTTAACTGAGCTAATCTTTGTTCTGACAAGACTGCTCTGCAAATCTGGCTTGTTGCCAACCATCAGCTTTCTTTCATCTCCAGTTCTCCTTTGCGTGGGAATCCCTGGACTTCCAAACTCCTTGTGGTGGTTTTTTCCAACATATTGTAGGAAATGAATAATTAGCCAGGGAAGTTGCTCAGTACTCTGTGTAATTATTATTTTAAAGAGGAAGCTAGAGAATTGCTATTACAAAATTAGCATCATCTTAATAGATCCGAGTTGTAATGCCCATAATCTGAGAGACGGCTTTATGAGGTCTGTGCTGTACCTTGGCTCCCATAGCTCAATGAGCTGTTTTATCTCACTGAGTGTCATATGGAGGAATCCCTGGTACCAGTAATCTCGACTCAAAAACCTCCAAGTATATGGCTATCATCAGGCTGACAAACAGAGAGGCTACTCTTGCATAGCATCATGGCCTGTCAGTATGGTGCCTTCACTCATTTCTTTGCTATCCTTTACTTACCACCATGAGCTGAGAATGAAACATAAGAAAATCCCTCAGCTGTCTGTCTATATTTAGGAGTTTATTTTAACTTGGAAATTGGTGTCCTTCCTGTCTTTTCCAACCTCGAATTTGCATGGGCCTCACTGCTGCATTTAACCAGGTAAGATGCTGTTCCAACAGGATCTCGATATTTCTGCTCAGTGGGTTCCTATTTCCTGTTGCACGGTTGCTTGCTAATTTTCTGGCTCTCTGTGTCTGACATCGCTAAACCGACATCACACACACAAAAAAAGATGCTGAGCTTTTCCCATGAACAACCAGCAGGAGGAAGAGTCACCTAGGCAGGCTCAAACCTATCCATTTTCTGCCAGTAGAAATTATTTTGAAAGTTAGATCCTTTTTAATTAAGTGATGCCCTTCCCTGTATAAATAAAGTACAATGAAATTCTTGTTAATAGCCCTGTTGTTTAGGATAGTTTAAAGCCCTGGAAAAAAATACGGCCCCACCTTCAGACAAAAATAATTGTGCCTGGGATGATATTGATCATGTGCAGGATGATTTTCTGCTGTCATGTTGTCCTTTAATTTCATATAGAAAAGATTTACTCTGCTTCCTGTAAATATAACCCATTTCATGGGTGTCCAATACTGCTATGCCTCTGTGCCCCTGCTATGAAAACTGTGCACCTGCTAACTTCAGTGGAAGCATGCACATGCACTGGGATTCACTGACATGTATCACACCTCAGGGTCAGACCTTGCAAAGAGGGTCAAGACCTCTCTGCATAATGTTTATGTAACCTGATGTCCCTGCCACTGGGTTTGAAATGAGGACCTATAACTACATATGCATGAGCCTCAATCCTCTGAGCTTAAAAGATCTTGCTCTATTAGCTCAGTCAGGTAACATTTGCTCAGGACAAGTAGCATTGACTGAGTAGTAGCACGGTGCATTGGATGAACTTCTGAAGTGCAGCACATACTTCCTTGGTCAAGGAGAGAGACAGAGAGTTGTATGCTGAGAGTGAAGTTGGCTGGCCCTTTCCAATAGTGTGGTGAGGCAAGACCACATAGAATTGCCTAAATCTTGTACTTTGAATGAACAAACAGATGTAGGTGTTTTAGCCTAGAGAGGCTAAAACATGGATATGAAGCAAGAGGTTCCTAGTTCAAACCCTTCAGCTGACATCAGGATACATTTAAATTGTCACTGCATCTTATTGTCTCCCTCTTTGCTGAGATAAAACCCTGATAATTCCCTCAGTTGGAGGCTGCTTCATCCTGCTGTCAATTAAGCTCATCTAATCACTACCATTGATATCACTGGAAGCAGAATCAAGTCTCCTGGGCATAAATATGCCATCTCCAAAGCTGGTTAAATAAGGATAAAAGGGGGTAACTTTGGAAGATGGTTTCTGGAGCATTTTTGTGCAACCAACTACTGATTTGTCACACTGCCTGTGAGTTCCAATGCCTCCTCTGCAGATCACCAGTGCAACTGTCACCAATGCTGGCCTTACACTAGCCTGTTGTGCATTTAGAGTCCTGCCAAGCCAGCACCAGGACTCTCGAGAGGCCTCACTACCTGTACTGGTGCTGAGTAGGGAGCAAAACGAATTGCAGACTTATTAGTGAATATTATCTGCATTTTCATATATCCCTCACAATAGCTAAGCAATATTTGCAAAAGAAACCGATATTAACTTTGAAATTACAGTACTCCACTCGATCTGGTAATACTGGATACTAATCAGTACTCGATTTGTACCTGACAGACTACCCAATGTACCCAAATACCATTTTTGGGTCTGTTTTTTTTTTTTTTTTACTTCTGATACTGGTTTTCCAACTTTCAGAACAAATTATTTTATTTCTTTTTTTTAAATTTCTTTTTTTATACAATTTTCTTTTATTTAAATAACCTTGTATACAGTAGTACACGTTAGTGTAATCATTCAAATATATTCATACAACTATAAACTCATAACTGTAAACTTTAACTGTCTTAACTATTGGGTTCAGGTAAGTAATCTTATGCTCTATTTCTTATTATTCTTCATATGTAATAATCAAATAAACATGCTCGTTGGCCCTCTGGCAGGTCCGCATTTGTCATGACACATACACATGGGAACCATTTTGCTGCATATGCCTCTTTTTTGTCTATTAGATTCGCCGATATCTTTTCCATTGTAAGGTGGTACCATAGTCTATTAATCCACTCTCCTTCTGACAGTTCTGAAGGACCTTTCCAATGTAGCGCAATGACTTTTTTGCAGCTTGGATGAAGACTGAGCATGAGTCTCGGTGTTTCTGCAGGACCCCTACTGCAGGAAATAGGCCCAGCAGAGCCACCTCCGGTCTAGATGGCACGATGAGTTTTGTCATGTCCTCCATTTTTTTCCATACCCGTCTCCATAGGGGTTGAACCTGATCACAGTCCCACCAGCAATGTCTATGTGTTCCTTGTTCACCGCAGCCTCTCCAACATAATCTTCTCTTCCCTCCCTCTGCATGTCTAAATTGCATTGGTGTCAGATAGAATCTAGTTATTAGCTTAATTTGGCACTCCTTGATTTCTAATGAGGATGCATTATTATGCATACAATCAATAATCTCCACTTCTTCCCTTTCCGTTATTTCAATATTTAATTCCTCCTTCCATTTTTGGATGTATGTGGGGTGTTTGGGGTACCATATGTCTTTTAGTGTCCTATATATTTGTGCTAATCTCCCTTTTATGGTAGTGTGTTCAAATAGTACTTTCTCTGTTGTGGTGGAATCTCTTGTGTAGTTTTCTTTTTTATTTACTTTGACTAATGCGTGTTTGAGTTGTATATACTCGTACAGGTTTATTCTTGCTTTAATTTCTCTGTCTAACTCTTCTCTACTGTATATTCCCTTGTCTTTTGTTATGTGGCTGATTTTCACTAATCCTTTCTCTTTCAATTTTTTCCCTAGGTTTTGAGCCTGTTGTTGTGTTTGGAGGCTTAGGAGATCAATAGGTGAGTATGAGAATTGATTTGGGCTAACTTTAATTTTTTTTATTGTGTTCTGCCAGGCTGTCCATGTAGCCCATGCAAATGGGTGGTCCTGCCATACCTTTTTATTGGGAGTGCCTTCATCTGCTATTATATTCTTTAATTTATGCAGGGTCAGGGTCTGTTGTTCTATTTCCATCCATGCTGTATCTTCTGGTTGATAATACCAGCTATTCAATGCTCCCAGTGTTGCTGCCTTGTGATACAGGCACATGTCAGGGAGGTTTATGCCCCCCTTTTCCTTTGTCCTCATTAATGTTTGTTTATTAACTCTCGACTTATTCCCTTTCCATATTTTTTCTTTCATTAGTCTATCACATTCTTTGAAAAAAAATTCTGGGAGCTGAATGGGTAGCGCTAACATTTTATAAATGATCTTTGGCAATATTATTATTTTAAACAAGTTCACCCATCCCAGCCATGAGCAGGGTAGATCTTTCCACTCCATTGCTTCTCTACTTAGTTGGTGCGGGAGCCTTATATATTTGATTCATCTGTTTGGGTATCCTTACCCCAAGGTATTTTACTACCTTTTCCTCCTCTGGATAGGGGAGTACTGCTTTGATGTCTTGTCTTTGTTGTTCATTTTGCCCATATATTAATGCGGAGGATTTTGATTCATTTATTTTATAGCCTGAGATGGCCACAAATTCTTTTATTCATTTCAATAAAGGTGGGGTGGAAGTTATTGGGTCCCCTATAAATAGCACTGTATCATCTGCGAACATTGCTATTTTGTGTTCCCTATTATTAACTTGTATCCCTTTTATTTCAGCCTCTTGCCTTATTGCTATTGTTAGGACTTCTAGAGTTAGGCCAAATAAAAGAGGTGACAGGGGGCATCCCTGTCTTGTTCCTCTAGCCAAGTTAAATGGGTCCGAGAGTCCATTGTTTCTTATTAGTTTTGATTTCGGTTCTTTGTAGATTGCCTTAACCCAGTTAGAGAAGGCCCCCCTGAACCCCATTCCATTCATTATTTGTTCTAAACATCTAATCTCTGTCCTGTCAAAGGCCTTCTCCGCATTTAACATGATGACCGCTGCTTGTTCCTGTGTTTTGTGAAGGCGATACTTTATAGTAATTACTCTATGGATATTGTCAGGTCAGGTCTTGTGGGTATAAAGCCTACTTGAACTGGGTGAATCAATTCTTTTATAATTGCTGCTAATCTGTTTGCCAGAGCTTTGGAGAATATTTTGAAATCTACATTCAGGAGTGATATAGGTCTGTAATTTTCACATTTGTCTCTTGGTCTATCCGGTTTTGGGATTAAAGTGATGTTTGCCTCGTAGAATGAGTTAGGGAGCCTTCCTGTCTTTAGAATTTCATTATATGTGTTTGTTAAATGCGGGCTCACTATTTTAATTGTTTTTTTATAAAATTCTGCTGGTAGACCATCGGGACCCACTGCCTTGTTGTTCGCTAGGTCTTTGTTTTCTCCTTCTATTTACTTATTTTGTAGTGGATTGTTAAGAAACTGGATTTGATCTGTGTTTAGTTTGGGCAACTTATATTTATTCAGAAATTCTGTTATCTTTTTAGGATCTGGATTGGAGGATGAATATAAGGACTGATAATACTTGAAGAATTCCTGCTGGATTTCCTCATCCTTTACTATTCTGGTTCCATCTGCTAGCTGGAGGGAAATTATACGTGATTTTTTATTTTGCTTTTTAACTAATTGTGCTAATGTTCTTCCCATTTTATTGCTATATGTAAAATAAAATCCTTTAATGTGTTTAAGCTGTGCTGTGGTTTTTTCTATTTCTTTTTGATTAATTTGTTCTCTAATTTCTGTAATTTTCCTTGCTCTTTGTTTTGAGGGATTAGTTTTATTCATTGCTTCCACTGCCTTTAATTTCCTGTATAGCTCCTTTAAGTATTCCCTATTTTGTTTACATAGTTTGACTTTTAGAGCTATCATTTTCCCTCGCATCACCACTTTTGCTGCCTCCCATACTGTGGCCAGTGTGTCAACACTGCCGACATTAAGTTCAAAGTATTCCTTGAGAGCTTCTTGGGTTTGTTCTAAGAAGAACTGATTCTTTAACCAGCCCCTAGACAATTGCCAGTTGCTGTTCCGTGTCTCTTTAGACCCATCTACCCATTGCATTTCTGTGATGACTGAGTCATGGTCTGATACTACATTGGCCTTGATGTTGCACGTTCTGCATTTCTGTATCTCTGATGTGCACAGAAAGGAATAGTCTATTCTTGTGTAAGTGTTATGCGCTGGGGAATAGAATGTGTAGTCTCTCTCTGATTGATGTATGTATCTCCACATATCTACTAGGTCATAAGCTTTTAGCAAGATCTCTAAGTTTGGTTGGCATTTCCTGGAGGCGTTATTTTTAGAGTGGTCTCTTTCTGCCCAGCTAGCGTTAAAGTCTCCCTGTATTATTAATATCCCCTTCCTGTATTTTTCAATCAGGGGTAGTACGCCCCTGACCAATTCATAAGTGCCTTCATTAGGGGCATATATGTTAACCAGCATGGTAGTTTTACCTTCTAGTTCTCCCAGTAAGATAAGCCATCTCCCCTTTTCATCCTTATAGCTTTTTTCTAGCGTGAACGTTTTGTTTGCTTTTATTCCAATTAAAACCCCTGCTTTTTTTGCCTGTTGATCACATGCGGTATATGTTTTACTGAAGTATTTGTCTTTAAATCTTAGGCTGTCTCTTTCCCTAAAGTGAGTTTCTTGTAAGAAACATAGGTCTGCTCCTTCTTCCCTGATCAGCTTTATAATTNGGGGGGGTTGTGTGCACAGGGGGCAGGGGTTTTTCACCCTGTATAGGGAACCAGAGGCCTGCTCCCACATCCCTCTGATCGACACCCCAATGATGACAAGGCCCTGCTCTAATTAGAGTCGGCCACCTTACAACCTGAGGGGAATCTTTCAGTAAACCACGTGTGAGCCTCTCTCTGGGGAGTACAGTTAAGAGCGAAGGGCGATAGCGTAGTAGGGCTAAATCCACGGTTCCCTGCGGGATCCCTTCCCGAACCTAACATCTTGCCATTCCAAAGAATAGTCATCCTTGCTGGGAACCACAGCTGGGGTTTTAATTCCTTTTGATTTAATTCTGTGAAATACTTTGGCCATCTTCTACGTTTGTTCATTGTCTCTCCTGCATAGTCTGGGAAAAGTTTAATTTTCTGTCCTTGGTACTCCAAGGATTTATTACCCCTGGCCAGTTTCAGGATTTTTTCTTTTTGCTGGAACTCCAGAAATTTTATAATTATGGCTCTGGGGGGGGGTCATTTTCTTTGGGCTTGGGTCTACTGGCTCTGTGTGCCCTTTCAATTTTGGGGTTGTGTATACTGGGCTCCCCTGGGAATATAGTTTCCAGAATTTTCCATATGAATTGTGTAGTGTCTCTCCCTTCCCAGTTTTCAGGGATGCCCACTAACCTCAGATTAGATCTTCTGGCCCTGTTCTCCTGGTCTTCGCACCTGGCTTCCAGTGTTTTTATTAAGTTCATCATTGTAGTTTGTTGGTCTTGGCCATTCAGGGTGCTATCCTCCAGTGCTGAGATTCTATTTTCAGCAGTATTTATTCTTTTGGTTAGGGTCTCAGTTTTCTTTTTCTTTTGTTGGTCTTCTTGCTGGAGCTTGATGATTTCAGCCATCTGGCTTTCCCTTGCTGCTTCTGCACCAGCCATTCCAGCTTTTATTTCGGTTAGTATTGCAAATATTCTATCTTCTCTATCATTTTCTGTTCTCCGGTTTTCTATTCTGGGCTATTCCTCTATAGTTCTTGCCGCGGGTGCCATTTTGGCTCCGCTTTCTGGCCGTTGAGGGTGGGGGAGCTGCCATTTTTTGCTGGAACAATTTTTCCATGGTCAGAACCCCAGATTTATTTTCCTGGGATCCTTTTGATTTCCCCATCCTCCTGTACCTTTTTTGAGGCTCTGGTATCTGTTTTTTTCCTGTCTTTTGAGGGTTTTTTATGGCACGGGGAGAGGAGCGTCGGGAAGCGCGTCTACTGTTGTTCGCGCATGCGCAGTTCCCCCAATTATTTTACTTTCTGCCCCTGTTCCTGTCCTGATTTATCATTTTTCCCATAGATACTTATCGGTAAATGAGTAACTCGATAATGGCAGTAACCAAGTGCCCAATCGGTACTCAGGTGGCTTGTCGGGCACCCTACACAGTGTAGGTATTACCTGCAACTAGCAACTGTGCTCCTCATTTCTGCTCTCTCATTGCTTATGCTGAGGTTTGGAGTGTGGGCTGAGTGAAATCAAAGGGGAACAGTAGCACTTGCATGCAGGCTGTACTGTAAACCTTGAGACTTTAATCCAGAGAGGGGGCAGGAAGGAGGAGAGGCAAAGACCAATGTGTTTTGGCTAGGGCAGCAAGATGTCTAGAGTGCCCTACAGATGTATGGCTAAAAGGGGTGTCTAAAGTCTCTTCCTCTATATTTATTTCCCTGGTTCAAGTTTCAGAAATAGGATCTAGAATTGTTGCGCAGGTGATTATTTTTCCTAATAACCTGGAGTAATCCAAAGTCAGAGCGATCTAATCAATATGGTTATTGTCTTTTAAAATAATCAATAAACAAGGGAGTAACCCATTAGAAAATAGAATAGAAAAGCTAGGTTTTTTCCATATATAATCCAAAGCCCTGTTACTTAAAGATTTATGCTTATCCTGTACTAGAGACATTTTCCCTCTGGCCTGAACAATATCAGAGTGAGTGGGATTTTAAACTGACACCAGGGCGCAGTCAAATAGCTTTACTGAGCAAAAGAGAGAGCTTAGCAGAATTGAAAGACATGCTTCAGTTTTAGCTGCAGTCTTATTTCTTTCCTGTCACACAAACCTGGATGTTTGCTTTGGAGAGACTCTCAGCCTTTCTCCTCCATTTAAACTTTGGTGCACAGAGCTGGAGAACAAGCAGCTGGTTCTGATCAGAGGAGCCTATTGAGCCTCCAGACTTACGTCAGCAAGGCAAAAAGCCCCAGATCACACAACCTTGGCTCAAACAACACCACATTTTTGTAAAATTACTAGCAGCTCTATCGAATTATGCATAACTTTTCACCAAGAATGGGATCAAAACACATAGTGCTCTTATTAATTATTATTATTATTATTATTATTATTATTATTATTTAAATGGGAAAAAATATCACTGAGTTTCCATTAGTAAACTGAAGAGAAAAGGAAAAAACATGCACACAGAAAAAGTGTCCTTCCTAGACTATAATCATCCCCCCTTGTGAAGAAATGATACTACGAGTCAGAAACCCATAAAAAGCAGGTCAGCTCAGAGATCACGAGTGGAAAGGAAATGTTTTATTCACCCTTAAATGAAAGGAAATTTATTGTGCATATTTGGACAGGCAGTTTCCATTTTTAACTGGCTTGCTGGTAAACATACGAAATTAATTCCATCCAATTTATTATGCTCCAATCCTTTAGAAAGGGTTCCAAGCCATTGACTAGGCAAAGTTTAGTGTAGTAGGTGAAAGGTTAAGGAGAAAACAAAGTTAACTCATCCTAAGTATTGGAACCAAGCCAGAACTTCAGACATGTCCTACCAGTAATAACAGATGGTTTACAATGTTTATGAAACTTTTGTCAAGGAAGGTACAGTAATAAATCTTGATGTTACCTCACAACAAAGGAAGGGACCTGAGTTATATATAAACACCGGCTGGTTGTAAAGCGAGAGGCTACCTTCTCATGCTTTGGATAGTCATAGGTAATTTCCCTAAACCTAAACTTAATTCCTGGAGGGATGGTGGGGAGGGAGAAAGTCTTTTCTAAGTATAAACTAGAGCTGAATAAGCAGTCAATTTTTTTTCTTGCAAGTAAAACTCATGATTTTGGGTACTGGGATGGAGATCTTAGCAAGTTCTTGGTGTGGAAAAGAACTTGTTCTTGGGGTGAAAAAAATAAAAGAATAATTTCTTTTAAAGAATTGACTAAACATGGCCACCGGGCTGTTTTTCGCATGCGCAAAATGGCATGCCCTTAACCAAATAGCATTGCTGCCATTTTGGCCCTTTTTAAATGGGCCGCAGCTGCGTGGAGATCTGGGGGTGGGGAGTGGTGCACATGGATGCACATCAATCCCCCCCACATCCCCATGCATGGAGCAACTGCTGTTTTGGCCAATTGCTCCATGTGTGGGTGATGGGTGAAGGTGGATGGGCATGTGTGTTTCGCGGGAGTGCACATGCATGCATGCCCGCCAACCCTATGCAGCATTAATATGTAAGGAACCCACACATGCCCATGCAGCAGACCTGTGTGGGCATGTGTGGGTGCATCTCATATGAAAAGGGCTTTTGGTTAAGGGCAGTAGATTGCCCATGCACAAAATGGCCACGAGGCCATCTTGTGCGTGCACAAAATGACTGCTGCCCTTAACCAAAATGTCGATGATGCTGTTGCTGCCATTTTGGTTAAGGGAAGCAGCCATTTTTTTGCACAGTAGCCATTTGTAAATGCATATGATTTTTTCTTTTATTTCTTTCTTTAAAAACCTTTCTTGCCAAGAACTTGGTGGAACAGTCCCGATTCTCGGTTCATCCTGTATTTCAATGAGAGATGTGACAAATGTGACATCTCATTTAAGCACTAAAGTTTTGTTATCAGGCTACCCTTGGTTTCTGTAGGGCTCTATGGGGAAATAAGGTTTCGAGCATATTTAGGAAGATGTCAGCAACCTGGATGTGTGGAGGAGTTTGCAGCTGGATGAATCAAGACTGGGATCCAAGAGATTTTTTTTTGTTTAGCAACTTGGATAAGGGACCAGTATGAGAATCAATACTTGAAGGGCTAGAAAGATTTGGACCAAATGGTCTCAAACAATTTTAGCTTGTGACCCCATTTTGAGACTTATATTCTGTAACATTTCCCCACCTCATGACTTAATTTGTGCCATAGCTTGCCAGGGCTGCACCCTGGCACCTTTTCCAGACCCTGCTATTGTTACTACTCTGCAAGAACCCACTGTTTAAAGAACACCATTCTCAGCCATAGCATTTCCCCAGCAGAACTGGGGCTGATTAGTGGTGCTGATCATCAGCTGCACCAGCTCCCAGATCAGGTCCCCATTAAGCCCCGAGCAGGGGCTGGTAAAATCAGAGCAGAACAGGAGTTGGTAGAATGATGGGGCTTGGAAGTGCCTCTGAATACTCTCCACATTTCTAGATTCAAAGGCTGAGACTTCAGAGTAATCTTAAGGACATAATAACATAAGTAGTGCCATACTGAGTCAGACCAATAGTCCATCAAGCCAAGCATCCTGTACTCCGACAGTGGCCAATCTCAATCACATGGGAGAAGAACCAACAGTCACAATAGGCAATCCATTCCCAGTTGTTCACTCCCAGCTCCTGACTAGGGATGGGCAAACGGGGTTCAGAAGTTCAGAGTTCGGCCCGAACTAGGTCTGTTCGGATGACCGAACGTGAACACGAACCTGAACCCAAACATACCAAACTGAACACCGAACGACAAAATAGCCGAACAGTTCGGTCAGTTTGGATCGCGTTTGGGTGAGTTCGGTTGGCAAAAAAAGGTTCACTGTAAGGTGACAGGGAGGGGTAGTACTAGTCACTGAGGAGCAGACTTCCAGGCTCCAGGGGTGGAGAGGCTTGCAAGAAATGAAACTATCTGCCTCCCCCCTTCCCAACATCTTCTGAGCTAGTCANCCCCCTTCCCAACACCTTCTGAGCTAGTCACTGTTCCTGAACAGCAGGCGTTGAGTAGGATTATTAGATTGCTTTAAGTTTCATTTCAGTTTTGTACTGAAATGAAACTGAAACCTTAAACTGAAACCTTGTGTTTGTGATTCCCCCCATCCCATATATAGAGAGATATAGAGATATAGATATATAGAGATGGATAGTTTAGGGATAGTAGTTGTAGGAGCTAGCTTAGTGATAGAGATAGCATTAGTGATTTAGTTTTAGTGTTTGTAGGAGTAGGCCTGTGTACTTCTTAGATAATCCATTTAGTTCATAGCATTTAGAATAGTTAATAGCAGTTAGATTTAGTGTAGATAGATAGATATAATATTAGATTAAAAAAATAAATAAAAAACCCCGTATAAAAACAAAAAAACAAATAAAAAACAAAAGAAAACCATATAAAACCCAATAAAAAACCAAAAAACCATATAAAAAACAAAGAAAACACCCATAACATTTCCCAAACGGCCAAACCAAATGGCCAAATGGCCAAACAGAATGGCAGAACGTCCGAACAGAACAGCCAAACCTGAACTTGGCGAACTAACCGAATGGCTGAATCGAACGGACGAACCGAACGCAGCCGAACCGAACCACCGGACCGAACGCAGCCGAACCAAATGGCCAAACCCAAACTGCGATCTGTTCGCCCATCCCTACTCCCGACAGTAAGAGGTTCATCCCATAAACTACTTGGTTAATAGCCATTAATGGACCTACTCTCCAAGAACTTATCCTGTCCTTTTTTTAACCCAGCTATTCTACTGGCCCTGACAGCGTCCTCTGGCAACAAATTAATTATGCGTTGAGTGAAAAAGTACTTCCTTTTTTTTGTTTTAAATCTGCCGGCAGCTAGTTTCATGGAGTGTCCCTTAGTTCTAATACTATTTTAGAGGGTAAATAATCATTCCCCATCTACTGGTTCCACACCACTCAAGATTTTATAAACCTCTATCATTTCCCCTCTCAGTGTTCTCTTCTCTAAGCTGAAGAAAACCAGCTTGTCAAGGCTCTTTTTGTATGGAAGCCATTCCATATCCTTTATTTTTTTCGGTACCTTTTCTTGTTCAGCTATGTCTTTTTTGAGATGGGGCGACCAGAACTGCACATAATATTCCAGGTGCGGTCGCACCATTGATTTGTATAGAGGCACTATGACATCCTCAGTTTTATTCTCTATCCCTTTGCGAATAACTCCTAACATTCTGTTTGCTTTTTTGACTGCTGCTGCTACTGCACACTGGGCTGAGGATTTCAGTGTATTTTCCACAATCACTCCCAGATCCTTTTCCTGAGTGGTAACTTCTAGCTTATTATTACTCAGCATTGTGTACTCATAGTTTGGGTTATTTTTCCCTATGTGCATCACTTTGCACTTGTCCACATTAAATCACATCTCCCATTTAGATGCCCAGGTATCCTGTCTCATAAGATCCTGTTCCAGTTCTTCACAGTCTGTTCATGTCTTAACTACCTTGACCAACTTGGTGTCATCTGCAAATTTGATCACCTTACTCTTAACGCCCTTTTCCAGGTCATTAGGGATGTGTGAACAGAACGAGGTTCTGAACTTCAGCTGTTCAGTGGTTTGGTTCAAACTTTGAGTTGAATTCGATATTGAGTTTGGTCAGGCTTGGATCAGTGTTTAGTTTGGTGCAATCAGGAACTGAAAATGACATTTGGTTTCTGAAATAAAGGAAAAAAACTGAAAAACTTATTTTCCACTATAATATTTTTTTTTCTTATTAGATTTTGATGAAATCTGTAGTGACTGTACCCCTTATGGGGGGCACTAAGTGTTCCAAAATTCGAAATGATTAGATAAAGGAAACTAATTTCAGAAGCTATTCAATGTTGTGATTTTAAGAAAAGCTCCATACACACTCATAGATATAACTTCTTTATCTTGCATCCAATGTTCATGAATCTTGTGCATATTACATCACTCCATATGCTTAATACTCCTGCCAATTTTTAGAAAGAGTGGATAAAGGGTCCGAAGAATATAAGGCATTAACCTGAAAATACTTTTCCAGCTGTAACATTTTGATATTCCATTCTGTTTACAGGATATTTGGCAGGAATGTATCAAATATCTTTCCTGCCATTGAAGTAAATGAACAGGAGATTTTGATAAAGTGTCCCAATTATATAAGCAATTGATGTTGTCCCTGTGAAGATCATTATTCAGATGAATATCAGCATATTCAGTGCCAGTCAGAGGCAGGCACCCTGCATGGCAGGGGGAGAGAGACTGTAGGAGGAAGGATGTGGAGCAACCCCAAAGACTGACAGACACATTCAATGGCCAAACACATTACTGCAAGCTTCTAGCTTTACAGGACCAATTGGTAGTGGTTTCGAGGTGGGCATAGGGGGCGGCCCTGTGGCGGGCATAAGCAACATAACTGGGACTTCTGAGATAGCATCCCAGCAGTCAGGAGACATAGTTTAAACACATCCAGGCTGGCCAACTATCAATCACATCCTGCAGCACTGAGACAGAGGACATAAGAGAATTTCTATTGACTCTTTCCTAAACAGATGCTTCTGACTTCCCAGAAACAAGTGGGGGAGATATGTTGGGATGGTCCCAGCACAGAATGAGGATATTTGGTTGACATTTCTTTTGGCCAATTCGCATCACAAACTGATCTTATACCACAGTGACATAAGAGAATCCCAGGCATAGGCCCCTTCTCTACATATGTTGTACAGGCATATAAAATTGGGACCCTTTATAAAATCTTTCTGATATTTGGCAGAGATGATCATGAAAGTGTAATATATAGGCCCAGAAAAATTTCATGTACACTGCTTGGACTATAAAGATGTTATAGTCAGACATACATTTATATGTTAATTGCTTATACCACGAAGACCCTTTTTAAAATCCTTCTGAAATTTTGCAAAGATAGTAAATCTTAGAAGGGGTATAATCTGGACAAGTTTTACCTACATTAAATGTGAGAAAAAGAAGTTACAGCTAAGAATGTATATGTAGAATATTGCAAAATACAATAAATCAACTGCTTCTAAAATTGGATTCCTTTATACAATAGTTTTGAAATTTGGTACACATGATGCTTTATATTTGAGGTATAGGAATTCCAATTTTCAGTCACATAGCATAAAAAACACAAATGTTACAGCCAATAATTTGTTTTCCATTGAAAGCAATGGAAATTCAATTCCGAACTCACAGAACTCACCAAACACATCCAAATAGTTCAGTTGACCAAACCGAACATTTGAATTTGAGTTTGGTTCACATGTTTGGTTTGGTCAACTGAACTATTTGACTTCGGTCCAAACTCCAAACTTCCGAACCACGTTCGCCCATCCCTACATGTCATTAATGAATACATTAAACAGCACCAGTCCCAATAGAGATCCATGGGGCACACTACCCTTTACATCTCTCCATTGTGAAAACTGACAATTCAGGTCCTACTATTTGCTTCCTTTTCTTTAACCTGTGACCGATCCATAGTAAGACACTACATCCTATTCCATGACTTCTTAATTTTCTCAAGAGTCTTTTATGTGGGACCTTATCAACTGCTTTCTGGAATCCAGGTACACTATATCTACTGGGTCTCCCTTGTCCACATGCTTATTTACACCCTCAAAGAATTCCAACAGATTAGTGTGGCATGACTTACCTTTGCTAAATCCATGTTGACTCTTCCCCATTAAGCTATGTTTATCAACATGCCCAGAGATTTATTATTAATGATAGTTTCCACCATTTTGCCCGACACAGACATCAAGCTTATGGGCCTGTAATTTCCAGGATCACCTCTGTATCCCTTTTTAAATAACAGGGTTACACATTAGCCACCCTCCAGTCCTCAGGTACAGTGGCAGATTCTGGCGATAGGTTACAAATTACTCACAGTAGGTCTGCAATTTCATATTTGAGTTACTTCAGAACTCTGGGGTGGATAACATCTGGTCCTGGTAATTTGTTAATATTTAGTTTGTCAATTTGCTGTAGAACCTCTTCCAGAGTCATGTTTATTTTTTTTTAAAATGTATTTTGTTTTATTTTTTTGCATTTATATGTCGCCTCCTCCTGCATACACTGCTTGGGGCGGCTAACAACATTTTAAAACATATAAAATTATAAAATTAAACCCACATTAAAATAACCCCACAATAAACCCCCCACCCTAACCCAACCCAACCCAACCCACCCATCCCATCTCCTTGTAAAAGGCCCAGCAGAACAGCCAGGTCTTACACTGTCTATGAAAGGAGAGGAGGTATACGACCAGGTGGACCTCCAACAGGAAGAAGTTCCATAGTTGCAGAGCAACCACCAAGAATGCACTCCTCGTGGGTCA
Source organism: Sphenodon punctatus (assembly GCA_003113815.1). Lineage (NCBI taxonomy): Eukaryota > Metazoa > Chordata > Lepidosauria > Sphenodontia > Sphenodontidae > Sphenodon > Sphenodon punctatus. Next base: position 112,696 of record QEPC01008398.1, on the reverse strand, counting down.
ACACCCAGAAAACCGGGAAAACCTCAAAGAGGCCTCTCCCAGCTGACCTCAGAGGCCGATTCAGAATTCAGAGGGTGAGGTGATCCTGCAGCTGGTGTCAGCTCTTCCAATTTATCACCTACAGTTTATCACCTACAAAGTAAGGTTCCGTTATGGGTATCTCCCCAACATCCTCAGCAGTGAAGACTGAAGCAAAAAACTCATTCAGCTTCTCTGCAATGTCCTTTTCCTCCCTAAGCACCCCTTTCACCCCATGGTCATCTAACAGCCAAATTGACTCTTTAGCAGGCTTCCAGCTTCTGATGTACTTGAAAATGGCACTCACCCCCTCTCAGCTCCAAGTGATGAGGGGTGGGTGGGCTTGTCCCACTCCCATTTGAGGAGTGAGCAAAGCAGGCTGCACTCAGGAGGAGATTGGTTGTACAGTGCAGCCCAGGAGTTGCTATGGCAACAGTGGCCAGGCTGCATGGCAAAGAGAAGCTAGGGAGATTCTGGGTCAGTTGAAACTGACAATGTTGGAGGCTCCGCAGTTGGAGCTGATCCAGGCAGCGGCAGCAATACCGGCGGGCTTCTTCAGGAGAGGGGCTGGTGTTGCTGGCTTGGTTTGGTGTGCGAGCCAGTGTAGGGGACTGTGAGTGGTGCTGGAGTGAGCAGGAGCAGCAGAGATCAGGCAGTAGGTTTCTCCATATAAGATCACCTGTGGAAGCGGGGAGCCTGGCTGGAACTGTGGGAGTGGCAGAGGACAGGTCAGCTGACTTAGGGGGTGCTGCTGAGGCCTGGCAAGGGAGTGCAAAGGGGGTCATAGTGCATTTCCCCTCCCTCCCTCCCCCCCCCAGGAGTGGGTAGAGAGTGAGTGGAGGCAGAGGTCGGTCAGGTGTAAGGGTGTTTAAAGGTTAGAGTGAAGAAGTGACTGGCCCCCTGTGGTCATTTGAGCACCTGTGGGCTCAGCAAAGGGGATGGGAAATAAGGGGGGGGGAAGGGGTTGGAAAGACCCCAGGCAAAGGGCAGAGGAAAGGCCCACGAAAGGGCTCTGCTAAAGGAAAAGGCCCTGCACCCAGAACTGGCAGTAAGGAAAGGGCCACGAGGAGCCAGAGAGAAGATCAAGCAGCTCCCGTGCAAGAGGAGGAGGGCAGTAGGGCTTTGCTGCTTTCCCTTCAAACGCAGTTGGGGATGTGTGAGGAATTTATGAAAAGCCTGGCGTCTTTAGTAGTCCAAGCAGTTCAGGGGGCCCACAGGCTGCATGGGCGGTAGGTGGGGCATTACCCGCACTGCCTGGGAGGATGGAAACTGGGGCTCCACCCGAGATGCCTCAGGTGGGGGCTGCACAGTGGCCTAGCTGCAGTTGTGAGGAGAACTGAAATGAGCGTGAAACCGAGGATGAGGCTCGGGAGTGGGATGCTCAGGTGGAGGGGAGCGACTGCAGGGACAAGGGGGGTGGGGCATCGGAGCAGGCGAGGTGTGCCATTATCTCATTGCAGTGGAGATGAGCCAGAAGAGTGGTGCCCAAGACTGGCAGGGAATAGCGAGACAGCACAGGGAGGAGAGCTGGAGCAGGCCTTTGACTTGACAGGATGTGTGGCAGCACTGGAGAAGATGATGAGGGAGCTTGCAGGGAGAATCCATTCAAGCCATGTTGCAATCCTTGCCCCCCAGCAGTCGCAGACAGCAGGAGTGACGTCAGTGGATCCAGAGGCAGTGGTCCAAATGGTTGCACAGGCAGGTATGTCTGCCTGTGGGACAGGATCTCAATGTGGATGCATCACAAGCAGGGGTCCAAGGCAGGTGCACCCGGTGCCAGAAACTACTACGGGTGGTGCTAGCACGCCAAGGTTGGGATAAGCTGGCAGATGGGTTCCCTGGCCACAGCAAGGGCAGGTGACCACATGCTTGTTGCACAGGGAGGTGCACAAATCACAGATATATGGTCTGCAGCAGCCCCGCACCGAACACGAAGAGGGTACGCCGGGGCAGGTATGGAAGGGAGCGCAGAGCGTGTCAGAATGCAGCGCTTGCTTTGCATGTGCGGTATGCTTGGCTAAAAAGATTAAGGAGCTACCTCCATTGGGGGGCGGAATACCCAAAGTCTCGGTGCCAATTGGCGCTCGTCTGCAGCAGTCAATCAGGGAGAAGATCTGGAAAGAGGAATATGTGGATCTATTCACGCATTTGTTCAGCGATCCCATCCCGGATCCCAATGACAAAGAAGAAATAAAGGACAAGGAGCTGTTCAAACAGCCAAAAGCAGATCGCAATTGGTCAAACTGGACTGCTGCTTACTCCATATATATGGGTGTAGTGATGCAGGGGTATCCGGAAAGGCAGTGGAGTTGGTAAAATAACAAGAGATTGTGCCTAGGGTGTATGAGACTGGTAATCTGGGTGCATGGCTCATCTATGATGAGGGATTTCATCACAGAGCAGCCATAATGCCAGGTATTAGATGGGACGTGCATGCGAATGACATTTGGCTGGAGGCCATGAGCACCACGGCCAATGCCAGTAGAGCTGATAGCGGCCACGTGCTGGTGAGGGGAGGGGCAGTGCATGCCAGTGACAATAATTTTCATGATGGGTGTGCGGGCACTAGTGAGGCTGGTATATGTTGGGCCTTTAGCTGGTCAAGGATGTGTAGCAGGTCCCCATGCAGGTTTCGGCATGCATGCGCACTGTGCAGCGCGCCACATGCAACTGCCAACTTCAACAGACTTAAAGTTTTGGGAAAGTTTTGGCAGCACAAAGGAGGATGGGGTACAGTACCCCGTGGCCCACAGGGAAGCGCTGCTGGAAAGAGCACCAACTCCGGTCAACCTTGATGCGCTAGAAGCGGCACTCAGAGGTTATCCTGATAAGGAGGCATTGGGGTATGTACTGAGGGGGGTTAGGGATGGTTTTAGGATACAGGCAGTAGGTTTGATTCCTTTGGCAGCAAAAAGGAATTTCAAATCAATGGTAGGTATGGAGCATATTCTGGTGGCTAAACTGGAAAGAGAAAAGACTGAGGGGAGGATTGCAGGGCCATTTGAATCTCCATCATTGCCTGACCTGCATATATCCCCGCTGGGTGTGGACCCCAAGAAGGTGCTTGGGGAATATCACCTCATTCATCATCTTTTCTATCCTAGGGGAGCATCAGTGAATGATGTCATATCCCATGAGTTTTGCACGGTGCAGTATTCTTAATTTTATACAGTGGTGGAGATGGTGTGCAAATGTGGAGTTGGGGCATTCATAGCAAAACACAACATCAAAACGGCTTTTAGGATGTTGCCCATGCATCCCAATGATTTTAAGTACTTGGGGTTCACATTTGGGGGGAAGCTTTATTTCGATAAGGTTGTGCCGATGGGCTGCTCCATTGAGTGAGCTGCCTTCAAGAAATTTAGTTCTCTCTTGGAATGGCTGGTCAGGGAATGATCAGGATTAAAGCAAGTCATCCATTACATGGATTATTATTTGTTCATGGGGGCGCAAGGCTCTGGTGAGTGTGGGCAGTTGCTGCAGTTGTTTCAAGACGTGGCAAAAGAGTTGGGCATACCACTGGCACCTGAGAAAATGGAGGGGCCTGTGACATCGTTATTATTTTTGTGCATTCAATTGGATACAGTTAACTCACTGTCATGTTTGCCTGAGGAGAAGTTAGTTGCATTAAGGGAAGAGATTGATAGGTGTTTGGGAGCAAGGAAGGTTACAGTTCAGCAGATTCATTCGTTGCTTGGCAGCCTTAATTTCACTTGTAAGGTAATAGCACCATGGAGAGCCTTTTTATCAAGGCTTTATGCAAGGGTGGCCAGTGACTTGCCTCCAAACTATCACATTAGGTTAACACAGGATATGAAGGCCGACTTGAGTACATGGGTGAAATTTTCAAGCAAGTTTAATGGTGTCTAGGGGCGGGAAACCGGTAAAATCGGATTCGACCCGGTAATCCGGTCCAGGTACCGGATTCCGAGGAACCGGATTTTTTTTACATTGCAGCCATTTAAAAATGGCTGCAATGTAAAAAAACTTAAAGCCCCAGCAAAAAAGTTTTTTAAAAAAAAACCCTCCCCGAGTCCAGGCTGCGCGGGTGGAAGGGGGGACACCCCCCACCCACCCTGCCCAGCCTGGATTTTTGTTTTAAAAAAGAC
>QEPC01008398.1:48276-108115 GCA_003113815.1 Sphenodon punctatus | reverse complement strand
TTTTTTAAAACAAAAATCCAGGCTGGGCAGGGTGGGTGGGGGGTGTCCCCCCTTCCACCCGCGCAGCCTGGGAGGGGGAGGGAATTAATTTATTTCATTGATTTCAATGGGGACACAGCACCCCATTGAAATCAATGAAATAAATCCGGTACCAGTATACCGGATTTAATCCGGGAATCTGGTTTTCAGAGAACCGGTAACCGGTAAATCCGGTAGCCGGTAATGGGCCCAGGGTCCCACCTCTAATGGTGTCAGCTTTTAGAGGCAGGAGTTGCTGCTGAAGACTCGTCTACAGGTCCAGTCGGATGTGGCTGGCTCCCTTGGTTTCAGTTTATACTTCAGAGAAGGTGGTGTGACAAAACATGGCCCGATTCATGGATGCAGTTGGGGCTGACAAACTATTTGATGCTACTAGAGCTATTCCCGATAGTTCACCTTTGGACGGGCGAGTTTGAGAATAGGACAGTCTGTTTCTGGTGCAATAAAATGACTGTGGTTTATGTTGTCAATTCATTGTCATCAAAGAATGTTCAGGTCATGGGATTGGCGAGGGCGTTTGTATTAAAATGTTTGGAGCATAACATCCTTTTCTTAGCTAGACACGTGCTGGGTGTTGATAATGGCATTGTGGAAGCCCTCTCTCGATTGCAGATGGATCGGTTCTGTCTATTGGCCCCGGGGGCATGCGAGGCGCCAGAGACCATTCCAAAGGAACTGTGGATGCTAGACCTTTTGAGGGCTGTGCATGGATCTGTTGCAAGGATAATGTGGGTAGCATATGAGAGAGCCTGTAGGGAGTTCTGGGAGTTTAGGGCAAGTAAGGACTGGGTTTTAACTTTTCCTTTTACAGAGGTGCAGCTAATCTGGCTCGGGTTGCAGTTGCACAATAAGGGCGTTTTTAAACGTGCGCTCTCCCAAGCGCGTTTTGGAGAAGATGGCTCCAAAGCGGGTTTGGGAGAAACCTGGATTTGGGAGAAGCCGTCTTCTCTGTCCCAGCCAGTGATTAAATTTAATCACTGGCTGGGAGCTTTAGAAGGGGAAGGGGGGAGGGGGTTGTCAGCACTGCCTGGAGGAGGCAGTTTTTGCCGGCTTTCCCCCGCCTCCCCCAGCTCCTCCTGCTTGCAAACCAGGGAACGCGGTGGTTCCCAGGGACGCAAGTGAGGGGGCAGGAATCCTCAGCCAGTTTGATGCAGGAAAGATCCGGCATCAAACCGGGCCAAACATTTAAACAATAAAAAAGAAAGGCGGCTGATTAAAGGATCAGATGCGTTTTTTGTATCGTTTAAAAGCACCCTAAAGGTCTGGCGCCTGGAACCATTGCAGCTAAGTTTTCTGCGCTTGCATTCATGAGTGGAGCAGCCAGGTTTCCAATGGAGTCACAAGGTTTTTATGTTAAATGTATGCTTGAATTTTGGCATAGGGAAGCAGTTAGAGCAGTGGATGAAAGGGAACCTGTGACAATCAAGATTTTGTCTTTGTTCTGTCATATGTTACCTAAAGTTTGTTTTAACTGGAATGAGGTTATTCTATTTAGGGGTGCATTTATAATAGCATTTTGGGGTGCATTTAGAGTTGCTGAGTTGGTGGTGGAATCCAGGAAGGTGGTGTATGGATGGGAATTGCAAGTTTGAGATGTGTTTCTTGAGCAGGATAGGGTTAGGATAATTTTAAGGAGATTAAAAACTGATCAGAGGGGGTGGGATCAGACAATTGTGTTGCATAGCATTGCTTTGAGTGATATCTGTCCGGTGGGGGCCATGCAGGATTATCTACAGTGCCAAAATGTGGGTGTGGGATCATTTTTTTGCCACAATGGGGTTGCGCCTCTAACTCTGTATCCGTTTGTGGCAGTGTTTAAAAAAGCGCTGTTAGGCGGAGGAATGTCACCAGACAGGTACGGTTCTCATTCATTCAGAATTGGGGAAGCCAGTGTTGCTGCGCCTGAAGGTATGTCAGAGGGTGACATAAAAGTGCTGGGGAGGTGGAGGTCGGGAGCATATAAGTCATATGTTCATCTGGTAGTTTAGGTTGGGTAGGCAAGGGATGATTTTTATTTTTATTTGTTTCATAATAGGGCTGCTTACACAGAAATCCAGAAGGCTGGTATGGATTGTCGGACACAGCTTCATCCATTGGGCAGAGAAAGCTGCAATGGAAAAGACGGGCTCTCAACTAGGGTTGGGGGAGCATGCCAATATAGTCTGGTTGGGAAAGCAGGGTATGGTATGGGAACAGCTTCTTCCTTCATTGCAGGCTGCCCATCAGTTCCAGCAACCCCATATCCTAGTATTGCATGTGGGGGAGAATAATCTAGCTGGAGTAGCGAGCATGGTCAGTTGGATGAAGTGTGACCTGTGGGAAGTAAGGAGATGGTTCCTGGGAGTTATCATATTATGGACGCAGTTGGTAGAGAGGCAATTTTGGAGGGGTGCTTGGTAAAATTGGCCCAGGTAAAATTGACAAGGAAAAGAAGAAGATTAATTGGGAAATGTATAGATGGTTAGTTGGCCAGGGGTGGGGTACCACTGAGCATGGAGAGATATGGTTTTTCAAGGATGAGTTGTTTAGGTCAGATGGGGTACACCTGTCTGATCATGGGATGGATATTTATCTTGAAGTGTTAACTGGTACCTTGTGCAAGGTTATTCTTGCTTGAGGGGGGTTTGTTATTTGGGGAGTTGAACCAGCCATGTGATATATGGTGGTTCATAGTAGTGGAGGTCCAGTTAAGGTTAATAAAAGTACCGTAGCATGTAATAAGACTTAGTATAGTTATGAGACATCTCCTTATGAGATATGGGGGTGGGGGGAGGGGGGGAAGTCACTCTGGCGCACGGGTTGGTAACGGCCAGTGTCAGGGGTTTACCCAGGAATAGGAAATGTCATGAGGCTGATTCGTTCTCAGGCATACCTTCTCCTTTCAGATAAGGTAAGTTAGCATAAGTACTCAGGTCATCCAATGGGGCAGTGCGGTCCATGGGTGAATGCAATAGGTAGGAATGGTGAAGATGACTGGTACCTGGGTGTCATCCCAGGCAGCCATAAAGAGCTGGTACTGGACCCTCGTAGGATTAGGAGCAGAACCCCTCCGGTGTGTTGATGTGATTTTAATGTGAATCTGAAAATAAAGAGTGTGGCCTTTAAATTCCACATATTGTATCCTTGTCTCATTCTGGATGCGGCGACAATGGCACTCACTCCCTCTCAGCTCCAAGTGATGAGGGGTGGGTGGGCTTGTCCCACTCCTATTTGAGGAGTGAGCAAGGCAGGCTGCACGCAGGGAGAGATTGGTTGTACAGCGTAGCTATGGCAACAGTGGCCGGGCTGCGCAGCAAAGAGAGGCTAGGGAGATTCTGGGTCAGTTGAAACCGACCACGTTAGAGGCTCCGCAGTCAGAGCTGATCCAGGCAGCGAAGGCAATTCCCTCCCACCCACTCTAGAGCAATGTGAGTTGAGATGGTCGCCTCATTGGGCTGGGAAGGAAAATCTTTTGCAGGAATGTCTGATTGGCTTATGAGATTCCTGGGATTTTTGCCTTCCCCACAGTGTATGTGTCAAGCGAATTTTGTTTTGTGTTAAGGTTGAAGGGTGTGTTGTATTTTTCTTTGGGTAGTTGAGGTTCATGTCACACTCTTGTGCGGGGGTCCAGTTAAGGTTAAGAAAAGTACCGTAGCATGTAATAAGACTTAGTATAGTTATGAGACATCTCCTTATGAGATGGGGGTGGGGAAAGGTCGCTCCGGCACAAGGGTTGGTAACGGCCAGCATCAGGGGTTTATCCAGGAATAGGAAATGTCATGAGGCTGATTCTCTCTCAGGCATACCTACTCCTTTCAGATAAGGTAAATTAGCATAAGTACTCAGGTCATCCAATGGGGCACTGCGGTTCATAGGTGAATGCGATCGGTAGGAATGGTTAAGATGGCTGGTACCTGGGTGTCATCCCAGGCAGCCATAAATTAGATGTTAAAGAGTTGGTACTGGACCCTTGGAGGAAAAGGAGTAGAACCCCTCCGGTGTGTCGATGTGATTTTAATGCGAATCTGAAAATAAAGAGTGTGGCCTTTAAATTCCACATATTGTGTCCTTGTCTCATTCCAGACATGCCAACAAAGTTTTTATTATTAGTTTTAACATCTTTAGCAAGTTGCTCTTCAAATTCCATTCTTGCCTGCCTTATTTACTTTTACATCTACTTTAGCAACGCTTATGCTCTTCCCTATTTACTTCATTGGAACTCTCTTTCCATTTTTTAAAGGATGCCTTTTCTACTCCAATAGCCTCCTTCACCTCACCCTTTAGCCACACAGACAGATGTTTGATCCTCTTCCTACCTTTTTTAATTTGTGGAATACATTTAATCTGAGTTTTCAAGATGGTGTTTTTAAATAGTCTCCACGCTGGCTGTAGACATTTAATTCTTGCAACTTCTCTTTTAAGTTTCCCTCTAACTAGTTTCCACATTTTTACATAGTTCCCCTCTCTAAAGTTATATGTTACTGCAGTGCTTTTATTTGGCATTTTACCTCCTACAAGTATGTCAAATTTAATTATATTATGATCACTATTGCCCAGTGGCTCCAGCACTGTTACCTCTCACACTAAATCCTGCACTCCACTTAGGACTAGATCCAAAGTGGCTCCTTCTCTTCTTGGTTCCAGGACAAGCTGCTCCAGGAAGCAGTCATTTATGACATCTAGAAATTTTATCTCTGCATCCCGCCCCGAGGAGACATTCACCCAATCAATATGAGGGTAATTGAAATTGCCCATTATTACTGTGTTTCCGACTTTAGTAGTCTGTCTAATCTCCCTTAGCATTTCACAGTCAGTCTCACTGTCCTTGTCAGGAAGACTATAGTATAGGCTGACTGCTATACACTTCCACGTTATACATGGAATTTCTATCCACAGAGATTGCAGAGTACCGTCTGCTTCCTTTACAATATTAATCCTACTTAACTCAGTGTTGTCTCTTACATATAGCACGCGCCCACACACACCACCAGCGTGATCTACTCTGTCATTTCAATATATTTTGTATCCTGATAATACCGTGAAATCTAGCAGTGGATTAGAGAGTGTTAAAATCCTGAGCCCCAGCACCTCTTCTTAAGCACTGGTGCCCAAAGTATATCAGTCAGGATTGTAACCTCACCTGCACATGATGGTCCCCACTTATGGTCCTATTCCATAGCTTGGGAACTTCTGCTTTAACGAGTTTTTGTGTTCAGGAGGAAAACTTTCATAGACCAAAAAAAGGAAGCTGACTCCTTCTTCCAAAAAGAACTCCAGACCACAGGACTCTGGGCAGCCACATTCTTGCCTATGCCTAAGACTATCTCTGCATTTTTATTTCATTCTGCAGTTTCACAATGCCTGGCTTTATTTTTTCCATGGAAACTCTGCTTTGTTGAGAAAGGAAATCTAGTTTATCGCCATGTACAACTACTGCCAAGTCACAGAGCACAAGTCCCTAAACGCTAGTGAAAAAATATAGATCTGCCTGCATCAAAACGTACAACAGAGGAACTCTTTAGTGCACTGCTAGATGTTAACCAGCTGAGCACTAAAGTCAATTTTTCTTGTTGTTGCTAGTATCTCAGAATTCCTCCCTCCTTTTTTTTTCTTTCCCCCTTGATGTTTTAGTTCTGCAACATCTTAACTATAATACAAACGTGCAATGGGATGAAGGAAGGGGAAAATAACTTCTAAGAATAATTGGATAAAAATGGTACTATGATCCCTGAGGGGAGAAAACACTTCGCTTGTCACTGATTGGCACCAGAAACAAGGCTTTATCCCAAAAAGGAATCTCTATTGAACCCAGCTGTTTGACAGGCATATTCATTTCCTTGTTGGGGAATAAAAGTTAAATGGATTGTTCAGGAGTTTTATACTTATCAGACAACTAAGGTAGCCCACAACCATTTGCACCCCCCCCCCCCTTCTGTTTACATGTGGTCACAACGTAAGGCTAGAAACACATTTATATAAAAAAGTATGTGAAACCTTCAAAGCAGGGCCTGCTACGTATTGTAATGCCAGCTGATCTGGAAAACAGATATTAACAAATTGCCTGTGGTGCTGTGTTTTCTGAAGAAGTGCACCATTTTCTCTTAGATCTTCCTTGGGTTATGTCCCCAAAGACCACCATGAAAAGGAACTTAAAAAAAAAAATGGGGAGGGGGGGAGAAAGAAAGAGGACCAGATAGGACAGTTCAAAAGCCAAACTGCTCTCATTTTTACACTTAGAAATTTTGTCTTGTCTATGATTGCATCTATTATTCCCTTTAGTGGGGAGAAGAAGAGTATCCAATCTTTAAAGGGAAAGGAAAAATAAATAAATCTCTAAGCACATTGGTGAGGAAAGAAAGCATTGGGAGAGGAAAGGAACTGGCCTAAAGTAGCTCAGATAAGAGAGAGCATTGTCTCTGCCCCTTACTATGGAGTATCAACTCTTCAGTGTGAACTAAAGCTTCTTGAATTGCCACAGAAAATCCCCTTCTGCAGGAGATTTTCTTCACAGGTTCCTTTGCCCAGAAATAACCTACCTGCTTTCTACAAAAGAATACTGCTCTCTAGTGGAATATGGGGGAAAATTCCATGACCTCCCTTCTTATTTTCCTCTGCATTCCTGGCTGTTTGCAGATGAAAGGCAGTTTAGTTTTGTCCTGGACTTATGACATGTTATGATATATGGCTACAATTATTGTGATATTATACTGTGAAGAGGCTTTGCTATTGTAATCAAATGAAAGAAAAAATAAATCCTTTTGTTTCCTATTCAAAAACCTCCTTTGTAAATTGAAACCACTGGATACCTCCTTATTCCTTCTCTGAACACCATATCAAGGGCCTGGAACTAATAACTATTTAATTTACACGGGAACTCGTAATAATTTAACTTGCATAAGGTTAATTTGGGAGTGATTAATAGTGGAGTTTATAGAGCTGGACATTTTTAATAACGCTTCACTCAGGAATTTATGGCTCTAATGTTTCATATCGGTGGCAAGCTTTTATGTTGTGGTCATCACCTCCTTTGGAGTGGCAAAATTCCACAACTACAAAGAGAGAGACTTACACAAATTGTTCAGTACATCACATTCTGCTACAAGAAATGGGATGCTATGTGGTGTTTTGGGATTCCTCCCTTCAGAGTGAGCCATAGATCTATCATATGTTGGGTTTGACTTGGTGGAATCAGGGCTCCTTTGACAGCCCCAATCACTATCACTTTTCACAGTGAGTTTGAGAACTAGAAAATCAGCTCTCTCGACATTCTTAAAGTGGACACATACTGCAGGACAGAAATGGATGTGGATACTGGATTGGGATGAACTAAAGTGTGCTTCCAAAATAGGCATGCCCAGTTTTGAGGTATTACAGTGCTAAGCCTGTAATACCTCAATATTTATTTTCAATATGCTCTGTTCTTCAGGCAGTTGAAAGTAACTGCTAAAAAAAAAAGTTCTCCTATAAAAAGATAATTTTCTTCTGTGTTCAGAGAGGGTCTGGTTCTTGTTTCATCTTGGGAAAGCAGGGACAGCCAGGCTAGATTAGTGCAGCAGCTTCTCTGAAAGGCACTTGGCTAAAATGCCGTGCAGAGAACTTTGCACTGTAAGCTGAGCTGTTTGGAAAGATTTGTATCCAAAGTGTCAGTGGGGGAAAAAAATGAGCCCCAAAGGCTTACATACTGGGGAAGTAAAAGGGAAAGATTAAGATGAGATGGACCTCAGGTATTATTCCTCTCCTCTTGCCCTCCTCCTACAGAGCACATTGCCCAGCAGTTTGCAATAATATTGCTTAAAGAATTTTATGGACACTATTGATACAACTCACGGGCAATTGGTACTAAGCACTAGGGGTGGGAGTCAAGGCAAATTATTGGTTACTGGCTTTATCGATATTGGATTAATCCAATTATGGATGTATCGGTATTGGTATATCGTTTTTTTAATATTGTTCATTTCTCGGTTCTTTAACATTGCGGTCATTGTTAATTGCATTGATGTTAAAAATCCGAGAGAAACGAGTACTGTTAAAAAATGATATACCGATACTGACAATTATCGGTATTATCGGATTAATCCGATATTGACAATTATTGGTATTATCGGATTAATCCGATACCGATAGTTCCACCCATAGTAAGCATAAACATTCTGCCACCATAATGGTGTAATGGTACTTTGTACTTTAAAAGCAAGCATCTTTCATTCACAGATCTCATATTGCTTTGCAAATTTGAATGAATTTATATCCCTATGGTGAGGTCCAGACATATTATTATCCCCTTTTTACAGATGTGGAAACTAAGGAATAGATAGATTAAAATGACTTCTTAAAAGCTTACAAGAAATTTACGTCAAATCAAGGAATAGTACCCAGATTTTGGGACTCCTATTCTTCCTACTCCAACTATCTACAATCTTATATTGCATGTCAGACAATATTGGAAAGGCACCTGGAGGCGAGGAAGAAAGGATATCACTGGAAACTAGAAATATAACCATCTGAAAAGAGAGGAAACAAGGAACCTGTCTGAAATGTGCAGTGCATCTACTACTTATTTTTATTATTACTATAGCACAAGCAATGTACCTGGTGCTGGACAATCATAACTGTAGACAGGTCCCTACCCTGAGAGATTTATTTTTCTGTTTCATGCATTTGCAGTTCATTTCTGCCCCACAAATGGCCCAAATAAAATTTGGCTTTTGATGAAAACAGCATTTTTTCTCAGGAAATCCCATATATTGGAATTTTTCCAATCAGCCATAATTTGGGGTATTTATTAGTTCTTGAAAAGAAAACCAATCCACTTAAAAAGCTACATGGCTATTCTCAAAAGTAGTTAAGCATCTAAATAAAGATTGTTTTCCATAATGAAGAGCAATCCATTAAATGTTGCATTGTCCTCACCAGTATTTAAGGTAACGTAATGCATATACATTGCATACAGATGACTGATGAGCAAGAAATGTAGATTGTTCCTAGCCAACCTACGCTCAGGAGGGATTGCAAGCAACTGAGAATGAGCATCTTATTAAGCTGACAGAATTTTGTTTCTTTTCTCTCTGCCTTAAGTGGAGAGTATTGACATTTTTGTATTGGCCAACTAATTATCATTAATTAATTAGGATTAATGTTTGTAAGACACATTGAAGAAGGAAAACGCTATTTAAGTGCTAAGTATTATTTGCATTGATTTGCAGAGTGCCTTTTGCAAACGTCAGTGCTTTTCAGAATAAGACAAAATCAAATTATAAACAACTGTAAAGTACAATAATTTTAAAAAGATGGAAATGCGGTGCTAAAAAAAAGAATGACAACTGTCCAATCAGGATTTGAGGGATCTTGGGGAATTAGTTGTACAGCTTTCACTGGAAAGAAAGTGCCATAAAATCAGGACCAGATGAGAAAATTCATGATCCTTAGAGCACCAAATGGCAAAGATGATAGGCCAAGATAAGGCCACAATCCACAAAGCATTTATTCCAGAGTAATCCAATTAATTTCAGTGTGACTACTCTAGAGTAACTCTTCTGAAGATGACAGCCTGCATATAAAACTTGAGCATTCATTGAGTACCATCCAGAATTCACACACACACGGCTTAGGTGTGTGTGCCTGAGAGTTCACATGACTTCCACGTGGTTTGCGGTTCCCATAAAGGGGGGCACGTCAGTTGCTCATGTGATGTGTGCTCTCATCTGCAGGGCCTGGGATCAATCCCACCTTAGATTATGACATAAATTCATTCTGAAATCTGAGAGTTAACAGGAAGTGAATGATGAAGACTCTCTTGATAATTTGGATCCTAATACACATGGAAAGACCAGATCATGGCTCCTAGATCTGGGCATGGAAGAGATCCACTCGAGAGTAAAAACATTTTGGTATGTTGCTTCTAACCAATACATCCTTAGGTAGTCAGAGTGGGGGAGGGGGGAGAGGTAATTAGGAGATATCATGTAGACAGAAAGGCTTTTTTAGCATCCGATATCTTTTCATGCAAGAGACATTAAGACCTCTCTGATTGGTGTCTGATGTTAGCAGGGCATTATCAATAAAGATTGTCCAGCTTTGGAATGATCTTTAGCCCTCTGTTCTCTAGGGCCCAAGAAGGGGGTTCAAGGCACATTTGACTTCCCAGACATTCCTCCTGTAGAATAAAGTTGATTGTTGGTAACTGATATGGTAAGATGAAATCACTGGAGAGCTTTATAGAAGATCCATTGGGAACAGAACAATTTCTGTATATCTTTTTAGCCTCCACTTAATTGGTCTAGTCTTGTAATATTTGAACATGTGCCCAAAGCATTATGTGGGTATATTTGAGATAATCTAAATAAATATTATTGCATTTGAACCTAAAATGAAATGTGATTCTGATGCATTATCCAACACATTTGAGTAAGATGAGAAGGAGGGGCAATGGTGTTTCTCAACATGCTGGAGTAGTTTTGAACAGCAGGTTTTAAAAACCTCCAGATTACACAAAGGGTAATAGCAGAGTAAAAGTACTGCTGCTGACTGTTGGGATGTAGAGCTGGTCTTGAATATTTAAGCAACACTTGACAGTGCATTCAAAGCCATGAATGGCTCCCATGTCGAGGCCCAACATTGCTACGTTTACTGAGAGGCAGGGTTGATGATAGGCATTATATTACATGCAGGAAGGCAATGAAAAAAATCTAAGAGATGTTTCTTCATAATGTTATTGTCAACATTGAAAGAGATATTGGTTTTCTAAGGTGAACTTCTCAGTTTTTAAGATTATTTCTGGAGTAGTTTCAGGCATACTTTAAGTAAAGATTTCAGTTGTGACATACTACTTGCTATGAGGCAGGGGTGACTGGTTTGAGGCACTGAGGTTCCTTTCCTTCTTTTCTCAGGCACTGGAGGCAGTTGGGTCCCTTTTCCCCCAGAGTACTCAAGCTTGTGTCCTGGAGTCTTCTGTCAAAACAAGATGATGAAACTTGAATTTTGATGGGGATGGAGTGACTATGAGAATGGTTGAAGCACCCGGTCCCTCTGAAAACAAGGGCACTGATATCCTGTAATTAAAACAAGTTGGCTCAAAACCTCTAAACAGAATGCATCCATAAACCAGCCTGTCATGCTACTATCTCACTGATATTGCCCATGGATTTCATTAGGGGTTCCCTTCCATTAGAAATTGGGGTTCTAATATTTGGGGTGAAGCCACACGAGATGCTAACCCGATTTGGTCATCATTACCCCACATTGGGCAGTCACATCCCATGTTGCAGTGCATCGAACAGCTGGTGGCCGCCAGATGTTCACCCCACCCGACAGCAGGGTAGGTAGCTGACTGCTAGACACTAGGGGTTGGGAATTTCAGTTCCCCCGATATCCAAAACTGCCGGTATTTTGCTGTAACGGCAGTTTCAGATTAACCCGGTAATCTAGGGTACCGGTACCATTTCCCCGTGCCAGATTTTTTTACATTGCGGCCATTGAAATGAATGGCCGNAAATCAATGACCCCCCCCAATACCTACCCCCTACCCCTCCCAGGCTGCGTGGGTGGAAGGGGGGACATCCCCCACCCACCCTGCCCAGCCTGGATTTTTTAAAATTTAATTTGAACCCAAAGTCCAGCTGCTAGTGCAGGCCCCGGGCCGCCACCGCGCTGGCGGCGGCAACCCAGAGCCTGCACCAGCAGGTGCTAGGAGATTCCTGGGGTGGATTAACACCCCCCACCCCAGGGATCTCCCTACCCCCCCCCACCCAGGGATCGCCTTGCTTGCCTTCCGGGTGGTGGTGGTGGCGGTGGCGGTGGCAGCAGCAGCACAGCACGGGTCCAGCTTCAGCACTAGTGGCTGGCTTCAGCACTTCACTAGGCCTTCTGGGGAACTTCTGGGTTTCCCCAGAAGGCCTAGTGAAGTGCTGAAGCCAGCCACTAGTGCTGAAGCTGGACCCGTGCTGTGCTGCTGCTGCCACCGCCACCGCCACCACCACCACCCGGAAGGCAAGCAAGGCGATCCCTGGGTGGGGGGGGGTAGGGAGATCCCTGGGGTGGGGGGTGTTAATCCACCCCAGGAATCTCCTAGCACCTGCTGGTGCAGGCTCTGGGTTGCCGCCGCCAGCGCGGTGGCGGCCCGGGGCCTGCACTAGCAGCTGGACTTTGGGTTCAAATTAAATTTTAAAAAATCCAGGCTGGGCAGGGTGGGTGGGGGATGTCCCCCCTTCCACCCACGCAGCCTGGGAGGGGTAGGGGGTAGGTATTGGGGGGGGTCATTGATTTCAATGGGGACAGTTCCCCATTGAAATCAGTGGGGGAAAAATGGTACCGGTATACCAGTTTTAATCCGGTAAACTGATTTTTTGTAAACCGGTAACCGGTAAAACTGGTAACCAGTTTTTTGCCCCAAGTCCCACCCCTACACAGTGTGTCTTCTGGGGAAGGCCAGGGATGCAGAATGTAGCAGGTTGCCCAATGTGAGGTAATGCTGCCTGGATTGGCTTATGGAACAACCACCTGAGTGGCTATTAGGCCTGTGCGAGCTCCACCATGGGGTTGGGGTCTTGATTTGTCATCCCTGCACAGTCACGTCACAGACAGGGTTGGGATAGTGGGCAGGCCAGGGATGTTGGCTGTGAATGTGGCTGGCTTCTCGGCCCACCCACATCTGACACTAGGGATGTGAGAACACCGGGGGGGTTGGGGTTTGGCCTGTTTGGGGTTCGGCCAAACCCAAAACCATTTGGTTTGGACTGTTCGCCCTGAATGGGTTTGGGGGGGCTGAACCCATTCAGGTGGGAGCCCCCCAGTTTTCCCTCCCCCCTCCAGGCTTCATGGGTGGAAGGGGTGCCGGGGAGCACCTACACCCCCACCCTGCCCAGCTTCATATTTTGTTTAACCCCACCCACCCCAGGGATCGCCCTATCTGGTTGTGCCAGGGCTCCAGCCTTGGGTCCAGTGATGGCGGCACTCCGGAGTGCTTCAGGCCACTACTAGGCCTTCTGGGTCAAACTGGAAGTCTTAGTAGCAGCCTGAAGCACTCCAGAGCACCACCGCCACCGGACCCGCCAGAGCTGCGACTGCTAGACCTGGAGCCCGACCTACCTGGTGGTGCTGGGGCCCCAGTGCTGTGTCCGGTGGCAGCAGCAGTAATGGCAGTGGGTCTGGCGGCGCTCCGGAGCACTTCAGGCCACTACTAGGCCTTCTAGTTTGACCTGGAAGGCCTAGTAGTGGCCTGAAGCACTCCAGAGTGCCGTCACCAGTGGCAGACCCAGGGCCGGAGTCCTGGCACCACCAAGTAGGGTGATCCCTGGGGAGGAGGGGTTAATTTTTTTATGAGGCTGGGCAGGGTAGGGGGGAGGTGCTTCCTGGTGCCCCTTCCACCCACGCAGCCTGAAGGAGGGAGGGAAAACTGGGTTGCTCCCTGCCCCTGCCTGAATGGGTTTGGAACCTGAACTTTGTTTGGCTAGTTTGTGTGGGGTGGTGGTGGTTCGGATTCAGGGTATTTGTGAACAAGCCAAACTGTCAGGCTCTGGGGTCAGGACTCAGGAGCTGGGGGGGAAAGGGAGGAGAGAGAAGGGCAGGTAAGGGATGGAAGGGTTGCCCACTATGTCAACACTAAAACCTCTCAGCCATTCTCCAATATCCGGGAGACTATGCGCTCTGCACGGACACCAGACAAGCTGGACTAAGACAATGTATGGCTCATCATCAAGGTCGTGAGACTGGAAAGGAGCCACCAATGGAGGGAAGCTGGAAGGGGGAACCAATTACCAGGGAGCAGGGAAGGGGGAGCCAGGAACAAGGAGATCGAGGGGGTCCCTAGGGATAGGAGGGTGGCAGGAGGAACCAGTGACAGGGGAGCTGGAGGGGGGAACCAATGGGAAGGGGGAGCCAGGAACAATGGAGCTCAAAGGGGTACCCAGGGATCGGAGAGCTGGAATGGGAAACCAGCAACAAGAACTAGGAGGCATTACTTGTGATAGGGAAGTTGGAAAGGGAAACCCGCAACATGGACTAGGAGGGGTTACCTGCGATAGAGAATCTGGAAAGGAAAACCAGCAGCAAGGACTAAGAAGGATAGCCTGCAATAAGGTAGCTGGAAAGGGAACCCAGCAATGAGGACTAGGAGGGGTTACCTGCGATAGAGACGCTGGAAAGGGAACAAGGAGCTAGGAGTGGTAACCTGCTATAGGGAACAGGACGGCCCCTGCTGCCCCCAATGGGAACAGGGGCCACAACAAGGAGGAGAGTTCACTCCTACCAGAAGCAAGGGGTTCACAGGAAACTCACACACAACACAATCACGAGGGAGGGGGAAACTCACACACAACTCAATCACAAGGGAGGGGGTCTGGTTAATGCTACACCCAATCCTGGGAACACACAAACCCCGGGAAGAGCAGTTGCACCACCAGCTTCCTGAAGCCCTGAGGAGGCCCTAAATACTCTTTGGCGGCCAGTCAGGAAGCTAGGAGACAAGCCCCCAGAAATGGCAACCAGGTGTGCAGGGGCGGGGCACACACCAGGCAAGGATGCAGGGGAAGACACAGTGGGGAGGATGAAAGCACCATTTATCAAGGCACTAGGTGGAGCAAGCTGCTCCGGTGATGTCCCCAACCCCCCCCCCCAAGGGTTCAAGACTGGGTCATGACATGAACAACCCAAGATTGGGCCGAACCCTGAACTTCCAAACCACTTTCACACATCCCTATCTGACACCAACACACCCGCCCTGGTTCCCTGGGTGGTGGGGGAGGTCATGTTTCCTGTTCCCTTGTGCAAAGTGTGACAGCTGTGATTGCCTGCCCCAGGCAGAGGATTGGGCCAGCCCAACTTGAGTGGCTGCACCCTAGCAAACTAGTAGGCACTCACCTAGAGAGTTTTTTAATTTCAAAGGCTGGCTGTGCACTTCCCCCTCACACTGTCAAACAGCTGTTTGGCAGTAGGGGGTAGTGAAGTGGCCTTTGAATGCCACCTAAGGGATTGCTTGAAAGCTCCCCTTCCCACCTGCCCTGCAGTGCCTCTCATCTGAGAAGCCCTAGGGGTGGGGAGTACCTTCAAGACCCCTGCCCTCTGCACCCATGTTCTCCAGGCTGACTGATGTCACCACCAGGCGGTTCTACTATCCCAGTAGCTGTTGGCTGCTCCCTCTGAAATTGGTCTGCCTGGGAATAGGGTCCCATTATGCAGGTGTTGACTATCCCGGTCAGCAACAGCCCCAATGTCCCCCAGCTGACCTCAACCAGCCAGGATAGACATGGGTCCAGTTCACAATGAGTGGCCTGAACAACCTCAAGAACATCCCCTGCATCAGAGGGCGATACACACAGAAATTGATCCCATAAAACAGGACAAGATGGGACTTTGATTACCTCTGATTCACTTACTGTCAAAAGTGCGGTGTTGAAACTGAGATGAATTTGAGGGATTTTATCCACAAAAAAGTCAACAAACAAGTCACAGCGAGGACTAGCTGATTCTGGTTCCAGGCAGAGGGAAGCCAGACTGACCAGCCCCCTCACCATCCAGAAAAGTTCAGCTGGACGGGACGTAGCAGATGCTGTGAGGGCAGCAAAGAATCTCTTCTTTGCTGTCTGCACAGCCATGGCATAAGTACGTAAACTGACTCTATGTTGCAATCGGTCAACTTAGGCATGAGCGCAGCACCACTGTCACTCCAACCGTCACCCTTCCTGCTTCATCTGCCGCAGTTCCTCCCTATTAGGGATATGCGAACAGAACGGGGTTCAGATGTTTGGCCGTTCATTCCAAAAACTTAGTTCAGGTTCATGGGTTTGGTCTCGCAGAGTTCAGACCCCCTCGCAAATGTTCAGAAAGTTCAGCCACGGCAGAGGCTTGGGGTGCTCCAGGGGTGCCATGTCAGGCCACTGGAGACACAGCAGCAGCAGCAGCAGCAGCGGCAAAGACTGTGAAGGCTTGGGGCTTGGAACCCTGGGTTGCCCAGGCTGGCAGGCTCAGCACTTGGCCCCTGGGGGTGCCCGTGACAGCATGGCTGGCCATCTGAGACCCAGCAGCATCAGCAGAGGCCTTGGAGGCTTGGGGCTTGGTGGCTGGCCTAGCACCCCTACTAGGCCGGGCATTTCAGGCTTCCAGGCATCGGTGGAGCAGTGACAGGCATTGGATTGCTGGGGCACAGAACCCATGGCATATGAGCAGCAGCAGCAGCAGCAGCAGCAGCAGACATTGGATTGTCAGGGTACAGGACCCATGGCACAGCAGAGGCAGCAGAAGTTGACATTGGATTGCCAGGGCACAGAGCCCATGGCACAGCATTGGCAGCATCAGCAGCAGCAGCGATAGACATTGGATTTCTGGGGCACAGAACCCATGGCACAGCAGAGGCAGCAGAAGCGGACATTGGATTGCCTCGAAGCAGAACCCATGGCATGCCATGGAATGATAACTCCCCTTGATTGTAACGTGGGCCCCAGAACCCTGATGGTGGGTCCTGGGGCTGGAGTGGCTGCTTCTTGATGCGGTGGAATGACAACTCCTCATGAGTGGTATGAAGACACCAGAACCCTGATGGTGGGTCCTGGGGCTGGAGTGCCTGGCTGTTTCTTGATTCAGTGGAATGACGGCTCCCTGTGAGCAGAATGACAGCTCCAGAACCCTGATGGTGGGTCCTGGAACAGGAGTGGCAATTTCTGGATGACGTGGAATGACAGTCCTCCCTTCCTGGGACATAGTCCCAAGAACCCTGAGGGTGGGTCGTGGGGCTGGAGTGGCTGGCTGTTTCTTGATGCAGTGAAATGATGGCTCCCTGTGAGCGGAATAATGGCCCCAGAACCAAGAAGGTGGGTTCTCGGGCTGGAGTGGCAGGCACTCCTACTCAACCAGTTGTTGCAGCCTGGCTGGCATTGGTGGGGCACTTGCAGACAATGAAGTGGAATGACAGCCCTCCCTGCCTGAAATGTAGGCCCCAGAACCCTGAGGGTTGGTCCTGGGGCTGGAGTGGCTGGCTGTTTCTTGATGTGGTGGAATGACAGTTCCCCATGAGCGGAATGATGGCTCCAGAACCCTGATGGTGGGTCCTGGGACAGGAGTGGCATCTTCTGGATGAAGTGGAGTGACAGCCCTTCCTTCCTGTAATGTAGGCCCCAGAACCGTGATGGTGTGCCCTGCGGCTGGAGTGGCTAGCTGTTTCTTGGTTTGGTGGAATGACGGCTCCCTGTGAGTGGACTGATGTCCCCAGAATCCTGATTATGGGTCCTGGGACAGGAGTGGCAACTTCTGGATGAACTGGATGGAAAGCCCTCCCTTCCATAGAACGTAGGCCCCAGAACACTGATGGTGGGTCCTGGGTCTGGAGTTGCTGGCACCCCTACTTGCCCGGGCATTGCAGTCTGGCTGGCATCAGTGGAGCAGTGGCAGAGGCCCGGCCAGGGATTGGTGGCTGGCACCCCTACTTGGCCAGGCATTGCAGGCTGGCATTGTACTCGACCGAACTCAAGAAGCTCTACTGCAAATTGGGCAAGCCTTGCCCAGTGGTGAATCTCATGGACACCCAGACGCTGCCCGCCGGTGCACTGATCCAAGTTATGCCCATCTACAAGAGTGCAGAGCAAATGGATGATGTGCAGTACCAGCAGCAGATATTGGATTGCCAGGGCACAGAACCCATGGAACAGCAGAGGCGGCATCAGCAGATGCAGGAACAGTGGACATTCGATTTCCGGGGCACAGTACCCATGGCACAGCAGTGCAAGCCTCAGCAGCAGCAGAAATTACATTGTCGGGCCACAGTACCCATGGTACAGCAGCGGCAGCAGCAGCGGATATTGGATTGCCAGGGCACAGAACCTATGGCACAGACAGCAGAGGCAACAGGAGCAGACATTGGATGGCCCAGGCACAGAACCCATGGAACAGACAGCAGAGGCAGCATTGGCAGCAGCAGCAGACATTGGATTACCTGGGCACAGAACCCGTGGCACAGCAGAGGCAGCAGAATTGGACATTGGATTGGCCACCAGGTGAAGAGTGTGTGCAGCGCAAGGGATGCTGGTGAAGCCCCCCTCGCAGAGTGCCATCAGTATGTTAGCCGTGTTGTCCGTCACCACACACCCCTTGGTGAAGGGCACGCCTGGCGTGACCCACTCCCTCACCATGGCGGTCAGGGCTGTCTCTATGTTACAAGCAGTTTGGAGTCCGTCCATGACTTCTGCTTGAAGAAGGGCCCTCCTATACCCTGCTTCGGGACCCCTCCTGCCACTGCCAAATGCTGCCTGCAGGTCCTGCCACCAGTGTGCCGTCACTGTCAGATAGGCATTCTGCGCATTCCTGCTTCACCACAGGTCTGTGGTGAAGTGGACGGTGACACTCCCAGACCCTACCACCTGCTCCCTTACCCACTCCTTTAAAGCCCGGAGAAGGCTGGCACCACCTGCCAACTCAGGGTGGTGCGTTAGGGCAGCTTAAACTGTGGGACCAGGAACTCAATCAGGTTCCTAAACCCCATGTTCCTGACCACCAAGAAGGGCTGCCCATCCAGCACTATCATTTCCCCCAACATGTGCGTGGCATTCAGTTGAAAGCCACGCAGCCCTCCACGTCCTGCAGCTGCCGATGGACTTGGCAGGTGCCCCAACCCCAGCTCCTCCATGGTGCACTGACACTGAAGCTGCTGCTGCTGCTCCCCCCAAACAGCAATACCGCTCCTGCTGCTAGAGGCAGCTGTTCAAGCAGGACGCTTGCCTGCTGATGGAGGCGGATGACTGGCCACTGCAGTCAGGAACCCGCTGGTGTCCACTGCCCATGTCTGCCTGCTTAGCAGCATAGCACTGTGGCATGCCTTCAGGTGGAGTTGTGCCAAGATTGTAGAGTACCTGCCCACACTTCACCACCTTCTGGCACAAACTACACTGCACCTCCCTGGGATTATCCACCCACACCAACTTAAAATGTGCCCAAACAGAGGATTTGTTGACCCCTCCTGCCTTCTGGCCTGCACCGGGTGACGCACCACTAACAGCACTGATGGGATGGGCAGATCATGGTGGTGACACAGCACTTGGAGGGACAGCCATCACCTCAGCACCAGACATCTCCTCTACAAGACTATCCCCAATCTGAGTGATTACCCGCAAAAGGAAGTGCTAAGACCCTGAGGCTGATCAACTGCCCACCATGCTGCTGCCACTTTCCCTGTGCCCCCTATAGCTGCCGCTTCTTCTCCTCCTCTCCCTGCTGCCCTTGCCTGGGGATCCAGTCCTGCCTCTAGCAACTGGGGTGGGATCCACCAGCCCTGGACTGCTGAGGATCACATCATTAATGGGGGTTGGGGACATTGGTGGCCCTGGAGGAACATCTGACCCTGAAGCATCTGCACCTGCTCCTGGAGCCACAGCAGAAACAGCCACAGCCTCCTGGAATGCAGGCCTTCCAGTGCCCTGCGTGGCAGTGGAGGATGCTGGCAGGCGGTGCCACCGAACTACACCCCTAGTGTCACTGCTGGGAACCTCTGAAGCCTGATTGCCAAAATTAGGCCTGTGCAGTTTGGGGCGTGGTGATGGGCTCGAGCTGCTGCTGATGCCTGCCACTCTGCTGGCATGACCCCTGCCACCTCTGCCACATGCCCCATTGCCCACATTACGGGCAGAAGACCGGCCTCTCCTGCTTCCCTTCTCCATTTTTCCTTTACCAATTATGCAGAGGAAGATTTTATATTTTTATTTATTTATTTATTTATTTAATCAAAATTTGAATATTATATATAGCTACCTCACGAACTGCTATTAACTATTCTAAAATCTATGGATCTAAATGGAATATTATCTAATATCTACAAAGACCTAGTCCTACAAACACAGTATAAAATATTAAAACTGAATCACTACACTCTCTCTCTCTCTCTCTCTCTCTCTCTATATATATATATATATACACACACACACACACACATACACAGAGGGGGTGGGGAACACAGGCAGCTTACAACAAACAACACAGGGAGGGGTAAAAACTGAAATGAAACCTAAATCAATCTAATCCTACTCTAAATAATTCCAAAAACAGGGGAAGGGAATCAGGGCTGGAATATATAGTGGGAGGAGGGAAGGATTCAATGGAGGGGAGGGAGAAAGAACACAGGGAGGGATAAAAAATAAAAAATAACACCTAAATCTATCTAATCTAATCTAAATCAATGAAACTATGGAGGTAAATGTGTGGAAATGGGTGAAATAGTAGGAGGATGGCAATGGATTGGGAGGTACACAAACTGCTGGGAGAGGGAGACTTCTGAAAATGCCTGCTGACAGGATAAGTGATTAGCTCGGAAGGAGTTGGAAGGAGGGAGGGCAATGACTTTTGTTACTTCCTGTGCCCGCCTTACCACAGCCCCATTGGCTCCGTGCAGCCTAGCCTTTGGCCAATTGTAGACTGCAAAGCCAGTGGTCTGAAGAAAAGAGGGATGGTGATTGGGCAGGCTGACTGCTAGTCCAAGCATCTCCACCCCTGGTGCCAGGAACTCTGCTCCTTAGCCCCCCCCCGGGTCTGCCAGCCAGGTTTTTCCCATCCAAACATGCCCGAACTCATCTAAACGCGGCCAAACATTTCAGGGGTTTTGGCGTTTGGTTCGGCCGTTCGGTTGGCCATCCAAACTGGCTGAGTTTTGGCCAAACTCCGAATGTCCAAACCACGTTCGCACATTCCTACCCTGCGTGTGCTGCCACACAGTTTGCACATGCACTGTAGGCTCTGTGCCTCAGGGTGCATGATGCTTGTGTGTGTATACATGCACACATGCCACATGTGATCCGTGCATCAGTTCGTGTGGCTTGCAATCAGCCCCAAAGTCTGCTTACTAGGGGTGTGCAGGAGAACACAATTTTATTTTTGTTATGTTTAGTTTCCCAGTAAAAATATTTTAGTTATGTTTTTTTCATTTCATTTTCATTTAAAATTTAGTTTTTCATTCATTCCTAGGGACATTCAATTCATGTTAATGGACATCTGCTTGCATGTATGGCTTTCCTTTCCTTTCCTTTTGCCTCCCACACTGGCTGACATGTGCCTGAGATGCAAACACTTTTGCAAAAAAAACAGAGGGGAAGGGATAGGGAGGGTAGAGCAGGAGATGGGAGACATGATTGGCCTCCTTGTTGGTCAAAAGGTATAATAAAGAAATCATGTTGTTTTTAGTTGACTTGACTCTGCAATGCTTTCTTATTCTCAAACTGTTGCTGTTAATTGTTAGGTATCCCATCCATTACAGAGGTGGTTGGTAGGCATAAAGATGTTGGGTATTATCAGACGTGATGGGGCCGATTGACCCCGGCACAGAAACACCTCTTTGATTCCCCGCCGGGGCCACCGTGTCACGGGCTAACAGATGCAGTGGCTGATCCCAGCGGGGAATCCGGGGAGGGGGCGGGGCTACTCAGCACAATGTGCATCTGCACAGCCCTGCCCCCCCAACGCTGCCCTGGCCGCCCGCCCTCCAGGAGATGGGTGGGCACCACGGCCAATGCAGCCGCAGCGCCCGGCCGCCCCCCCTGGTATTGACCATGGCCTGGAATCCTGCCACAGATTCCGGACTGTGGTCAGGGGACAGACGTTACTGTCTCCTTCATCACGGGGGCGAATCTCATTCACCACACAATAGGGGATGGTCCGGGCAGGACCTCCGATTGCGTGGTGAATCTAACTCCCCCCCGTGATTCACGGGGGTGAACATCTGCGGGAGAACTTCCATTCCCTCCATCAGATGTTACGGGATCACTTTCACTCTGTGCAGATTCACTGTGGTTGACTGTGATCTCGTAACATCTGAAAATACCCATTGTCAGTGCCTGACAGGCAGCAGGAGTTAGAGGACAATCATATCCTAAAAAGAATTGGTGCCTGCCCCATCTATGGTGTGGTGAAGCTTGCATTTAGGAGGATGGGTCTTTAAGAAAGAAACCCTGTCCGGTTTGAGGTGCAAGGCCACCTCTCTCCTTCAGGCAAGCAGAATCAGTGTGTGGGCACAAAGGGCTGTCTCTCTGTCTTATTCTGGCAGGCAGCATGAGGGCACACAGATGACTCTCTCTCTCTCTCCTTCAGGTGACAACAGCAGCAGCAGAGTGTGTGAGGACAGTGGCCAGTGTCTCCCTCATTTAGCTTGGCAGAACCACAGCTATCACAGGGCTCCAATGTGCAAGGAATACCCCAGGGTGGCCTGGTGTTATTTGAGGTAGATATAAGAGAAGGCAGGCTCTGGTGGAAACTTAAAATTGGCAGAATCCCAGGTATCACAGGGCTTCAACTTATAGAGAGTGCCTGAGGGTGGGCCAGGCAACATGTGAGGTAGAGATAATGGAAGGTGGGCACTGGGAAGTTTGTAGAATACCAGATGTAACAGGGTGTCAGCTGGCAGAGAGTACCCCAGGGGGCAGAAGTATGAGAGACAGAGAGACAAAGATGTTCAGTAGTGGCAGCAGTCAGGCTCTGGAACTGGCACCAGAGCATGGCAGGGGCTCAACTTGCAGAGAGTGCCCCGGTGTGTGTGTGTAGAAAATGAGAGACTGGCACATAGGAGATGGGCATAGGACAGAGCAGCAGGCACTGGAAGACAGTGGGGCACTGAAACAGCAGGCGCATGCATTGGCATCACCTCAAGTATAACAGGGCTTCAACTTGCAGAGAACACCTTGGGTTGGCAGATTATGAGAGAGAGAAAGACTGGCAGCAGGCAGGCAAAGGAGCAGCAGGCACTGGGCATAGGAGGAGACTTGCTGTTGCTCCAAGTATGATAGGGGTTCAACTCGGAGAGAGAGACACTATCAAATGAAGCTCCATTTTGTCATTGTAATGTCTATTGGCCAGCAGGTATGCCAATCATGATTCCAGTATCCTGCTCTCCCCTCCCTTCTCCCTCCCCTCTGACTTTGGCAACATTTTTTTGCCTCTCAGGTTGCCAGGCATATATCAGTCAGCCTGAGAGGAAAAACAAAAATGAAATTATCAAACAGAATTCTGTTTGCACTACATTTGTTTTCTGTTTCCCTAATAACTAAAACAAAATTGGGCGATTTCATTTTGGTTATTAGGGAAACAGAAACGAAATGCAAACCCCCCCACAATTACATCTGGGGTTCTGTCAATTGTCCAGTGCCCACCTTCCATTATCTCTACCTTTGTGTATAGTTCAGAGACCTGGCTGGATATTTATTTATTTATTTTATTTTATTAAAAGTATTATATCCCACCCCTCTCACTCAAAGCAACCCGGAGCGGCTCACAACAAATAAAACACATCATAAAACAATCAATAAAATTATCAGTATAACATTATACAATCAAAGCAGCATAAAGTGATCTGTATAAAAATCTATACTCCCCTCCTCCTTGCTCCCCTCATCCCCTGCCATAATGCCTGATGGAAGAGTCAGGTCTTACAGTTCCATCAGAAGGCAATGAGATTCGGGCTGAGGTGAACCTCCACCGGGAGGGTATTCCAAAGCGATGATGCAGCCACCGAGAACACCCATCTGTCTATTCGGATCCACCAAAATCACAGGACCTCCAGGAGGGCACTCTCAGATGACTGCAGGGGCCTCCCTGGGTCCCAGGGATTGAGGCGATCCTTCAGGTAAGCAGGGTTCAGGCCGTTGAGTTGGGACCAATTTTGTCTGATCTTATTCCAGCCAGGTACTCTGTTCAGCATCAGACAAGGATGGAGGGATTGGGAGGGGGGGGGGGGGGAAGTAGCCATTAATTTTAGTGATACATGGTCCATTAGGAGGTTTCTTGTGCAAATGTCACCAGATATGGAGGGTCTCCACTCATGGTTGATTTAGCTGGAGACAGCTTGGGTAGTTTGACCAGAGGCAGTTTGGGGCTACTGCTGATATACTGTGCACCTACCTGTACAGCAGCATCCCTGCATGCTCTAGCCGACTTGATATTGGATGTGGTCATGGTTCTGGGGGACTTTCCGAGGTTGTTGGTCCTGGGGGACTTCAACATACATGCCGATGCAATCATAGGCATGTCTCAGGTGATTGTTGGCCCAATTCATGCTGGATTTGTTTTTTTGTACAGGACTTTGTACCTCCTTCAGGCCATTCTCCTGGCACACGTCTGACCCCAGAAGGGCATGGAACCAGTTTGGATGGTTCACCCTTGGAGACTTATGTAACCCAATATGTTCCAGATTGCTCTGGGGGATTTTCCCTCTGACCTTGACAGCCATTCACTTGATAACCTCGTGACACTATGGAACACCTTGTTGACTGAGGCCATTGACCGAATGGCTCCTAGGTGTCCACTCCCTGAGCATCAGTGGTGAAGGTCCCCGTGTTTTACGGAGGACCTGCACTGACTGAAGCAAGAAGGGAGGTGGTTGGAGTGACGGTGGCGTCATACTCACACTAAAGATGACAGTTTGTGGCATACAGCCAGTTTAAAGACTTTTGCTGTGGCTGTGCAGGCAGCAAAGAAGAGGTTCTTTGCTGCCATCATAGCATCTAGGGGTGTGCACCAGGGCCCCATGTCATTTTTTGTTTTTGCTTTTGTTATTAAAATGTGTCATTGACATTTTCATTTTTGTTAATAAAAAAAATCATTTTGCATTATCATTGTAATTATCGGTACCGATTTCAAATGAAGATTTTGTTTTTGGTATCATTATTGGTACTGGTATACACACTATCTAGTTATATATATATATATATAACTATACCAATAATGATACCAAAAACAAAATCTTCATTTGAAATCGGTACCGATTATATAGCTTATATAATCTTAGCTATACCTAACCTATGTATAATACAAAATTTTCCTATCCTATAATCCTAATATATATAATAAAACAGCCTAGTATCTAAATATAAAATCTATGGGTAATTTCAGATGTGATGGGCCTGGAGGCCTGCCATGATGAACCATGGACCAGGATCTGTTTCGGATCCCGGTCAGGAATCAGGCCGTCTGTCCTTTAGACATGCCGGCCTGATTCTGGAGGGGAATTGGGAAGGGGCTGTGCGGGGAGGGAGATGCACAGTGTGATGTGCGGCTGCACAGCCCCACCCCCCATGTTCCCCTGGCCACCCGCCTTCTGAGAGACAGGCGGGGGCAGCGACCAATCCAGCCGCTGCGCCCAATCCCATCCCGGAGTCAGGACCACGATCTGGCAGGACTGAAAGTAACAGACGTTACCTTCAGACCTTTCTGGATCATGGCCAATTCAACCATGGTTGGGGCATGATCCCACCACGATTCTGGCCCTTCGGGCAGCCGGAGATCCAGAATTGTGGTCAATATGTTTCCTGTCGGAGGTTCACTGGAGTGAACATTATTTATTATTTATTGATCATTAAAATGTATATGCCACCCCCTCCTGCTACAAGCATCTCAGGGCAGCTAATAACATTTTAAAACACCTAACTAAAATAAATTAAAACAACCTAAAATCCCCAGATAAAAATAACCCAAAACCTCCCTAACCCAACCCGCCCCCCCTCCCGCCCACTACCCGTCTCCCTCACCCCTAGCCACTCCCTTCCCCGAAGACCTGGACAAACAGCCAGGTCTTACAGGCATGGTGGAAGGCCAGCAGACTCAGGGCCAGCCAAGCTTCCTCCGGGAAGGAGTTCCACAGCCATGGTGCAGCATCTGGTGAAACACGCATCAGACATTACAGGAATCATGGCCACCACAGGGGATTCACTGTGGTTGACCATGATCTATGGGAAGACAGACAGGGGAAGGGAAAAGGAAAACTCAGAGGTATATTCACTATCTCTAATATATATATATTATATATATATATATATAAACTCAGAGGTATATTCACTATCTCTAATATATATATATTAGACATGAATATACCTCTGAGTTTTCCTTTTCCCTTCCCCTGTCTGTCTTCCCATAGATCATGGTCAACCACAGTGAATCCCCTGTGGTGGCCATGATTCCTGTAATGTCTGATGCGTGTTTCACCAGATGCTGCACCATGGCTGTGGAACTCCCTCCCGGAGGAAGCTTGGCTGGCCCCGAGTCTGCTGGCCTTCCACCATGCCTGTACACACATATATATATAAACTATACTACCTCTATCTATCTATCTATCTATCTATCTATCTATCTATCTATCTATCTATCTATCTATCTATGTGTGTACAGGGGGAGACAGGTAGGGGAAGGAAAAAGGTAACAGATAAGGTTAAGGAATAAGGACTGGAAAGGTAAGGTGGTCGGGATATATATGGGATTGTTATTGCAAGTACCAGCAGATTCTGCAAATGCACCCTGACAGAGCAATAGCTAACACAAAACCAGAGTCATTCAGTCCAGTCTAAAGGGTTTCAATGCCCTCCTCCAGAGTTGCCTGATTGGTTCTGGGACACAGAAGGCACTGAGTAATCACAGGGTGTCATTCAACTGCCTGGGATATGCTTGTGCTGCTCACTGGCAGTCGATTTTATCCATCAGGTCCTTCCCCTCCCATCACAGGCGCAGTTCAAGAGTTCAACAATGTTTCTGGCTCTGAGATGTCTGCTCCCTCCTTCCCTCGCCACATTTCCCTCCAAATAACACCTGCCAGGCAATAACGAAATCAATAACGACTTCCATTATCGTTATTGATATCATTATTATTTTTGTCATTTTTGTTATTGAAATAACAATAACAAAACCAACAAATTTTATTTTATTTTATTTTATTTTATTTTATTTATTTATTTATGCTCGGGGTGACTTACAACAATAAAAACAAAATAAAAATAATTCTATTAAAATTTAATTAAAATACAACATAATATAAATTTCCCCCATTGTTCCATCCCCCCACCATCCCTCCCTCACCCATACCCTCCACCAAATGCCTGGTGGAACAGCCAGGTTTTACAAGCCTGACAAAAAGTCAGCAGGTCTGGGACCAGGCGAGCCTCCTCTGGGAGGGAGTTCCACAGCCAAGGTGCACCCACTGAGAATGCCCTCTCCATAGTGTCCCCCCAATTTACTCGGAGAACCTCCAAGAAGGCACCCCCAGCAGACCACAGGGACTGATCCAGGACCTGGGGAGTGAGGAGGTCCCAGGGAGTGAGAAGGTATTTTCACACATGACGGTGCACTGCACCATCACACTTTGATCCTAACTGGAGTAAGGGTCTGAGCCCTCACCCCAGGCAGGATCCAGTCTGGCTGCCTAATAGATGTGTTGGAGGCCTGTGGTGGGGAGACGGCAGTGTGAGGTGCGGAGGTGGTCCACATGACCATGACCCTCCATGCTACCGAGTGTGGTCTTCCCTCCTCCCTGACAGGTAGCCACAGCAGCCTAGGAGGCTGCTGTGCCTGTTCAGAACAGACCTGGACCCGGGTCAGGTAGACCGGGCCATTAAACATGATGGCTCGCTCAATCTCAGTCCGGAGATGTGTTCCCTGGGCCAAGGTAGTGCTTAGCCCAGGCTGTGTCTCAGCATCAGTGATGGGCCCGGGTTACAGTCCAAGTTAAAAACCACCACAATGCAGGAAAACCCTGGGTCCATCCCGGTAAAACATCTGGTGCGCCAATTCAAAAATGACTTTACCATGGGTGGCCACGCAGGTTAAACTGTGGCCACTCGTGGTACCGTCACATCTGAAAATACTCAGAAGGGAAGTATACTAAAGGATGGGATGGTATAAGAAAAAGTATAAAGGCACAATCTAGAATTTAAGGAGCTGCCTAACTGAGGCAGACCAATGATCCATCTTAGCCCAGTATTGTCACAACCTGACATGGCAGCAGGGTTTCAAATCTGACTCTCTGGCAGAGGCCTCACTGAGGCATGCTACCTGAGACCCTCCAGGATCCCCAGCAGAGACATCATCCAGGCATGCTACCAGAGATCGGGAATCGGAGATGATGAGCTTGTGACTTCATACATGTGCAAAGCATGCACTCTACCACCTGAGCTGTGGCCTGCCCTAAGAACCTGCAATCCTGCTGCTGCCGCAGCCACTCCCATTCACCACCACAACCACTCCCATTAAGCCTGAGATTGGGTACATGCACAGAAGCTTTGTTTGCTTCTGTGCGCTAAGCACATACGCTCGCGGCTGCCACCATATTTGCTCTTTGTGCATGCCCTAAAGAGGGGAGGAGGAAAGAAGCAAAAGACATGAAAGCAGAAGCCTGAAACTGATCTTGGCCAGTTCAGAGGCTGCTGCAGTAAAGAGTGGACTGGATATCTCTACTTTGGTGAGTAATTTTTATTTATTTATTTATTTATTTATTTATTTTTATTTTTCATTTATTTTTTCCCCCCTGACTTTTGTTGGTCCTCATAAATAAATAAATAAATAAATAAATAAATACAGTCCCTTTCAATTGTTTCCCCTTCTTGAGTGATGTATTTTTAAATTTTATTTTGGATTTATTTTTTAATATAGGTTTTTTTTATATTTGTTTGTCTGGATATTTTAAATATATATTTTGGATGTGTTTATATTCAATTTAGATATTTTGTGTGCTGACTGAATATAATTTTGGATTTAATTTATATTTTTGATATTTTGATTATTTTCTTTTTGATTTTTTTAAATTTATATTTGTTTGTATTTAGTCTGGCATGGATATTTTGTGCACTGACTGTAGTACAGCAAGAGACATCCAAACAGAATAGAAAAGTTTTCCCAAAAGCTTTACTTGCAGATTTCTTATATTTAATATTTTTGCAGCAGTGTGAAAAATTAAAAAATACTTGCTTTTCTTGTGACCTTATATGCCGTTTTCACATGGACTGCCCTCCCCGCCCTGCCACTAGGTGTTCGGGCAGGTGTGTGGTGAGGGGGAGTCCATGTAAACAGCCACTGGTAGATGGGGGGATGGGTGTGTGGCAGGCGTGCACCCGTGTAAATGCCACGGGCAGTGGGCTTTTGTGCGTGCACGTTCCTGCCGCACACCCACCAACACCTGCCACACACTGACCCACGCCCACCTCCACCCATGGAGCCCTCCGACAGAACGGAGGATGCTCCATGGGTGGAGATGGATGTTGGTAGGTGTAGGTGGGTGTGTATCCGTGTAAACAGACACCCACCCACCTATAACCAACACACCGACACATCCACCCTGGTCCATGCAAAAACAGCCATACTGTTTATAGTGTTTTTTTGAAAGGACAACAAGCACCTCCCCACCCATTATCTACCCATCATGCACTCATCATGTATGGTGCAGGGCTGCATAGGGCCCTGGGCAATGGGTGAGGAGGCACTTGTTTTCCTTTCAGAAATATTATAAGACAGCTGCCCTGAGCCTTAGGGAAAGGTGGGATAAATAAATAAATAATGGGTGGGGAGGTGCTTGTCTAAAAACACCCATTGTGGCACTCCAGATCCAAGAACTGGAAAGGAGCCAAATAAAAAATTGCCATGGGCCACATTTAGCCCCCGGGCCTAAGGTTCCCCACAGTGTAAAGGAAGGAGAGCAGGGATGGGGGGGTTGGTCTGAGGTGAAGGATTAGAAATGCAGTCCCATCAGTGTGGCTAGCTAGCTAAGCATAAATTTACTATACTCAAGGACCCGTGTTCATTGCATTTTCCCCATTGGTGCCAATGGGAAAAACATAGTGAACACAGGTCCCTGACTATACTGTTTCCTAAAGTATTCTGCCCCATGCTGCCTCTTCTAGCCTTGCCCTCCTCTCCTCCAACTGCAGATGAGGTGGGGGTGGGAATGAGGGAACTGTTCAGGTTCTTTTATGCATACCAAGACTGAAGTTCACAGTAAAGCTTTCCCCACAGTTAGATATTTATAGGTCCTTTCATGGGTAGGGTGAATTTTCTGGTGTGTAGTGAGGGCTGAGCTCACCCTGTAGCCAGGGCCCCGATTCTTCTGCAAAATATTTTCCAAAATTCTGCGACCCAAAATGGAAAATTCTGCGACCCATATGGCAAAATTCTGCGACTCACATGGCAAAGCAGGAAACCCACCCAGAAAAACCACATGGCAAAGCAGGAAACCCACCCACAAAAACACATGGCAAAGTGTGTTTTTGCCATGTTACACACGCATTACACACACAAACTGTAAAATGCAGAGCGCACAGCGGGACCCCCTCCCCCCCAAACTGTAAAATGCAGAGCACGCAGCGGGACCCCCTCCCCCCCAACTGTACAATGCAGAGCACGCAGCAGGACCCCCCCCAAACTGTAAAATGCAGAGCGCGCAGCGGCCCCCCCAGGAGAACACCCCCCCCAACTACCTACTTACCTTATGCTGGAGCGGCGTCGATCCCTCGAGCGACTGGAGAAGCGGCAGCTGGAGGTTGGGCTGGAGTCCTTCAGTGGCGGCAGCAGCAGCAGCGGCGATCCCGGAGCGGCCGGAGAAGCGGCGGCTGGAGTTGGGTCCCTCGGCGGCAGCGGCGGTCTCAAGTGAATTCCGGACCATAAGTGACATGTGCTGATGTGACCTGCTTTATAAAGGCTGCGCAAGCCCCTGATTGGCTTGTGACCTGAATAGAGCAGGTCCTGGATTGACTCACCGCCAAGGAAGGGAAATTCCGCGGGGATTTTCCCAGTTTCTGCGATAATCCTGCCTAGGGCAGGATTCTGCGAAAATTCCGCGAATCGCAGAAGCGCAGAAAACTCGGGGCCCTGCCTGTAGCATTTCTCAGTCAGAGCAAATGTAAGGGTTAGGGATGGAACTCTCAGTATTGCTGAGAACCAAGAGTAGCCAATAATGGCTATATCAGATTAATCTGATATCTTGGTGCTGGCAGTATCTTTTACATTGTTTTTTTTAATCGGATTTTTAACATTGCAGGTTTCCCCATTGAAGTCAATGAGGAAAACTGCAATGTTAAAAATCTGATACCGAGAGAATCGAAAACTGTTAGAAAACTGAAAGTCAGAGATGCAAGAACCGAGAACCAAGATTTTGCCAATAGTCCCACCTCTAGTAAGGGTTCTTCTCTGAGTGGATTTTCTGATTTGCATCTTGATCACTATTGCATGACACCACTATTGTGTAGTTTTTTGTTCTGCATACACTATTCCCCCACCCCCCATTCATTGTGTGTTCTGTTCCACTGATCATGTAAGTGTGACCTTTTGATGCCAGCCCTGGTCCCTGCTGGTTCCATCCACCACCCGCCACTTCAGGCACTCAAGTAAAAATTAACCAAATGATCATTCTTGGCAAACAAAGCTTTCAGACAGAGACGAAGTCTAAAAATACTCGAGCCCAAACTGGGGCATTAACTGGAGATAAAACTGGGGACTAGAATCTTACCCACAGTACTTGCTGTTTGTTAGCCTTTATCATGGGGAAGGGGGAAGACACAGGGGACAGGACAGACAGAGGATCATCCAAGGAGGGGCGCCCCAAGCGGGCTCCCTGAGGTGAGGTCAACTCCACCCAGTGCTCCGAGATGGCTCGTGGGGTAAAAAGGCCCCTCAGGATAGAATGACAGTCCTGGAATCTGCAAGAGATTAGGTCTCTATCATCATTGGGCACCAAGTAGACTGCATGGGAGTGCTCCCTCTTATCTTTCACCCACCATACACCCCTGATGCACACCATGGGGAATGGTAGGATTCATGCCGACCGTGAGGATAGGAAGGGCAAGGGCTCTGTGGGGATGGGGGAGAGGCCATTCACATGGGCAGGGATGGGTAGGAACCCGCGGAAGGGGGAGGCATGCCCATGCTTGTTCACTCGTCGAACACTCACTCGCTCACTCACTCCAATGAAAAGTCACTAGGGGTTAGGGTACTCACCACACACCACACAATTGCACTTTGCTCTCAGTAGGGGGCCAGTCTATTCAGATCACTGGCGCTGTGTGTCTAACAGTGCCGGCATTTTAGCATCTGCCATGACCTCTGGCATGCCCGCAGCTGCAGGGACTGGCGCAACAGTGCCGGCCCCAGGGAAGGCCCCCCAGCAGCGTCCCACTGCAGCATCACCCCAGCAACCCCCGACTCTGCAGCGTGCTTGGAGTATGCGTCGGGGACCCTGTGGCAGGGGAAGGAACTGAGGGATGAACCTCACCACCAGAGCCCCCAGCCATGGAGGTACGGGGAAGCTCTGACATCCTTTAATTTTTGTGTTACTGTCTGTGCAAATATCAGTTCTTTTTCTTTTTTCTTTTTTTAAGCTAAGTGGTTTTTCTAAAGGTTTGATAGTACACTTAGACAGATTCTGGTTTTGTTTACACTAGTTTCATATGTATGTAATTCTGCTGCCAGAAATGGACTGACTTCTGATTGATACTGGTGTAATGGGGTCTAGAAACATGGCTTTGTGTCTACAAAAAACTAGTGCTCTGAAGGTAAAGCAAAGAGAAGTTTTAAACAGCACAGAAAGGGGGTGTTGGGGAGGAGGAACAACCAGTCAATCGAGGAAAAGATACTGTGTGATGGACACATAGAACATAGGAAGTACTGAAGTTTGCTGGAACAGGGGAGGATTGCATGGAAAGTGTAAATAAAGGAAAAGGCCATTGAATAGTGCACATCAGCATGACTCTGGGAATCCTGTCTCCCCAGTTTAACACTGCTTGTTTGCAGTGGTAAGAAACCTCTTCTTTATCCTAGCTTTAACAAGTGAGCACAGGTGAGGTTAAAGAGAGGTGGGTAGTAGCTGCCTATAAACAAATGATCATGTGAGCAAAGCACTTTCAGTAGAATCACTTTCTATAGAAAAGGAATTATCAAATCTTTGCAAAGAATACATCAATGATCCTCTGACCTAGGAAGGATGTACTCTTGCTGTAAAAATGAATTATACAAGTCTAAAAAAAATGGAACCTCTCCGACTTTTCAAGTTTGCACCACTCTTTTTAGCTCCTGAACAATGGTGTGACACGTGTAGTAGATCTGAAATGACAAATTGTGGCCAATGCTGTTTCCATCTGAAACAAGTCATTTGCCTTCATTTGTGGAATGAGGAAACTTACCAGTTTTTCTACTGTTTTTGCCATTTGTTGTTAATTTTTGCATGTTGAACAGAACTGCCACAGAGTCAATCCCAAGGGCCAACCCCACGTGCATCCCTGGAGCTGTGGAGATGCAAAAGTACTGGTAGTGGCTAAGTGCTGGGGAATTGTTTGAAATTGGTGTAAAAGTGCCATAAAGGTGCCATGGAAATTGCTATAAAAGTAGTCAGTCCTGAAAAGTAAAAAAAAAAAAAACTGATGAAAAAATGCCGTAAAGAGGTGAAAATGAGGGAAATGGCAAAAATGGTGGTAAAATCAAGAAAGTGATGAAAAATGCTGGAAAATGACAAAGTTGATGGGAAATTATGAAAAATCACAGGTGCCAATATCAGCAATGGCAGAAGTGTGTAATTACCAGACTAATCATGTACTGACAATCACTCACAAGCAATTCCGAAAGGTCAGTATTTCCTTGCGGAATGGTAACACTTGCTCTCATCTCAGCCGTACTGAGTCAACACTGCTGTTCCCCACTCAGCCCTCTCGCACCTGGGCATAAATATAGGGAGAGCAGGAGGATGCATTCCATTCAGCCATAAGAGCAGGGGAAGATGAATGCCCATATCCCTTCCCACATTTGAGTCCCAAAGAACTTCCAACTCTGCTCCATATAGGGTTCAGTGATAGGAAGAGTGTCGGGAAAAAAATAGCTAATGGACTAAATGATTATTTTAATTTGCATGGCAAAAGGTTTGGGGACAAGGGAAAGCTGTTTCCTTGAGATTTCAGGAAGGAGGGAGGAAATATGCATTCCAGTCTAGGGTGTGTCTTCCTGCTGAAAGAGACATTGCAATTGGAATTGATAGAGAGCTTACAGACTCTGTAGTAAAATAAACCATTCCACAGCAATAAAATTTGTTTTCATTTCTCATTTCAGTGTTGTTGGACTCTCCCAAGAGAGTTCATCACATCTGTATGTCAGTTATGTGACTTCTTTGAGTCAGAGGTGGATTCAGCAACCCCCCCCCCCCAATATTAAGCTCAAAGTTATGCCAATGTACCTTATATCCACCCTTGAACTGATGTCTCCCCTGCTTGATGTGCGAACGCGGTTCGGAAGTTCAGAGTTTGGACCGAAATCGACTAGTTCGGTCGACCGAACCGAACATCCGAACCAAACTCGATTTTTGAACTAAACCAAACCAAATTTCCGAACTCGGTTCTGTTCGCACATCCCTATTCCCTAGCCCTAACCCACACACCTCCCCTCAGTTAGCAGCTAACATATGGGACAACTGGGCCCAGCAGCCACCCAGAGTTCAGCCCTAGACTGGAGAGGCCATCGAACCATGGCATGCTGGCATTTTCTTAGAATTATTATTATAAGCATTTATATAGCGCCAGC
This sequence comes from Sphenodon punctatus, assembly GCA_003113815.1. Taxonomy (NCBI): domain Eukaryota; kingdom Metazoa; phylum Chordata; class Lepidosauria; order Sphenodontia; family Sphenodontidae; genus Sphenodon; species Sphenodon punctatus. Next base: position 73,834 of record QEPC01008398.1, on the reverse strand, counting down.
GATGTAGCTGACGCTTTACAAAAAACAAGTTAGACACGGTCCGTGCACGACAGTTTACACATCAAGGTGTCATGACACTTGCTTCAACCAAGGATAATCTAGGAGACTACAGGCCAAACCAATCATCCTCTCTCCTGCTCCTTCCCTCGAAATTTCCCTCCCTTCTATGCTTGTGTCATGATGCTCCCCATTAGTTTTAAATCAATGACATTTGTATTTTTTTTTTTTAAATATAACTTTATATTAAGGCTATCAAGGATGGTTTGTGTATGTATATATATCAACATTATGCGGTATGTCATGGATGGTAACTTTAGTCTGTACTATTTGTCCTTTTTTCTTTTGTTGTTCTTCGTATTGGGAAAGGAAAAATCAATAAAAATCTTAATAAAACAATGATGTCTGCTGGCACATGCACTTTAATTTGCAACAGGACTTAGCTCTTATATAATGCTTTTAACCCATATACCTCAGAGCACTTTATATTAGAAAAAAGGCGGGGAAATCAATATCCACATTCGACAACTAGGAAGCAGGAACATACAGAGGGCAAGAGATTTAAGTTGGTGTGGCAGAGACAGAAAGGAGACTGGCACCCAGGGGTCCCGACTGCCACTCCATCATCATCATCATCATCATCATCATCTTTTTTGTTATTAATTATTATTTATTATTATTAGTAGTAGTAGTAATAATAATAAATATATTATAAAAATAATAATTTATAAATTATTAATTTATTATTTAATTTATTTATATATTATTACATCTATATATTATCAATTTATATATTATTAATTTATTATTTCCCATCCTATTCCCAAAGGGTCTGGGTAGCTCACAATATATTAAAAAAAGAATTACACATAAATTGACATATAAAGACATTTTGTTCCCCTCATCTCCCTCATCATCCCAAATCCCCATTCCCCCCCCCCACATCCCTACCATACTCCCCAATACACCCCATACTTTCCCCTCCAGTGTAAGTGGATCATTGCTTAACTAGTGCTGCGACAACAAGACCAAGTGTTCCCATTCTGAAGAGAAATACCAAACTTTGGGGAGTGCTTGTGAGTGTCTGCCAGTACTTTATCAGCTTTCAGTGACTCTACACTTCTTCCATTTCTTTTTGAACCGAATGGCCGAACATCTGAACCCCATTGTGTTCACACATCCCTAGTTCTGGGGAATACGTTACAGGCAGGGAGGGCTGTCCATCCATGTCATCTACAAGCTGCCACTCTAGTCCCAGGACCCACCGTCAGGGTTCTGGGGCCGTCATTCCACTCATGGGGAGCCGTCATTCCACCGCATCAAGAAACAGCCAGCCGCTCCAGCCCCAGGACCCATCATCAGGGTTCTGTGGCCGACAATCCAGGCAGGGAGGGCTGTTATTCCACTTCACTGTCTGCCAATGCTTCCACCGATGCCAGACAGCCTGCAACGCCTGGCCAAGTAGGGCTGCCAGCCACTGAGCCTTAGCCAGGCCTCTGCTGCTGCTCCACTGATGCCTAGCAGCCTGCAACGCCCAGCCTCTGTTGCTGCTGCTGCTGCTGAGTCTCAGACGGCCAACCATGCCCCCATGGGCACCCCCGGGGGCCAAGCGCCGGGCCTACCTGTCCAGGCAACCCGGGGTGCCAAGCCCGAAGCCTTCCCGGTCTCTGCTGCTGCTGTGTCTCCGATGGCCTGCCATGCCCCCACAGGCACCCCTGTAGCAACCCAAGCCTTGGCTGAACTTTCCAAACGTTCAGAGGGGTCCGAACTCCATGGGACTGAACCCACGAACCCGAACTAAGTTTTCAGACCGAATGTCCGAACATGCAAACTCTGGTCTTTTCACACGATCCTAACGCAGGGCTTTGGATTGGCCCCTTTGGCTGGGAGGATCCTAAAGATGCCCTGTGCCCATGGATAATTAGTTGGTTTCTTACTCCTCTAGGTTTTCTTGAACATCCCAGTCAGAAACTGCTGTATCATGTCAAAGACGCAAAAAGCAACCTTGAGAGACCTGATCCATGGTTTCTAAGATGACAGTATCTCTTTAACTTTCTTTTAACATAGCCTTCGTATGGAATATATTATATTAATTCAGATACTTTTTTTATTACAGAGATTGGCAATGGAATCATGTGAGAGGAAATCCACGGTTAAGAAATTATTTCATTTTGTTATATATTAAAATCTTTTCATGTATATTTATGTCTCATAGAACAGTGAGGCAAAGTGACAATGTTACCACAGTGATGTACGTATGGCTGCCAGAATCATTCCATTCTAACTGCCTTTTTTTCATTTCCTTTCTACCATGTAAAGGAATTAGTTCAGAGATATTATTATTATTATTATTATTATTATTATTATTATTATTATTATTAGCATTTATATAGCCCTAGTGACATACCTAGTGCTTTACAGAGAATTAGACATGGTCCCTGCCCGAGGGTTTACAATCTAAAGACAGGGGGAGGGAAGACAGGGAAGGGGGAACAGAATGAGAGACAAAGGATGAAACATTTATGAGGGTTCGAGATCTCAGATAACATTTCAGGGATGTTTCATTTCAAATGTTATCAGGAATAACATTTTCATGCTTAATGTTAGTCCAAAAATGAGTTTTTCTGGAAAGTTAGTAAATTACTCCAAGACATCTGTTGCTCTACATTTCTGCAAGAGCTGAAAGTCAAACACCCAAACTTGCCATGACTACAACTTTCTCTCTCTCTCATTAGAAAACATTTCACTCATCCGGAGGGGGAATTATTGCTGAATTCCTAAAGGGGATGTACAAGGGTAGGGCGAAAGGGCTAGTTTGGATGCAATTTTGCTTTGTTATTCTATTCAATGAAGGTATGAAAAGGAGTGTTTATAAAATTATTTTAACTGCTTGGTTTTTTTACTGTAGAAATTCAGCCTCAGCTCAGTTGGAAAGTGGATGAATGGAGAAATAGAATAATGGAAGTATGTCAAGAGGTTGGCAAGGGAAAGCTAAGCCAGACTGAATTGGCATTGACTTGTACATATAGTGGGAAGGAAAGAAGCAATGGTGGAAGAACAGTTACAGAAGGTGTGGGCAGAGCCCTGAAATGATAATCTGCAGTTATGGTTGCCTAAAGAATGTTCGAATACATTCACCTCCACTTCCAGTGCAAGGTGTGGAGGGCATGGGTATTAAAAACCCTTGGTTAGGTGTATTTGTCATGCTGCACTCAGTGCCGACAGCTCTAGCACCACTCCATTAGCAAGAGCACCAATATTGATGGTCTCCTCAACGAAGCTGAAATCTAAGTGGGCACAAAGTCAGGAGGCCCTTGTAAGTATGGGTCAAAGCCCCTTAGCAGGGATGTGCGAATGCGGTTCAGAAGTTCAGAGTTTGTACCAAACTCAAATAGTTCGGTCGACCCAACTGAACCTTCAAACCGAACTCGAATTCGACCAAACTGTTCAGTCGAATTTGAACCAGTTCGGAAGGCCAAAAACCTGGTTTTGAATGTACGAACTCAATTTGGAAGTTCGGAATTCGACCGAACTCAATAGTTCAGTCGACCGAACTGAACTTTTGAACCAAACTCGGTTTTTGAACCGAACCAAATTTCTGAACTCGGTTCTGTTCGCACATCCCTACCCCTTAGCAAAGCAATATAGATAATTTTACATGCATCCCTAAAACAAATTAACTGCTAAGTTGCCAGCCTAGTTTAAATACAAAACATAAAGAGCCAAAAATCTGATCCACAAATTACCCAGGACAATATATTGCAGATCCTGAGTTATGTGAGATTGCTGAGCCTTTTAGAAGCATTTTCACACAGTATGTCCATGAAACGAGAGTTATTCTCACCCATTTATCTAAGCACTATGCTTAACTGTTTCTCAGGGGGGCTTTAAACAATTCAGGAAGTAGCTTTCCAGTGATAATTTCCTGGAATAAAGCAATGCTACTGCAAGGAGCACCTCAATGTGGCAAAAGTATGTATGTCCCCCACAGGTAGTTCTCATTTCTCGCACTCCAGCTGGGGAAAACACTGTCACTCTGGATAACTATTTTTTCAACTAAAATATGTGGTAAGCTGGGAGGAATTGAGCGTCTGTGAGTTCCAAATTTCCGCCTACTGTTCGCAAATTAAATACAAATGTGAACAGCAGGAGGTTGACTTATAAAACAGACAACTGTTGCCACACATTTAAAAGATGGCTCCTCTTCAAATCTTTTTTGGCTCCCTTTGCCTTTTGTATAAAATTTAAACTTCCAAGGCCTGATTCATTGTTAACCCTAGGCCTCTCTATGGTATATTTCTAAATACACATTATACATTTTAAAAATTATTTTTGTATTAGATCTCATTGGTTCGTTTGTCTTTTAGCTTTATTTACACATTTTTGAGGTCTTATAGGATGTTTTCAGACATGATGTTGGACATGGATTAATCTGCTGTAGCACATATTAATCCGTGCCCAACATGTTCAGTAGTCAGTCAGTATTTTATTGAGTGTAGCCATAGGCCATTGCTAAATAAAAAAAAACCACACATACACATACAACTATTACACAACAACAAAACAGCCAGCATAACAGCTTAAAACATAGGCACTGTCAAGGTGCTAGATCAGGAAGTACCCCATAAACCATGTTCCATCGATCCTGAGCCCAAGAGAACCCATAAACCCCCTATAGCAGCCTATCCCTCAGTCTACTGCCTCCAAATCTGTGGAGCCCATCCCCTGATCAGGCAAAGTTAGGGATTTGAAATCAGGGATTTGAAATTAATCAACCGATTCCTCCTAACAAACATGGTGGTCAAGGGCTGCCAGATGTTGGCCCAGGCCGTAGCATTGTCACAATGGTGTTTAATCTGGGCTGTTCCTTGGGACCATCTCCGAGGAACAGCCTGGGCTAAGTTCCTTTTCAAATGGACCTGGGAGGCACCACAGTGTAGGGGGGATGAGTGGAGGTGGCGGCAGGTGTGCAGCCTGTCACATGGATGCACACTCACCTCCACCCATCTCCATGCATGGAGGCACCTCTGTTGTCCCCAATGCCTCCGTGTGAGAGCAATGGGTGGAGATGGGTGGAGTGCAGGAGTGTGCATGCACCCCCACCCATCCCCACCGGTGGTCAGACAGGCACCCCTCTGCCCACGCAGTCGCACATGTGGGCAAGGAGGAGGGGCGCCCGTGTAAAGAGGGCCTAAGTGCTGCCATCGCCCATGCAAGAGACTCTGGACCAGGGTAAAGTGGGCCAAAAGTGTCTGTTGACCCACTTGCACTTACACTGGTCCAGGCCCGCAGCACTTCTGGGAAGCCATAGCAGCCTCACAGGCCACTATGGCTGCCTGTTGGGGGGGGGGCAGGCCGCTCCTGGCAGCGCAGGGGTTGTCCGCATGTCACCCACCCTCTCCCTGCCCTAGGCCACCGTCACTCTTCTTTGGTGGCCAGGGCAAATCCTGCCTGGAGTGAGGACCTCACTCCAGGCAGGATGAAAGCATGATGGCACTCAGCACCATCACGTCTAAAAACATCCATAGTCTTATTTATTATTACAATGGTTTGGTCTCTATTATTAGGCAGGAATGCAGAGCTGACTATATCAGGAGCCACTGGCACAAGGACAGTTTGGGGGAGGTTGTGTGCAAAACAGAGGTTAAGCAGGTGCATGCCAGGGATGGGTTAAGGGAACAATGGAGCAGGAAGTGATGTCTCTGAGTTGGTGTTTCTTCATCCCCACATTGTCCTACAGAGGCCAATGAAAAAGGTTTTGGATCCTGACCATGCCATTGGAAACATTTGAGTAGGAAGGACAAACTGCTTCAGTTTACCCTATCTTTGCTTTAAAGTCCTGCATGAGCTATCCCCAACCTGTTTCCCCATTCTTACTTCCTTTTGCTTCCCCATACCTCTTGTCCTCCACACAAACAGCCTGTTTTACTGCTGTTTTCAGGTTCTTCCTCCTTTCATTTCTCTGCTTTCTATGAAACCTTCCATGAGTGGAACCCATCTTCTTGACCCAAACCAGCATGCTTTGTCCATTTCCATCAATGCCTTCAAACCTATACCCCTATGTCCTCACATTCATATTATAAACCAACATCTGTTTGAACTAACAGTGTTGTCCTGGGATTTATGCTTTGAAAGAATAAATTACTGTATAAAAGGGTGAGACATCTTTTTCCCCTTCCCCATCCCAGTCTTTTGTAGTTACCGGTGAGACCCTGACCTACCCCCCTTGTGGCTCATCCACACCTCCCTTGGTGCATGGAGCAATACAGTCACAATTAGGCTGTTTTTACACAGACACCACCCTTCCCCCATTTGGGATTATTATTATTAGTAGTAGTATAAGCATTTATATAGCGCCAGCGATGTACCTGGCGCTTTACAAAAAATAAGATAGACACAGTCCCACTGGGAGGAATTGGGTGCCGTATACTCTGACCTGGTGAAAACAGGGGCCACTGTAGGGTGCCTGGAAGTTGAGAAAATAGCAAGGCTTGGACAATCGTCCCAGGTTGCACTTTGGGAAGGCCAGCTCTGCTATTAGGAATTAGAATGATACCTTCATGGGGTCAGATTAGTCCCTCTTTGCAGCTATGAATTTCTTCCTCTGATGTTTTTGGTGCTGGCCACTGTCAGAGACACAATACAAGCTTCATGAATGCAAGAGGATAATTCCTCTTTTAAATGTGTCATGTTCAGTGCTGACTAGATACCATGCCTTCCTATTAGCATGTAATCTATCATCTATAACTTAATAAATGCATAATACAGTGAAACTCAGAATTTAAAAATAGCATTTTTTAAAATCTCGTTTTTTTCTTCTGAATGCAATCCCTCTATAAGATGAGGAATCAGTACTAGTATCTATCGACTGTGCATCATGAATGACTGGTTTATGCCTCAGCCTTTTCAGCCTCAAGATAAAGCAAGCAAAGATTTTTCGCCAGGTCAGATGACTGTAATCACTAGCCTGCAGTGGTTCAAGTTCTTAACTTTGACAGCCTCCTTGAAACTTTCAAAGTAGGCCCAAGATCGTTTTTAGCAGTGCACAGGGGACTGATGAAAGGTAAAAAAAAAAAAAATCAAATAAAAAAATCTGAGTGGGGGTGAGAGCAGCTTGCTGCTTCAGAGATGTACATCTTACTTGATTTATATTTCAGTAGGTTTTCAGTTCTTTTACAGAAGGGGTTTTTATCTGGATTAAAAACCTCTGGTAGCATTCACTTACATGCATGGATTGACTCTTCAGCAGTATGAAATGTGATTAAAAAGAGGTTCTGCTTCAAGAACAGCTCTTGAACTTGGGCCAATCCACTACTTCTGGAAAATCAGAGGATGAAGGATGTGTATGTGCATGTGTATGTGCATGTCTTATGTCTTTTCTTCTGCTTCTTAAGGTCTGCCTGATATATTTTTTTTGAGGGGGGGGTGAGGAATAATACAAGGGAAAATAAGATAAGATAAGGCACAAAGTAGCTGCTGTAAACTGGTTAGCAATACTCCAGTCTGATTGACAGTATAACAAGTGAATAAGGAAGCCTCAATTTGAAGCCAAGTAAAGGGCCATAGGGCCAGCTGCATGTGTTTATTCAACAGGAACAAATTGACATAAGGTTAGGTAAGCAGCGCTCAGAAGAAACTGAAAAAGCAGTTGAGTCTTCAGAGCAGACCAGTATTGCTTGTCTTTATATTTGAGTACCACAAACCCTACACTTCAGCTCTCTGCATCCCCCAGTTGTTTGAAAACTGAGCCCTATTTTAGTCCATTAAAATTGACCCTCCCCTTTCTACTCTATACTCCTGAAAAATTTGATTAATGTCACTGGAATGCCTCCAAAGTAAGTGTTTTCAGGATTACAACCTAGAGTGGAATTCACTTAAGTAGAATTTGAATAACTGAAATTTTTGGATCAATAGAATTACTTTGTTTTTCCTAGCCCCGGGTCTATGGCGATGTATTGCTTCCTGATCTGGGGGGAAGGAAAGTAGTTCAAATTATATCTTTTATTGGACCAAGTGCTGTTGGTGGAAATTGGTCCAATAAAAGATATCATTCGAACCACTTTCTGTCACTTGGCACCAACACGGCAACCACACAATCGCTCTGGATTCTTGATCTAGATAAGTAGAATTTTGAATCCTGGTGAGTCAGGTTTAAATGTGAATAGAGTATACCCAGCCAGCTAAAAAATCAGCCTTTTGACTGTACTAATGGTTTCTTGGCAGCATGTGGTTAAAATATTGTAGTATATGCTCTGTCAGGGGGAGTCTTCATATCAGACAGGCTGGAGATAGATGTTAGGGAGCATCAGTTCTCTCCATTTTCAGACAATCAGACTCACGCTGAAAGTCAGGCAGAGTTGTGTGTGTGTGAAATCCTATCATATCTAACTCTGTTAGTTTTAAGCACGCTGTAAGGGGAATGAACACCAGATTTTCCCTTCTCCAGTCCGCTCAAGACTTCCAGAATTAGAACCGAGAGAATTACACACACACAGAGTGTTTTTATATGGGAGAGCATTTTCCTGTATTTTAAAAGTCCAGGTTGGGGGGAAACCCCATGGGGGGAGGAGGAATTTAGATGCTCTTCTCCTCCCCGGACCGGAAGTCACCCAGGCGTCACTGGAAACAACCTGCCCATTTGCATTTATGGCGTCACCATCCATCCTGTTCTCCAAGTCCATAGCTTGGGCTTCATCTTTGACATTCACCTCTCTTTTAAACCTTACATTGACTCTGTTGCCAAATGCTGATCCGCCCCTTTCTCTCTACCTCCTCAGCCAAAACCCTTGTTCATGCCATGGTTATCTCTCGCCTCGATTACTGCAACCTCCTCCTTGCTGGTCTCCCTCGCTCTCACTTGTCCCCCCTTATCACAATCCAAAACTCTGCTGCCAAGGTCATTTACTCTGCCCGTTGCTTCGACCATGTGCAGCCTCTCCTCTTCTCTCTTCACTGGCTCCCCCTTCCTGAACATATCCTGTTTAAACTCCTGGTATTCACGTTCAAAACACTCCACAACCAAGCTCCCCCTTACCTCTCGTACCTAATCTCCCTACTCACTCCTGCACGCGCTCTCCGCTCTTCCTCTGTCCCCTCCCTCACTCTCCCTCATTTCTCCTGCTCACCTAAGCGCCTTCAACCCTTCTTCCTCGCTGCCTCCCATGCCTGGAACTCCCTCCCTGCCCACATCCACCTTGCCCCCTCCCTCCGCTCCTTCAAATCCCTCCTCAAGACCCACTTTTTCCTTGCCGCCTTTCCCCATGCCTACTAGTCGTTCCCCATATACTTACTGTCCGCCCTGCTCTGAAGACTGCTGCAACCAACCTGATTGTAACCAAGCCAGGCACACGCACCTGAGACTTCGCATCTGCCTGAATGTTTGTTTGTCTTCTCCCCTGTCTCTCCCATTGTCCCCTCTCCCTGTCTCCCCCTCCTTGTCTTTTAGATTGTAAGCCACAGGCAGGGACCGCATCTATTTCTATGTTCTGTACAGCGCCAGGTCACACTACTGGCGCTATATAAATGTTTATAATAATGATTAAGATTATGATTATTATTTTGGGGCTTTACCAGATCAGTGTCTCAGAACATCTAGAAGTTGCCCAGTGCCACTGTTTCCAGTGGCACCCAGCCAACTTCTGGTTCAGGGAGGACCATCTAAATCCCCCCCAAAGGTGGTTTCCCAACCCAGACTTTTAAAATACATGAAAAAGATCTCCCGTGTAAATGCCCAGAGAGAGCTCTGCCCAGCTGACTCCTCTGACTCTTTACTTCTGAAGTTGGGAAAGGGACTGGAGAAAGTTGGTGCTAAGCTAACTTATTGTGAGGATCGGTTTTCTCCATGGGTATAAACAAATGAGAAAGGGTCATGCATTGTCCTCTGCCTCCTTGCCCTGAGCTACCTGTTTGTGTGCAGGTCACCAACCAGTTGTTTACCCCAGGTTCGGCCATGGCTGTCCCACACAATGTCATCCCTGAAAGCCATGCAGGGTAACCCAGCCTGAACTGGGGCAATGAGCTGACCCAAGACCACCTCCCATATGATGGGGAGACACGGGACAGACCGCATTCACCACCATAGAGTCGCAGTATAGAGCAACTGTGGGAGAAACCATAATTCTGTGGTAGGGGTGTGTGTGCAGGCAGATGACAGCTGGGATAACCACTGGCCCATCTGTTGGGGTCCTCACAGATCCAAGTGAGGGATGCAGGAGGGGGAGGCATGGAGCAGATCTGCATTCTGGCAGGCTCCCAGCCTGTATTTTTTATTTATTTATTTATTTATTTCAAACTTATATGCTGCCCCTCCTGTCCAAAGGCAGCTTGGGGTGGCGAACAACACACAAAAATTAACAATAAAACATTTAAAAATAAATCAACAAATTTAAAAACAAATCATAAAAACTCACCCTCCCTCCCAAACCCTACACCCCCACCCTACACCCCCACGCTTGCCAAAAGTCTATCGGAACAGCCAGGTCTTACATAAACGTCAAAATGACAGGAGGGTGGGGGCCAACCGAACCTCCACTGGGAGTGAATTCCACAGCACAGGGGCACCCACTGAAAAAGATCTCATATCAGTGGCCACCCATCTCGCCCGGGGAACCTCCAAAAAGGTCCCCACAGATGATCTCAGGGGTCGCATGGGCACATGGGGAGTGAGGCGATCCCACAGGTAGGCAGGGCCCAGGCTGTTAAGGGCTTTGAATGACAAAACCAGCACCTTGAACCTAGCCCGGTGCTTTATAGGCAGACAGTGCAGAGCCCAGAGCACAGGTGTCATGTGCTCCCTGCGGCCCTCCCCAGTAAGGAGACGGTCTGCGACATTCTGCACCAGCTGCAGCCTCCGGACCAGCTTCTCAGGCATCCCCACGTAGAGCGTATTGCAGTAATCCAGCCTCGAGGTGATGAAGGCATGGTTGACAGTGGTGAGGTCAGAGTCTGAGAGATATGGCCGAAGCCGCCGGACAAGATGTAACTGCGAAAATGCACTCCCCACCACGGCCACAACCTGAGAGTCCAGGGTGAGCCATGAATTGAGGAGCACACCCAGACTCCATACCTGCGAGACCATGGGAGGACGACCCCCACCCAAGAGGTGATTCAACAACTCCCAGGCCCCCTAGGCTCTCACCCACCAACATAACCTCCCTCTTGTCAGGATTCAGCTGCAGATGGCTCAACCTCATCCAAGCCCCCACAGCTGACAGGCTCTGGGAAAATAAAGTGACTGTATGGCCTGGATCGATGGAAAAAGCGAGGTAGAGCTGAGCGTCATCAGCATACTGATGACACTGCATGCCCTGAAACCCTCTCACGATCTCCCCTAATTGCTGCATATAGATGTTAAACAAGAGGGGGGACAGAATGGCACCTTGTGGGACTCCACACGTGAGGTCCCGGAGGAAGACGTACACTCCCCCCAAGACCACCCAGTGAGTTCACCCGGCCAGGAAAGAACGAAACCAGTCCAAGATTGTCCCTGTATGTTACTACCCCTTCCCCTGCCCCATTTCCTTAACGGCTACTTAAGTAACATTTCTGATAAACTTTACTTTTTCACATGGCCAAAGACATTCAGATTCCCCAACCACAGAACACACACACACTCGAAGAAAGGTTTTNATGTGCAGCCTCTCCTCTTCTCTCTTCACTGGCTCCCCCTTCCTGAACATATCCTGTTTAAACTCCTGGTATTCACGTTCAAAACACTCCACAACCAAGCTCCCCCTTACCTCTCGAACCTAATCTCCCTACACACTCCTGCACGCGCTCTCCGCTCTTCCTCTGTCCCCTCCCTCACTCTCCCTCATTTCTCCTGCTCACCTAAGCGCCTTCAACCCTTCTTCCTCGCTGCCTCCCATGCCTGGAACTCCCTCCCTGCCCACATCCACCTTGCCCCCTCCCTCCGCTCCTTCAAATCCCTCCTCAAGACCCACTTTTTCCTTGCCGCCTTTCCCCATGCCTACTAGTCGTTCCCCATATACTTACTGTCCGCCCTGCTCTGAAGACTGCTGCAACCAACCTGATTGTAACCAAGCCAGGCACACGCACCTGAGACTTCGCATCTGCCTGAATGTTTGTTTGTCTTCTCCCCTGTCTCTCCCATTGTCCCCTCTCCCTGTCTCCCCCTCCTTGTCTTTTAGATTGTAAGCCACAGGCAGGGACCGCATCTATTTCTATGTTCTGTACAGCGCCAGGTCACACTACTGGCGCTATATAAATGTTTATAATAATGATTAAGATTATGATTATTATTTTGGGGCTTTACCAGATCAGTGTCTCAGAACATCTAGAAGTTGCCCAGTGCCACTGTTTCCAGTGGCACCCAGCCAACTTCTGGTTCAGGGAGGACCATCTAAATCCCCCCCAAAGGTGGTTTCCCAACCCAGACTTTTAAAATACATGAAAAAGATCTCCCGTGTAAATGCCCAGAGAGAGCTCTGCCCAGCTGACTCCTCTGACTCTTTACTTCTGAAGTTGGGAAAGGGACTGGAGAAAGTTGGTGCTAAGCTAACTTATTGTGAGGATCGGTTTTCTCCATGGGTATAAACAAATGAGAAAGGGTCATGCATTGTCCTCTGCCTCCTTGCCCTGAGCTACCTGTTTGTGTGCAGGTCACCAACCAGTTGTTTACCCCAGGTTCGGCCATGGCTGTCCCACACAATGTCATCCCTGAAAGCCATGCAGGGTAACCCAGCCTGAACTGGGGCAATGAGCTGACCCAAGACCACCTCCCATATGATGGGGAGACACGGGACAGACCGCATTCACCACCATAGAGTCGCAGTATAGAGCAACTGTGGGAGAAACCATAATTCTGTGGTAGGGGTGTGTGTGCAGGCAGATGACAGCTGGGATAACCACTGGCCCATCTGTTGGGGTCCTCACAGATCCAAGTGAGGGATGCAGGAGGGGGAGGCATGGAGCAGATCTGCATTCTGGCAGGCTCCCAGCCTGTATTTTTTATTTATTTATTTATTTATTTCAAACTTATATGCTGCCCCTCCTGTCCAAAGGCAGCTTGGGGTGGCGAACAACACACAAAAATTAACAATAAAACATTTAAAAATAAATCAACAAATTTAAAAACAAATCATAAAAACTCACCCTCCCTCCCAAACCCTACACCCCCACCCTACACCCCCACGCTTGCCAAAAGTCTATCGGAACAGCCAGGTCTTACATAAACGTCAAAATGACAGGAGGGTGGGGGCCAACCGAACCTCCACTGGGAGTGAATTCCACAGCACAGGGGCACCCACTGAAAAAGATCTCATATCAGTGGCCACCCATCTCGCCCGGGGAACCTCCAAAAAGGTCCCCACAGATGATCTCAGGGGTCGCATGGGCACATGGGGAGTGAGGCGATCCCACAGGTAGGCAGGGCCCAGGCTGTTAAGGGCTTTGAATGACAAAACCAGCACCTTGAACCTAGCCCGGTGCTTTATAGGCAGACAGTGCAGAGCCCAGAGCACAGGTGTCATGTGCTCCCTGCGGCCCTCCCCAGTAAGGAGACGGTCTGCGACATTCTGCACCAGCTGCAGCCTCCGGACCAGCTTCTCAGGCATCCCCACGTAGAGCGTATTGCAGTAATCCAGCCTCGAGGTGATGAAGGCATGGTTGACAGTGGTGAGGTCAGAGTCTGAGAGATATGGCCGAAGCCGCCGGACAAGATGTAACTGCGAAAATGCACTCCCCACCACGGCCACAACCTGAGAGTCCAGGGTGAGCCATGAATTGAGGAGCACACCCAGACTCCATACCTGCGAGACCATGGGAGGACGACCCCCACCCAAGAGGTGATTCAACAACTCCCAGGCCCCCTAGGCTCTCACCCACCAACATAACCTCCCTCTTGTCAGGATTCAGCTGCAGATGGCTCAACCTCATCCAAGCCCCCACAGCTGACAGGCTCTGGGAAAATAAAGTGACTGTATGGCCTGGATCGATGGAAAAAGCGAGGTAGAGCTGAGCGTCATCAGCATACTGATGACACTGCATGCCCTGAAACCCTCTCACGATCTCCCCTAATTGCTGCATATAGATGTTAAACAAGAGGGGGGACAGAATGGCACCTTGTGGGACTCCACACGTGAGGTCCCGGAGGAAGACGTACACTCCCCCCAAGACCACCCAGTGAGTTCACCCGGCCAGGAAAGAACGAAACCAGTCCAAGATTGTCCCTGTATGTTACTACCCCTTCCCCTGCCCCATTTCCTTAACGGCTACTTAAGTAACATTTCTGATAAACTTTACTTTTTCACATGGCCAAAGACATTCAGATTCCCCAACCACAGAACACACACACACTCGAAGAAAGGTTTTTTAAAAATAAATAAATAAAAAATGAACAAGCCCACCAAAAATTAAAATGCATAGAGACTCCCATCCTCCAAGCAGAGCTTCTTTTTTAAAAGGAAAAGGAAAAGGGGGGGAAAGCACCCACCCACCAAGCTAAGCTTTTTTTTTAAAAAAAAAAAAAATGGACAGACCCAAAGTTTCAAAACAACAGCAACAACAAAAATACCACAATGAAGCTTAAACAAACAAACAAACAAACAAACAAACAAGTAAATAAGATCAGAGAAGGGGAGGGGGAGGAAGAAAGAGATTGGGGGAGCACAAAAACAGAATGGAGAGAGACAAAGCAGATGAAGAGCATGTGGTTAGGGGAGCAAGAGCAATGGGGGAGAGGGCAATGGAAACAGGGAGAGTGAGAGAAATGGGGTAGGACTGAAATGAGAATTTCTTTTTTTTTTTTACCTGTGCAAGTTCTTGTGGAGAAAAGTAATAAATAGAAACAACAAACAAACAGTTGAAGCAAGTCCCATCATTGGAGTGACAGCCAGGTGGGTCGTCCAAAGGGTTTTTTTGTAGACAAAAGGCCCTTCCCAGGTCTGCAAGTGTATGTGGGGGGCGGTGGGGGGCGGGGCTGCTTATAATATCCTCGTTCTTCTCTGTGAGAATCCAAGTGGTTCTCAGTTCATTCTCATTTGCAAGAACGAGCCAAAAACTCTGATTCTCATTGGCAAATGCAAAGATTGAGTTTCAGTCCTAAAATGGGGGGAGGGGAACAAGAGATGCAGGAAGGCAAGACAGATGAGGGGGGAGGGGAACGGGGAGGGACACAAGAGAAGTGGGAGGGAGGAGGAAGAACAGGGATGGCTACCAGTTTTTAGACTTACCCAGTCAGCAGCAGATACTCACTCCAACCATGTTTGCTCTACAGTCTCATTCTGGAAAGGGACATAGCTTTCAGGCAGCAGCTAAAAAGACACTACACACTTGTGTCCTTCTTTGAATTTTTTTTGCTGTTATTGGTCTGGGGTACTAGGAATCAGCACCCTAGGTCACATTGACTGGCTGCATTGGGGACTACAGGGAGTCCCCCCATCCCTTTCTCCAGTTCCTCCCATAACAAACTAACTTGTGTGATCAGCCTGTCACCTCACCACTCTCCCACACCCACTCCAACAGATGCACTAAAACCTATGGGAGGTCCACCCTGCTCCTGTTGCATTGCCAGAATGAGACCCCCACACATGCACAGAAAGGAGGGGCACAGAGCAGCCTTCTGCACATGTGCCTGCTAGGGGTGTGCATGTCGTTTTTCTTATTATTACAATATCAATAGCAAAAATTGTTGTTTTCATTATTGTTATTGCAATAAAGAAAACAAAAAAGAATAATAATGAAAACAGAAATGAAAATGACATTTTGTTTTTGAAATAAAGGGAAAACACTGAAAAACATATTTCCAGCTATAACTTTTTGTTTGTTACTCAATTATGATGAAAACTGTGGAGGCTGCACCCTCAATGGAGGGCATTGTGTGTACCAATTTTCGAAAGGATTAGGTGAAGGGAACCGACTTTAGAAGCAATTGAATGTTGTGATTTTAAGAAACTTCTTTAGCTTCCATACAATTTACATGAAACCTGTGAATATGATGTCCCTCAACAAGCTTAACACTTCTGCCAATTTTCAGAAAGATTGGATAAAGGGTCCTGATGGTAGAAGACATTAACCTGAAAATACATTTCCAGCTGTAACATTTTATATTCCATTCTGTTTACAAGACATTTGGGAGGAATGTATCACATACCTTCCCTGTCATCTCTGCCAAACTACAGGACAATTTGATAAAGGGACCCAATTTTATAAGCAATTGACGTTATCCCATTGAAGACCATTATTCAGATAAATAGCTGCACATGCAGTGCCAGTCAGAGGCAGGCACCTGGCATGGTAGAGGGAGGGAGGCTGTAGGAGGGAGGATGTGGAGCAACCCAAAAGACTGACAGTCACATTCACTGGCCAATTACCACATGCTTCCAGCTTTACAGGACCAATCGGTAGAGACTTAGAAGTGGGCATAGGGGATGGCCCTGAGGTGAGCATAGAAGGGACATAACTGGGACTTTGGGGCTAGAATCACAGCAATCAGGAGACATAGGGTATTTTCAGACGTTACGAGATCACGCTCAACCACAGTGAACCACGGTCAATCCTGCGGTGGGGCCAAAGCGCCCTGAACGTCTGTTTCGCGGGTGCCAGATTTCACCACGGTCAATACCCACATGGGGTCAAAATCAACCACACTTCTGGAGCTCCCCCCCGGACTATCTCTGAAAGCGTGGTCAAAGAGATTCCCGATGGGAACCAAGAAAAAGTAACGTCTGACCGGCAACCACCGGCAGGAATAAAAGGAAATGATTCCCAGCTGGGGAAAAAGCACGCAACATCGCTGCCAGGCAACGAGCAACAACACAGGCCAGAGAGGGAGATTTAAAGGACACACAGCAGCATCTGAGACGAGCCGCCCCGGCGCCTTCCGGGTACTTTGACCACAGCCAGGCCAGGGATTGATGTAACGTTTGTTGCACTGCCAGAGGCTGTAATCTGGCGGCCCGATTCACTGCCGTGGTCCAGTCCCGACACGTCTGTTCAGGGCTTTTTTTGACCTCAGGGGGTGGTCGTTCAGTTCACCCCCACCAGGATTCCACTGTGGTGAATCGGGACCGCGTAACATCTGAAATCACCCATAGTTTACACATCCAGTCTGGCCATTTATCATCACAAACACATCCTGCAATACTGTGACAGAGGAAATAAGATAACCTCTTTTGGCTCTTTCCTAAACAGACGCTTATGACTTCCCAGTAACCAGTGAGGGAGAGATGGTGGGATGGTCACAGCACAGAATGAGGATATTTGGTTGACATTTCTGCTGGCCAATTGGCATCACAAGCTGATCTTATACCACAGTGACACGTAAGAGAATCCCTAGCATAGACTCCTTCTCTGCATATGCTGTGGAGGCATATAAAATTGGGAACCTTTGTCACATAATTCTGAAATTTGGAAGACATAGTCTTGAAAGTGTGATATACATCCCTGCCAAATTTCATGTACACTGGTTGGACTACAAAGATGTTACAGTCAGACATACATTTATAAGTTAATTGCGTATATCACCAGGACCCTTTATCCAATTCTTCTGAACATTGTCAGAAATAGTACATATAGGAAGATGTGTAAACTTGTCAAGTGTCATCTACTTTAAATGTGAGGCAAAGAAGGCACAGCTAAGAATGTATATGAAGATGTTTGAAAAATAATATAATTAAACTGCTTATAAAATTGGATTCCTTTATCCAATCTGTTTTGGAATTTTGTACACATACTGCCTTCCATTGGAGGTACAATCCCTCCAAGGTTCAGTCAAATATAATGAAAAGCAAAAAAGATACAGAGTAAAATGTGTTTTCCATTGAAACCAATGGAAAACAAAAATGAAAGCAAAAACAAACACAAAAATTTGATATTTATGGAAACAAAAACAAAATATATAAATAACAGCAATGAAAATGACATGGATCCCTGGTGCACACCTCTAGTGCCTGCTCTCACTCCTGTCCTGTGGGCACACAGGATGTAGTATGATACTTCCTGTCCTTTCTTCCAGGCTTTCATGGGAAGTGAGGTAGTTTGCAATGCAGGTATTTTATGTATCATCATCCGAATCCAAATTATCACCCATTGAAATGAATGTGGCCCTTCTCTCCTTACAGAGCATGAATCCATTTGTCACCAGTGGTGATCCATTTTGCCAATGTGAGTCCAATTAATTTCAACTGCCAGTGACAAACGGCTTCAGGATCACATCAAGAGTTATTGTGTCAGGGTCTCTGGAAACTCAAGCAGATGGTTACACTCTTTCATGTTCTGAAGGTTTTATATGAAGCCTTAACAGTTAAATGTGTATTGTGTTTGCAAACATAGCTAAGATGCTGAAGAAAAATGGAAAGTCTGCCTGCACTTTTCCTCCAAACTAGTATGTTGTGCCCCAATGTATTTCAGTGTCTTGCAATACATATTGATGGTAGGTTCCCATATAAGATCTTTTAACTTTAATCATATGGCCATATAGTCCAGAGAGTCATAAAGTGTATAATTCACATCCAGCAAAAAGGTGCTGACTTTAGCTTTTGGGGACAAACAGCATTTTAAAAATTGCCTGTTGATTTACCTCAGAATGTTTCAGAAGCATAGTCCTGGATAGATTGTAGAGTATAATAAAGGCTGACTCTTGGAGATATCGTTCTCTCATCATCAAGAATGTTTATAGCATGCTTTACGCAGGGAAACCATCAATTCAATTTTTTCCATACTTTGTAGTAGGCCTGAAACAAGTAATCGAAGCAAATGCTGTTTCCATCAGAAACAGGTCATTCGCCTTCATTCGCACAACAATGAAACTTTGGGTTTGTCCACGTTACCTAGTGCGGTGAAACTCATGGTGCAGAATCTCACAGCTGGGAATTCTAAGCTTATTTCTGAAATTGGGTGCTTGGTTAAAAATGTCATCAGCTGGGTCCTGCGACATTTCCTCTTATGAATGACAGGGCTGGATTTTGAGCCCTGTCATTTGTAAGAAAAAATTCCACAGGATTTTAAGGCCTGTCATTTATAAAATAAAATACCACAGGACTCATCTGATGGTGTTTTTACCCCCACTCCCACTTTCAGAAATAAGCATAAGATTCCCAGCCATGTGATTCTGCGCCAGGAGTTTTCCAGGACAGGTAAAGTGGGCAAGCATCCTTACTAGCTTTTCCCCTGTTTTTTGCTAGTTGAACACAACATAAACTGAGCTTATACCAACAATGTTTAGCAAGTTATGTTTTATATACAGGCTAAGCAATACAAACGTGTTGGAAATTGATGTAAAAGAACAGTAACAAAAAGTCCTGGAAAATCCCAGACAATCCATAAAAGTCCTGAAAAATTCCAAAAAACCCGGGAAAGTCCTGAAAAATCCTGGAAAGTGACAGAAATAATTGGAAATTACAATGAAGGAATAGTGGAATTGCTGACCAGTAGGGATGTGTGAACAGAACAGGGTTTGTATGTTCGGCCGTTCGACCTGAAAACTTTGAGTTCATAGGTTCGGTCCCGTGGAGTTCGGACCACCCCGGATGTTTGGAAAATTCAGCTGCCTGGAGACTTGGGGCACTCCAGGGGTGCCCGTGGGGGCATGGCAGGCAGTCGGAGACACAACAGCAGCAGCAGAGACCGGGAAGGCTTGGGGCTTGGCACTGGGGGTGCTCGTGGGGGCATGGCTGGCCATCTGAGACCCAGTGGCAGCAGCAGTAGTAGAGGCCAAGAAGGCTTGGGACTTGGTGGCTGGTCTGGCACCCCTACTTGGCTAGGTGTTTCAGGCTGCCAGGCATCAGTGGAGCAGTGGCAGAGGCCTGGCCAGGGCTTCATGGCTGGCATCCTTATTTGGCTGGGCATTGCAGGCTGCCTGGGTTTTTGTCAAGTGCCCTCTGTGTGGCCATGAGTGGGTGCTCTGTGGTATGGCACCTTCCACTGATGCACTATGCAGTATGGCCAGTATGGCACCCGTATGTGGCCAGGTGTTTCAGACTGTCATTGTACTCGACCGATCTCAAGAAGCTCTACTGAAAATTGGGCAAGCTTTGCTGGTGGTGAGTCTCATGGACCCCACCCGCTGGCACACTCATCCGAGCTATGCCCATTTACAAGAGCAAGGAGCAAATGGAAGACGTGCAGTACTAATAGCAGCAGACATTGGATTGCCAGGGCACAGAGCCTGTGACACAGCAGAGGTGGCATCACCAGAGACAGGAGCAGTGGACATTTGGGCAGAGTATCTGTGGCACAGCAGTGGCAGCTTCAACATCAGCAGAAATTAGATTTCCAGGCCACAGTACCCATGGCACAGCAGCGGCAGCAGCAGCAGACATTGGATTGCCAGCGCACAGTAACTGTGGCTGGCACCCATCCTTATCCTGGCATTGCAGGCTGCCAGGCATCGACGGAGAAGTGTCAGAGGCCCGGCCAGGGCTTGGTGGATGGCACCCCTACTCGGCCTGGCATAGCAGGACTCCAGGCATCTGTGGATCAGCGGCAGAGGCCTGGCCAAAGCTTGGTGGCTGGAACCCCTACTTGGCCAGGCGTTGCAGGCTTCCAGGCATCAGCAGAGCAGCAGCAGAGGCCTGGCCAGGGCTTGGTGGCTGGCAACCCTACTTGGCCAGGGGTTGCAGGCTGCCAGGCATCGGTGGCAGCCTGACTCAGGGTGGTGCGTCAGAGCAGCTTAAACTGGGGGGCTAGGAAGCAAATAAGGCACCTAGCCCCATGTCCCCAACCACCAAGAAGGGCTGCCCATTGAGTGCAATCATTCCCCCCAATATGCACGTTGAAAGCCATGCTGCCCTCTACATCCTGCAGCTGCCGATAGACTTGGCAGCTGCTCCCACCCCAGCTCCTCCATGGTGCACTGACACTTCTGGGCCTCAACTGACTGCTGCTGCTGCTGCTACTTCTGCTCCTCTCCCTGCTGCCATTACCCGTGGATCGGGCCCTGCCTCTATCAGCCAGAGTGGGATACACCAGCGCTGGATTTCTAGGGATCACAAGAATAATGGAGAACATAGGTGGCTAATGATGAACATCCAACCCTGAAGTACCTGCACCTGCTCATGCAGCCGCAACAGAGACAGCCACAGCCTCCTGGACTTCAGGCCTTCCAGTGCCCTGCGTGGCAGTGGAGAACACTGGCAGGAGATGATGCCAAACCACACCCCTCGTGCCACGCAGGCTAGGAAGGCAGGCTGCGGCAGGGTTCGAGCTTTGCCCACAGGGTGGGCAGACCGGCACTTTGTATTAATAGAAGGCAGGCTGAGGCAGGGTATAACATCTAAATCTATCTAATCTAATCTAAATAAATGAAATTATGAGGTAAATGTGTGGAAATGGGTAATACAGGAGGAGGATGGCAATGGATTGGGAGGAACACAAAGTGCTGGGAGAGGGAGTGTTCT
Source organism: Sphenodon punctatus (assembly GCA_003113815.1). Taxonomy (NCBI): domain Eukaryota; kingdom Metazoa; phylum Chordata; class Lepidosauria; order Sphenodontia; family Sphenodontidae; genus Sphenodon; species Sphenodon punctatus. The sequence continues at coordinate 52,481 of QEPC01008398.1, read as the reverse complement.
GAAAATGCCTGCTGACTGGATCAGTGGCTAGCTCAGAATGAATTGGAAGGGGGAGGGCAATGACTTTTGTTACTTGCTTCGCCTGCCTTACCACAAGCCCCATTGGCTCTGTCCAGCCTAGCCCATGGCCAATCATAGACTGCCAAGTCAAAGGTCTAAGGAAAAGAGGGATGGTGTTTGGGCAGGCTGGCTGCTAGTCCAAGCCTTTCTCCACCCCTGGCGCCAGGAAGATTTCCTGGTAGCAGAATCTGTGGCACAGAAGAGGCAGCATTGGCAGCAGCAGCAGACATTGGATTGCCCGGTAGCAGAACCTGTGGCAAAGCAGAGGTAGCAGTGGCAGCAGCAGCAGACTTTGGATTGCCCAGGCACAGTACCCATGGCACAGTAGGGGCAGCAGTGACAGCAGTAGCAGACTTTGGATTGCCCAGAAGCAGAACCCATGGCACAGCAGGGGCAGCAGCAGCAGCAAACATTGGATTGCCATAGCACAGAACCCATGGAACAACAGAGACAGCAGCATCAGGATTTGCCTGTGCGCAGCACCCATGGAGCCAGGATGGTAGGATTTGCCAGGGAAAAGCTCCCATACAGCAGCAGACAGCAGCAGCGGGATTACCAGGCCAGTGGTGCACATCACTCAGGGTTGCCAAGGTAGGCAGACAGGTAAATTGGCATGAGAGGCAGGCAGGCTGGGGCAGGGCTTCAACTTTGCCCACATGGCAGGCAGAGAAGCACTTTAGCATGAGAATCGTAAAGCAGGCTGAAGCAGGGTTCGAGCTTTGTCTACACAGCAGGCAGACAGGCAGTGTGGCATGAGCATCGGAAGGCAGACTCAGGCAGGCTTTGATCTTGGCAACTTGGGTGGGTAGACAGGCACCTTGGCATGAGAGGCAAGCAGGCAGTCTGGGACAGGGCTTCAGCATTGGAAAGCAGGCTGTGGCAGGGTTTGAGCTCTGCTCACAGGGCGGGAAGACGCGCAGTGTGGCACGAGCATTGGAAGGCAGGCTGAGCCAGACTTTGATTTTGGCAACCTGGGTGGGCAGACAGGCAGCGTGGCATGAGCATCGAAAGGCAGACTGAGGCAGGGTTCGAACTTTGCCCACAGGGTGGGAAGACAGGCAGTGTGACGTGATCATCAGAAGACAGACTGAGGCAGGCTTTGATCTTGGCAACCTAGGCAGGCAGACAGGCAGCGTGGCATGAGCACTGGAAGGCAGACTGAGGCAGGATCCAAGCTTTGGCTACAGGGCAGGCAGACATGCAGTGTGGCATGAGCATCGGAAGGCAGACTGAGGCAGGGTTCGAGCTTTTCCCACAGGGTGGGTAGATAGTCAGTATGGCATGTGCATTGGAAGGCACACTGAGGCAGACTTTGATCTCGGCAACCTGGGCGGGTAGACAGGCACCTTGGCATGAGAGGCAGGAAGGTTGGGGCAGGGCTTCAGCATCAGAGGTCAGGCTGAGGCAGGGTTCGAGCTTTGCCCACATGGTGGGCAAACAGGCACTTTGGCATGAGCAGAAAGCTGACTGAGGCAGGGTCCGAGCTTGGCAACCAGGGTGGGCAGACAGGCATCATGGCATGAGAGGCAGTAGGGAAGGCAGACAGGGACCTTGACTGGGCACTCAGGTAGGCTGGTGAAGACTGTGTAGTGAGAGAGAGCGCCAGTCAGATAAACAAGCCGAGATCATCTAGCTAGATGTTGGCTGGCAAGCTTACAGCTTCCCAGTACCACCCAGCATCATGAGGTCAGTCAGCTAGGTTGGCTGAGACTGTCTAGTGAGAGAGAGAGAGAGAGAGAGAGAGAGAGAGAGAGAGAGAGAGAGAGAGGCAGGTTGGGTTCCGGGCATTGGGAGGGAGGTACAGCACCTCAGCAGCACAGCAGCAGTAGCCCTAGCTCAGATTGAGGAGGAGGAGCCCCATCCGAAGACTGCCCTGGCATGGGATGGCATGTGCCACTACATCATCAATCCATGTCCAGGGGCAGCTCAGGGAATCCCAGCAGCAGAAGGTTCACCTTGGTGAACAACAACTACTCCACTAACTTGGCCCCCAGTCTCAGACGGTGTGGGGAGCAAATGTTCCCCGCCATAGAGAACACCCACTCGCTGGGGACACTCGTTGGTGGACAGGACAGTATACCCTTGGCCACTTTTGACAGGGCCAGTCACATGTTGGTCTTCCCGACCCAGTAGGCCAAGGGATCGCTGCTGGGTTTGATGTACGGCTCCTCGCCCTGGTAGAGCTCCACTGCTGCTGAGGCACTGTCATACTCCCTCACGTAACTCTGCCTAGGCACCACCTCCACCACTGCCCTCAGCCATGCTGCCTGCCCTGCTGTGAAAGATCCCATGTTCACCAGAGTGCCCTGCATATATGAGCTGATGCTGCTGGCAGTCGGGGTGCTGCTGCTGCTGAGCCTATTCCTGGTGCTGCTACTGCTAGGGCTGGGGACAGGGATATACCCCGCTGGCTGAAAGGGGTGGCTGTTCCCACTCCCATCATCCCCTGGAGCATCCTGCTGCTGCTGCCATGCACTCTCCAGAGCCCTCTCTGCCTTCTGGACCCTCCCCACCAGGTCACCCTTCCAGTGCCCATAGAGCGCTGTCTGGCTTGCCATGCTGCCCTTGACCCTGGGGTCCAGCATGGTTGCCAACATGTATTCCGCCCGCCCGCTTCAGAAGCTTATCGAACTGCGCCTGCCTTCTGCTGCCACACCAGGTCAACTGCCTCATCTGCCAGCTTTCTGCCATGAGTGTCACAATCCTGTCCCTGCAGAATCTCCTCCAACCTCCTGAGGTGACTGGGTGACCTGGCTGATGGTGGCCATGGAGGATATGATGGTCTCCGTCTCAGCCAGGAATGGTCTGAGTATGAAGATAATGTGAGCCAGGATCTCCCATTCTGTCCCATCGTACCCTGGAGGTGCCCCGCTGTCTGTCACCAGTTGAACCTGATGCAAGGCGACTTTCTGCTCGAGAAGCTGCTCAAGCATCAGAAACGTTGAATTCCACCTGATGGACACATCCTGCACTAGCTGGTGCACTGAGGAGCCTTGCTCTGTCTTCTTCACCTGGAGGAGGTCGCAGAGCCTGTGACACAGCAGAGGTGGCATCACCAGAGACAGGAGCAGTGGACATTTGGGCAGAGTATCTGTGGCACAGCAGTGGCAGCTTCAACATCAGCAGAAATTAGAGCCTTTCAAGCTCTGGTTAAAGAAACCGGTCAGCTTCCTCCCCCGCTCAATCAGGGAGCTAAGGGTAGCTGCCCCAATCCCCTTCTCCCCCAAGCCCAGAGCGTCCCTGATCACAAGGTGAAAGGTGTGTGTGGCGCAAGTAATGCTGGTGAAGCACCCCTTGTGGACTGCCCTCAATAAGTTGGCCACGTTGTCAGGCACCATGCACCCCTTAGTGAAGGGCACACCTGGCATGACCCAGTCCCTCACCATGGCAGCCAGGGATGCCTCGAGTGGTGTGGGGGCCATCCATGACTTCTGCCTGAAGCAGGGCCCACATACACCCTGCTTCAGGACCCCTCCTACCACTCACAAATGCTGCCTCTGGGTCCTGCCACCAGTGCATCATCACTGCCAGGTCGATGTGCTGTGTATTCTTGCTTGATCACAGGTCTGTGGTGAAGTGGATGGTGGCACCCCCAGCCCCTGCCATCTGCTCCCTCACCCACTCCTTTAAAGCCTGGTACAAGGCTGGCACCACCTGTCATCTCAGGATGACGTGCAAGGGCAGCTTAAACTGGGGGTCCAGGAAGCCAATCAGGTGCTTAAACCCCATGTCCCCAACCACTGAGAAGGGCTGCCCATCCAGTGCTATCATTTCCCCCAACATGTGCGTCACTTTCAGTTGAAAGCCATGTCACCCTCCACGTCCTGCAGCTGCCGATTGACTTGGCAGCTACCCCCACTCTAGCTCCTACATGGTGCACTGACGCTGCTGCTGCTGCTCCCTCCTAGCAGCAATACCACTCCTGCTGCTAGAGGTAGCTGTTCAAGCAGGATGCCTGCCTGCTGATGGAGGCGGATGACTGGCCACTAGGGGTGGGAAACCGGTACAATCCGGTATCCGATAATGCCGGTATCGGGCGTACCGGCATTATCGGATTCGACCCGGTAATCCGGACCCGGTACCGGATTTCGGGGTACCGGATTTTTTTACATTGCAGCCATTTAAAAATGGCTGCAATGTAAAAA
>QEPC01008398.1:9132-31470 GCA_003113815.1 Sphenodon punctatus | reverse complement strand
TATACTAATTTGAGGGAGGTTTAGATTCTTCCTCTGTTAGTGGATGGCCTCTCCTTTTCCTCAGAGAATTGCTATGAGTTTCTTCTCTCCTTGCCTGATAAGGAGGCTATGGGGGCTCTTGCTGTCTCTTATACACATCTAGATGTGTATAAGAGACAGATTTAATCCGATACTGCCAATACACCAAAATACCAGCAGTATCGGATACCGGAAGATACAAACTTCCCACCCCTACCAGATACTGCACCTGTTGAATTTCACCATGTTGACTGTAACCAGAAGGAACTTGGAAGAAAAAAACCAGCATCCATCCACTGCAGGACAAACTCAGCCAGCTCTTCCTCCAGTTTACGTGATGTATCTTCCGTTATCCATGAGGGCCTTGAAGACTTCAAGTTGTCTGCCACTGGTCCACCGATGACTGCGAGCCTGCAACACCAGGCCAAGCAGGGGTGAAAGCCGCCGAGCCCTGGCCAGTCCTCTGCCGCTCCCCCACCCATGCCAGCTAAGCCTGCCTGCAATGCTGGCAAAGTTCTCATTCGAACAGATGATAATGATTATATCCTACTACCACCAATATCACTGCTGCTCTGGCCGGGCCTCTGCCGCTCCCCCACCCATGCCATTTGAATAGAAAAGGGGAGGGGGATACAAAAATAGTCAAAAACACACTCTGACCTTCACCCAGGCAAGATTTGACAGGTGGTTTGCTTCTCACCCGCATGGGGTAACCCACATCCATATCCTGCATCTGGACGCAGTCCATGCTCATCGCTATCTTCTTGGTGGGGACGCTGTCCGCGTGGTCTACCACAAAGCTCAAGGCAATGGGTTGAATGGAACATATGAAAGGGAGGGGCAGAAGATGGTGGCAGGCAACACAGCTCTTGGAGGGACGTGTGGCTGACCCTGTCCAACATGGCCAAGGGCCTCTTTTCCTGGCCACCAACCAGTGTCTCAGGTGAACAGGTGTTCTCTACGGTGGGGGACGTTTGCCTGCCACACCTCTGAAAACAGGGGCTAAGTTTGTGGAGCAGTTGCTTTTCATCAAGGTGTCTTGTCTGCTGCTGCTGCTGCTGCTGCCATGGCTTCTGCTACTGGGCAATCCAATGTCTGCTGCTGCTCCACCAATTCCTGGTAGCCTACAATACCTGGCCAAGTAGAGGTGCCAGGCCAGCCACAGAACCCCAAGCCTTCCCAGCCTTTGCTCCTGGTGCTACTGCTGGATCTGTGATGGCCAGCCATGTCCCTACAGGCACCCCCGGGGGGGCCAAGCACTGAGCCTGCCTGCCCTGGCAAGCCAGGGTGCCAAGCCCCAAGGCTTCTCAGTGTCTTCTGCTGCTTCTGATGGGTTTGTGACAGCCGGCCATGCCCCCATGAGCACCCCCGGGGCCAAGCAAGCCTGTCTACCCGGGCAAGCTGGGGTGCCAAGCCCCAAGCCTTCCAGGTGTCTTCTTCTGCTGCTTCTGGGTCTGTGACGGCCTGCCATGCCCCCATGGGCACCTCTGGGGGTCCCTGGAGTGCCCCAAGCCTTGCAGGGGGGGCGAACTCAGCTGAAATTTCGGTGAGACTGAACTTGTTTGAACCAAACAACCGAACCCGATCTCGAATTTTTGACTGAACTACTGAACATCTGAACCGTGTTCTGTTAGCACATCCCTAATTGGCTTTGTGCAGCCTAGCCCGTGGCCAATCGCAGACTGTGAAGCCAGTGGTGTGAGGAAAAGAGGGATGGTGATTGGGTAGACTGGTTACTAGTCCAAGCCTCTTCACCCCTCCTCAGCTGACACCCGCCTCCCTGGACCTGCCAGACATTTTTTACCCATGTGGGAGAGGCTGTAGGTGGGCAGATGGGGCGCAACCCAACAGACTGAAATACACATTCACTGGCCAATTACTGCATGCTTCCAGCTTGACAGGACCAATTGGTGGTGGCTTTAGGCAGGCATAGGGGGTGGCCCTAAGTCAGACTTAGAAGCGATGTAACTGGGACTTTGGGGATAGTATCCCAGCAATCAGGAGACACAGGCCACATTCACACCTTACGGTGGTGCCGTGGCGGCACTCCTGCTAGGAGAAGATGCGGCAGGGGAAGGAGACCGGTGGCATCACAACGTCCGGTGTGAACGGGATTCTACCGTGACAATACTCGCGAGTGACAGGACTGGATTTTGAGCCCCAACACTCGTGAGTATTGTGGTAGAACCTCATTCGCACCGGATGTTTTGATGGCACTGGCCTTCTTTCCTGAAATATCTTCTCCTCACGGGTGTTCCACCACCACCCATCATAAGGTGCGTATGCGGTATCAGTTTACACATTCAGGCTGACCAATTATCATCACAATCACATCCTGCAGCACTGTGACAGAGGACATCAGAGAATCTCTATTGGCGCTTTCCTAAACAGATGCTTTTGACTTCCCAGTAACAAGTGGGGGAAGAGAAGTTGAGATGGTCACAGCACAGAATGAGGATATTTGGTTGACATTTCTGCTGGCCAATTGGCATCACAAACCGATCTCAAGCCACAGTGACAGGTAAGAAAATCCCTGGCATAGGCTCCTTCTCTGCATATGCTGTGCAGGCATATGAAATTGGAACCCTTTATCACATATTTCTGATATTTAGCAGAGATGATCCTGAAGGTGTGAGATACAGCCCTGCCAAATTTCATGTATTCTGGTTGGACTAAAAAAATGTTACAATCAGACATACATTTAAAAGTTAATTGCATATACCACCAGGACTCTTTATCCAATCCTTCTGAAAGAAATTAAACATGGGGAGATATTAAGCATAAATATTAAACATGTGGAGGGGTATAAACTTGCTATGTTTCATCCATATTAGATGGTAGACAAAGACGTTACAGTCAGGAATGTATATAAAGATTTTTGCAAAATAGCATAATTCAACTGCTTATAAAATATGTTACCTTTAACCAATCTTTCTGGAATTTGGTACACTTAATGCATTCTATTAGTGGTATAATTAATCCCCCAAGTGCCATCCAAATATAGTGAAAAACAAAAAAGATAGAGCTGAGAATGTATTTTCTATTGAAATCAATGGAAATAAAAAACAAAACAAAAACGAAAATAAATTTTTAATATTTATGAAAATGAAAAAGACATGTTTAAATTTAAAAAATGAAAAATGACATGGGTCCCTGGTGCACACCTATATAGATTAGTTTAGTTTAGTTTTAGTTTAGTTTTATGGCTATTACCAAACAATTATAATGAGTTGAAATTATAGACTGAAAAAATGGAAGACGTGTGTGTGTATCTGTGTGTCTGTGCGTGAGGGGTGTGAAGAAGGGACCTCATTCATTTTTGTTTCCCCTTTCATTTTCATTTGAAAATGTTTATGTGATTCCATTTCCTCTTTTGTTTTCATTTTTAAGAAATCATTCCTTTTTTAAATTTGTTTTAATCCTTTCATTTTTATTTTAAATTTGTTTCCCATTTAAATCAATGGGAATCACTTGACAGGGCTTCCATGCCATTTAATAGTGATTTTACTGTCCTTTTATGACACATTCTCTTCCCTCATACTTACACAGACTGCCCTGGGGGGGTGGGGATCAGAAATATCTGAGACAGAGGGTAATTTCAGATATAACGATGCCATGGTCAACCACAGTTAGGGCTGTAGTGGAATGTCGCAGTGGTAGCTAATTCCGCCGGAAACAGCATTTCCGCAATTAGTGGTATGGCGCAGCAGAGCCTTTCATTCTGCTAGTTTCATTCCACTACTTCCGCAGTTCTGCTAATTTCATTCCGCTACTTCCACAGGCTTCGCAAAAAAGCGGAAACATGACATTTTCGCTACTTCCGCCATTTCGCCAGCACCACAAAATAGCGGAACAGCGGTTTTCTGACAGTTTTCGCAATTTTTCTGCAATTCCGCAATTTGCAGAATGCCGGCGGAATTAGCGGAATGTCTGCAGAAAAGCCACGGTGTGGCGCGGACAATTCTGAAATGGCGGAATGGAATCGCGGTGTGGTAACAGCTGCTGTCGCATCAGTCCTAACCACAGTGAATCCCCTGTGGTGGCCGTTTGTCCTGTTACGTCTAAAAGATTCCTGACAGATGTTCACCATGGTGAATATCTGGCGGGAATCAAAATAACTGTGATTCTGGAGGTGAGGCCGGCCTCACCTCCGGAATCGTGGTTAGATTGTCCACGATCTGGGATGGGCCAAAAGTTAAGTATGTAGCATTGACCCATCCTGGATTGTGGCCCAGACCGCGATATGGGATTGGGCGCAGCTGCTGGATTGGCCGCTGCCCCTGCCCATCTCCTGGAGGGATAGTGGCTGGGGGAGCGTGGGGGTGGTGGGGCTGTGCGGCCACTCGTTGGGCCACGCAGCCCCGCCCCCTCCCCGATCCCCCGTGAGAATCAGGCCGGCATGTCTAAAGGACAGCCGGACTGATTCCTGACCGAGATCCAAAATGAATCCCGGTGCGTGAGTCAGCATGGCAGGCCTCCGGGCACAGCACATCTGAAATTACCCAGACTGGCACACAGCTGGCAGGCAGAGAACAAAGCAGAAACTGGCAGGCAGCAGGTGCCAGGCACTGAAGCTGCAGGCTCTGGCATAGGAGGACTGGTGCCACAAGTCTGATAAAGCTTGTAGTTGCACATAATGCCCCCATTAAGCAGAATATCAGATATTAGCATGCAGCAGGCAGGTACTGAGAAGCAGCAGGGACTGGCAAAGGAGACTTGCTGTTTCAAGTACATTGGATTTCAACTTGCATAGAATGCCTTCAGGGCAGAAGATATGAAAGAGAGGAACACACAAACATCACATAGACTGGCTGCAGCAGTGGCAAAATGGCAGAGGAATAGAGATGGGCGAACAGAACGGAATTCAGAAATTCGGTTCGGTTTGGTTTGGTTTGAAATTTAAGTTTGGAAATTCGGTTTGGTTCAGTTCGGTTTGAAATTCAAGTTCGGTTCGGAAGTTCGGTTTGGTCGACCCAACAGACCAAGTTCGGTTGAATTTCGAACTTCCAAACCAAGTTCGGCCATTCAAAACCGGGTTTTTTGGTTTGTGTTGCCACTAGGGATGGGCGAACAGAACGGAATTCGGAAATTTGTTCGGTTCGGTTTGAAATTCTAGTTCGGTTTGGAAGTTCAGTTCGGTCGACTGAACAGACCGAGTTCGGTCCGAACTCTGAACTTCTGAACTTCCGAACTGCGTTCGCCCATCCCTACAGAGGAACATCAGGCACTGGCTTCATCATAGATAGGCACCCCAAAGTGTATCAGTGTGTTAACTTGAAAAGGTACCCCAGCAGGCAGGAGATAATGTGTGAGAGAGACACACCTTCAGGTAGAAGCAGCAGCAGGAAAAGGAGACAGAGAGGAGTAGCAGGCAGGTAGTTGCTTTGGATTGGCACCCCAAAGTGTGGCAGGGTGTCCACTTGCAGAGATCACCCCAGCAGGACAGCAATAGAACCCCAAAATATGTCAGGGTGTCAACTTGCAGAGAGTATTCCTAAGGGGCAGAAGATAGGTGAGAGAGACACACACACACATTTGGAAAGCAGCAGCAACAAAAGGGGAGCAGAGAAAAGCAGGAGGCAGGCACACCCTAAAGTGTGGCAGGGTTTCAGTGATCACCCCAACAGGGCAGCACATCTGAGAGAGAGTTAACAGCATGAGTAATAAAGCTCCAAAGCAGTGCAAAAGTATCTCTCTGCAAAGCACCCAGACAAAGAGCTAAAGAGACAGTGGGCTGGCACAGGGAGTGCCAAAAACCCTTGCTGATTCCAGTGCCCTCCCCCAGCCCCCTAATTTGTTGGAAGCATGTGTAAGGAAAGGGTATCTCTTTTTTGTGTGCCACTGTTACGACAGTGATGTGAGTTCACTGAGATGTGTTTGCAATGCCAGTTGGCCAGTGGAGATGTCAATCATATAACTCCAGTCTATCTTGTAACTGACTTGTGACTGCTTCCCTCCCCTCTGTTGTTTTTTTCCAGATTTCACGGGCTTAATAGGGAAATGACTGAAATGAAAACAAATGTAAATCATTCATTTTTATTTTAATTCATTTCCCAATTCATTCATTTCCTAGTTACTAAAATGAATGGGACTTCATTTATTTTAGTGAATTATACAAAACAAAAACAAATTGAACACCCCAAGTGTGCAGAAGGGATCCCTAGCCCTTTCATTTTAGGTTTCATTTTCAAAAATCCCTTCGTCTTTGGATTTTCATTAAAAACCAGTTTGTTTTTGTCACTTTTTTGTTTAAAAACTATATTTTTTTAAAAATGCACATGTGAAAAATAGCCACCGGACTGTACTGCACGTCTGCACCGTTTTCCAAAATAAGGACAGACAGACAGCACATGCACAGTAGGTGGCCTTGTTCTGCATGCAGACACAGCTGCCCTTTTCCAAAATAGTATCAACGCTGCTGCCACCATTTTGGAAAAACACACATGCGCAGAACAGTTCAGTGGCCATTTTTGTGCATACACAATGATTTGTTTGTATTTATTTATTAATTAATTTTTTTTAACAAAAATGAATGAAACCAAATTAATGTTGTTTGCCTATTCATTCATTTACGGATCTTTAGTTGATAAAACAAATGGGGCTAAAATCCCTTCGGCCTTATTATATGGAATGGAGTTAGTACCCTTCCCAAATATGCTGACCCTTGAAAGGGTTCCGAATTTTTTTTTACAAAGATTTCTGGGAGTTGGTCCTAGCATCCCGGGGGCAGTTTTGCGCTTGGAAACTGGTACCCTCTCAATAAAGACCCTACACACGAAAGCCTACATTAGATATTGGCTACGCCTTTTGGCTCAGTCGAAGCCTGCCCTCCCTCTTTAATGTCTTAGGGAGGAACTGCTACATGCGGGCATATGGGCTTATCCTTAGCTTCTCTATCTGGGCCGGGTTATTCGTGAGCTGGGGTTCTCCTTCGATTTTTGGGGGGGAGAACCCTTATGGCCATTAAAATAGCCCAAATCTTACTTACCCGAATCTAGGACACTGACCAACAGGAGGATATAGCGGTATTGGGTTCTTGGAAAGTTGCCCCTACTCTGAAGAGCCTCAAAACCTCTCCCTGGTTTGAAACATATTCTCTTGGAGAATTCAAGTATCCAAAGACAGTATACGCTTTTGCGTTTCCACCAGGTTCAAACTGCTATGGTTGAAGGTAGGCATAAGCGCTCTCCTCCTGTGTCAAGAGTCTGCTCTTGCCGAATGGGGGAAATCGAATCCGTTGATCATTTTTTACTTTGGTGTCCTTACTATACTAATTTGAGGGAGGTTTAGATTCTTCCTCTGTTAGTGGATGGCCTCTCCTTTTCCTCAGAGAATTGCTATGAGTTTCTTCTCTCCTTGCCTGATAAGGAGGCTATGGGGGCTCTTGTGGCTTTTGGCATCAAAAAAGAGGACCAAAATCAGGGAACGCTTACAGCACAGGGAGTTTACCTAGGGAGGGGACGACCAATTCCTCTTAAATGAGGGAGCTATTTCCTCCCGGATTGTTTTGGCGCTCTATGCTTTTGATTTTGGGGGGATGTTCTAACAATCTCCTGTTTTTGATTTGTATTGGGGGTTCTGGGATTTTTAAGATTGACCCTATTATTGTTATTTTAACTTTGTCTTTGTGAGGTACTATGTCTGTTTTGGTGTTATTGGGCATTGTAATTGCATCTGTTGGTTGTAGTGCTATATTTGTATTTGTACGTCTTGTCTGGGTTTTTTTTGTTTGGGACAGAGTGGAAGCTAGTGCCCCCCCCAAAATTACATTACATTACAAATGGGGCTTCTTTCATTTTAGTAGCTTAAAAAATGAAAACTAATTGCACACCCCTAGTTTATATGCATATCTATATAAATATGTATATAGGAAATAGGGTTGAAATGAGAATCACTTTTGGATCTCGGAAAATCCTTGTGAGATTTTGTGCCAGGACTGAGGTCTCGCTGAGATCTCAGTCCCAGAAACAAAAGCTCATGAGAGAGCTGATTAAAAAAACCCAAAAAAAACCAGAGAGAGAACTATGCATGCACAAAATGGTTGCCAGGACCATTCTGCTCATGCACGCAGCCCTTTCCCAAAATGTTGCTGGCATCGTGGCCATCATTTTGGAAAAAGGCAACCGGTTTATGCATGCATGAATGACTGCCATGCATGTGCAGAACAGTTGATGTTTTCTAAAATGGTGCTGATGCTGCTGGTGCCATTTTGGAAAAGTGCTGTGAATGCACAGAACAGCCTTGGTGGCCATTTTGTGAATGCGCTGTTCCCCTCCCCACCCCCATGTTTCTCAATGAGAATGAAGTCAATATGCTGCTGATTCACTGCTCGTTTTCATTTGTTAGAATGAACTGAGAATCATGATTAATGGGTGAAAACAGACATGACGCTAACCACCCTTTAACCACCCTTGGTGGTTATTTATACATGTTGCAGGGCTGTAGTGGTGCCCTATGCAGCCCTGAAACATGCATAAATGAGCACCAAGGGTGGTTAAAGGGTGGTTAACGTCATGTCTGTTTTCACCCCTTGTTAAGAAACATGAGAATTGCAAAATTAAGTTTCAGCCCTAATATGAAATCATTCCTTGGGAAGGTGCTGTTAGGAAAAAGTGATTGGTATTTCAAACCCTTATATACAATGAAGGTAAATCAAGAATCAAATGATAAACAAATATGCTTGCTGTCTAGGATTTATGCATAATGACAAAAACTAGGGAGAGGTTATAGGGAAGAGTTTAAAGAGGAAAGGATAGTTCACATTTTAGTGCATTTAAATACAATTAATGTATGGAACAAAGCAGGAAGGTGTAAATGACTAGCTAACTGCTACACATTTATATGCTGGCTTATGAAGCCAAAATCTATATATTTAATTCATATTTTTTTTGTTGGTATCCAAATTATGAATTTTAGTTCCCACCAGGGCTATCTTTTTCAAGGTGTTGTACAGGTTCTCTTTCAGGACAAGTACAGAAAGATCAGAAATGGAGTGGTTGTTCCAGGACAAGTAATCCCTAATAGCCACATCTGCTCAGGTCAAGAGTTCAGTTCTCAACACAGTGTTTAAATAACTTATTTTGCACATATTACAAAATGTCAGTCATAAATAAGTCATCTCCTGTCCAGGAGTTAATCCTGGACCAGGTGACCAACCACATGTGTCACGGAAATCTGGCTGGACACTGAGTCAGGGCCAGTTTTGGCTGACCTTGTTCCAGCCAGGTATTCTATGCAGCATCAACCATGGCTGGAGGGATGGGGAGATGGTGTAGCCATTGTTTTTAGGGATACATGTCCTGTTATGAGGTATTCGGTGAAGAATCCATCTGGTATAGAGGACCTTCATCACCCCAGACTGGGGTTGCTTTTAGTGTACCGTGCACCAACCTGTACTGCAGCATCTCTGCACGATCTAGCAGAGCTGGTGTCGGAGGTGACCTTGAGTTACCTGAGGCTGGTAGTCTTAGGGGACTTAAACATTCACACTGACACCAGTCTTTGTTGGTGCAGTCCATGAGTTCATGGAAACCATGGGCCTGTCTTAGGTGGTGAGTGGCCGAACACATGATGGGGGACATGCTCTGGATTTGGTGTTTTGCACCGGCCTCACCACTCCATTGGTGGGGAATATGGCACTGTGTCCTTGTTATGGATGGATCATTACCTCCTATGTTCCTGTTATACAGCACATGTCTGGCCCGGGAAGGGTGCGGAACACATTTGGTTGGTTTGCACCTGGAGACTTATAGTACCGGAGAAATTCTGGAATGTTCTCAGGGAGTTACCCTCTGACCTCAATGGCTGTTCTCTCGATGACCTTGTAACTTTTTGGAACACCTTGCTCACTGAGGCCATTGACAGAACAGCTTCCAGGCATCCGCTTCCCAGGCATAGACAATGCAGGGCCCTGTAGTTCACGGAGGACCTGCGGTGGTTGAAGCAGGAAGGGAGGCAGTTAGAGTGACAGTGGCATTGTGCTTGTACTGAAGATGACAGATTGCAGCATAGAGCTAGTTTAAGAGCCTATTCTGTAGCTGTGCATGCAGCAAAGAAGAGATTCTTTGCTGCCATCATAGTATCTGCAAAGTTGTGTCTGGCTGAGCGTTTCTGGGCGGTGAAGGGGCTAGTCAGTCCAGTCTGTCTCCACCTGGAACTGGATTTTTCCAGTGCTCGCTGTGACAAGTTTATAGTAGGGATGAACCGAATAGTACTTCCAGGCATGTGGACTGATTTTTGAAGTTCTAAATAGTCGGTTGGGGTGAGCATGTCGTTTTCATTATTACAATAATGAAAATTATCATTTTCATTATTGTTATTGCAATAAAAAAATGGTAAATAATAATAAGGAGGATAGAAATGAAAATTACTTTTTTGTTTTTTAAATATAGGGAAAAAACTGAAAAGGGTATTTCTGGCTTTAACATTTTTTGATTGTTATTTAATTCTGCTTAAACTTGGGGAGATTGGACCCCCAACAAAGGGCACTATGTGTACCAGTTTTTGAAAAGATTAGATAAAGGGGACCACTTTTAGAAGCAATTGGATATTGTGATTTTAAGAAAAACTCCATACATGTTCATGGTTATAACTTCTTTCTTCCATACAATTTTCATACAACCTGTAAATATTATGTCCATCCATTAGCCTAACACTTCTGCCAATTTTCAGAAGGATTAGATGAAGGGTCCTGATGGTATAAGACATTAACTTGAAAATACATTTCCAGCTGTAACATTTTTATATTCCATCCTGTTTACAAGACATTTGGCAAGAATGTATCACATACCGTCCCAGTCATCTCCGCCAAACTACACAAAAAAATAATAAAGTGACCCAATTTTATAAGCAATTGACTTTGTCCCCTTGAAGACCATTATTCAGATAAATAGCAGCACATGCAGTGCCAGTCAGAGGCAGGCACCTGGCATGGTAGGGGGAGGGAGGCTGTAGGAGGGCAGATGTGGAGCAATCCATAAGACTAACACACATTCACTGGCCAATTACTGCATGATTCCAGCTTTACAGAATCAATTGTTAGTGACTTCGAGGCGGGCATAGGGGGTGGCCTTCAGGCAGGCATAGAAGGGACATAACTGGGACTTTGGGGATAGAATACAAGCAATCAGGAGACATAGTTTACACATCCAGGCTAGCCATTTATCATCAAAATCACATCCTGCACCACTGTGACAGAGGACATAAGAGAATCTCTTTTGGCTCTTTCCTAAACAGATGCTTCTGATTTCCCAGTAACAAGTGTGGGAGAGATGTTGGGATGGTCACAGCACAGAATGAGGATATTTGGTTGATATTTCTGCTGGCCAATTGGCATCACAAACTGATCTTATACCACAGTGACACGTAAGAGAATCCCTGGCATAGGTTCCTTTTCTGCATATGCTGTGCAGGTATATAAAATTGGGACCTTTTATCACATCTTTCTGATATTTGGCAGAGATGATCATGAAAGTGTGGTATACGGCCCTGAAAAATTTCATATACACTAGTTGTACTGCAAAGATGTTACAGTCAGACATACATTTACAATTTAATTGCTTATACTATCAGGAACATTTATTTATTACTTTCTGAAAGTTGGGACAGGTAGTAAAAATGGGGAGGGGTATAAACTTGCCAAGTTTCATCTACATTAAACATTTATTTATTACCTTCTGAAAGTTCTTTTCCCTAGGGATCCCTTCTCTCCTTCCTCTACCTTCCGCTGTCTCAAAAGATTGAAACGGCACACCAGCACCATTCTCCTAAGTCTTGTATCTTGAATCTGCTGCAAATATGGCTCCAACCTAGCTTCTGTTTTAACCCTAGGATAGTAGTGTGAAATTTTATTGCGTGTAAGTAGTTCAAAATCAAGTTTATAAGCCCATATTTTCACATTCAGTCTAAAATCTTGCTTAGACAGCCTATGGTCCGGAATCCCATCATCCACCGTAGAGAGGGGGATTGCACTAGTTAACTTCCTTAAGTGTGTGATCCAAGAATATGACGGTATTCCCCGATATTCCTTCTGTTCAAAATAGCATCTCTGCACTAAACTCACTTCCCATCTGACTTGGTCCACCAAACAAAACTTGTCATCTGGCTTACCATCGCTACTGATGCTGGAGATGTGCTTGTGGTGGTTAGAGCCCCATCTTGTGAACTGGACTCGTGTCTGTCCTGGCTGGTTATGGCCAGCCAGGAGACACTGTCTGTGGCTGTTGCTGTCATGGGTAGTCAATGCCTCCTTTTGGGAGGGTAGAGGTATGGGATGCCTTAATGAGGGTGTGGTGTGACCTCTGCTCAAGAAGACATCTCTTGATGTTGACTTCCCAGACAGTTATTGGCTAGTCTCTAACCTTCCTTTTTTAGGGAAGTTTATATAACGAGTGGTGGTTCAGCAGCTTTAGGTGCATTCAGACTAGATCGGTTTTCTGGATTTCTCGCAGTCCAACTTTTGACTGGGTTATGGTACTGAGACTGTGCTTGTGGCCTTGGTTGATGACCTACACTTTGAGTTAGACCAGGGTCGGCCTACTCTGTTGATTTTATTAGAACTGTCAGCTGCTTTTGGCACTGTTGACCACAAGACACTGGTGACTCACTTGCAGGACCGTGCTGAGGTTGGTGGCATCTCTCTTAAATGGTTCTGCTCTTTCCTGGATGGAAGAACTCAGCGAATGGTGCTGGGAGACCATTCTTCCTCTCCTCGGGATCTCATGCATAGAGATCTGCAAGGTTCCATTCTGTCCCACATCCTGTTCAACCTGTATATGCAGCTTTTGGTGAGGTTGTGAGGGGGTTTGGGGTTCGGTGTCATCAATATTCTGATGACACCCAATTTTACCTCTCATTTTCATCTGACCCAGACCCAGATGTCTCGGTGGCTTACTCAGTGTTTGGCAGCTGTGGAGAACTGGATAAGGGCAAGCCACCTGAAATTGAATCCTGAAAAGATGGAAGTGATGCTGGTGATAGGGACTGGGAGTAAAAGAGATCACCATCATTGATGGGTTTCGTCTCTCAGGTTTGGAGTCTGGGGCTGTTCTTCAAGTTGTGAAGAGCAGCTCCTTTGGCATTTGGCGAGGGAGTTGGTGGGTGTGGGTAGGGTAAGAGAGGGGAGGGGTTTTGTCTGATGAGACTGCCTGTTTTACTTTCTATTTGGTTTTACATTATGTATGGTTTTATTGTGTTTTATCTATGTTATTTAAAATTTGTGAGCTCCCCCAAACTGCTGTAAGGCAGGATGGGGCGAGATATTAAGCAATGCAATACTTAAATACATAAAATTACTAGCTAATGATCTGAATCTTTCTTACATAGGATCTGTCTTTTCCCATCATGTATTATCCATTTTTTGTGGTCGATGGTACACAAGTTTTATATTCCTCTAATCACAACCCTGAAAGATACAGAAATCAAAGATGAAATTGTTTTGCCTTCATTATGGTGGATAAGTATTCACTAGGGCTGAAACAAGCAGCAATTCTTTTTACTCGCAAGTAATTTCATCATATCAGAAACTGGGATCAATTTCCCAATTATTTCCTGATACTGATATGATTTCTCAATATTGCAATACGCTGAGATACTGTCCCAATTCACCGACTTTCTGTTTACTGAGTACTGCATATTATTCATTTACTACTTATCCCATTGCCAAGGGTACCACTTTACTATCAGGTTTGTTATTTCCACATTGCTTGTTCACCCTTGTTCACTCCCATGTCATCTCTCGCCTTGATTACTGTAACCTCCTTCTCACTGGCCTCCCCCACTCTCACCTTTCTCACCTTATCTCCATCCAAAACTCTGCTGCCAGGGTCATCCACCTCACCCGTCGCTTCGACCGCATGCAGCCCCTCCTCTCCTCTCTTCACTGGCTCCCACTTCCTGAACAAATCCTGCACAAGCTCCTAGTCTTCACCTATAAAGCTCTTCATAACCTTGCTCCCCCCTACCTCTCTGCGCTTTCCCTCCATACTCTAGTCCATGAACTCTGCTCCTCTGTCCGTTCTCTCTCCCTCCCATGACTTCCCTGCTCCCCTAACCACCTTTGTCCCTTCTCCCTAGCTTCCCCATGCCTGAAACTCCCTCCCTGTCCACATCCACCTTTCCCCCTCCCTTTGTACCTTCAAATCTCTCCTCAAGACTCACCTCTTCCGTTCTGCCCTCCCCAACTCCTCGCTCCCTTCACCTAACTCCTGCTGATACCCTCCATCCAGTACAATCTGTTATTTGAGGTCTGTGTACTCATATCCTCACCACATGGACCAGTCAGTTATCATTCTCAGTATAACCAGACAAGCACGTGCACCTGAGACCTCGCACCTTCATGAATGTTACACTCCTTGTTTCTCCTTCTGTTCCCCTTCCTTCATCTTCTCCTCCCTCCCCCCTCTCTCAAATTGTAAGCCCTAGGACAGGGGCCACATCTATTCCATTACTTTGTAAAGTGCCAGGTACATTGCTGGATCTATATAAATGCTTAATAATAATAATAATAATAATAATAATAATAATAATAATAATAATAAATAAATTCAAAGCTAGACTCAAACTGATCATGTTTTAAATGCTGGTGCTGATTAACTCATTGTATGTAAAGTGGTGCCCATTGCATAGCTCACAGATTTCATTTATCACTGCCTCAGCTACAGCTGGCCCAATGGTACTGAAATCACTTGATTGTAGAACATGGTTTAATCAGGGCTAGCCAGCAGCTCTGTACAACTGATGACTCAGCTAGTGCACATATCACAGGGAGACATGAGCTTGTTGTTTTTGAACAAACTGCACTTCACCTGATGAAAACAGGTTATACAGATCTAATATCTGTATAAATCTAAGAGGTAGATTTCAGATGTGGGGCACTCCAACTTTGACCATTAGCTACTCTCAGTTGCAGGAGGCTGTGACTGAGTCCTGTAGGACCCAGGATCATGACTAGCCAGTACCCTGCCATTAGTCATCTAGGGTCTAGGTTAGGGGTTAATTGGCTGAGTTCAGTGAATAACAATTAACCCAGGTGCTTCTATGTATTTGACTACAAGTGGTGGATCAGGTTACCAGATGCTGGGCATGTAAAGCAAGGAAGCCCAGTTGGGGAGAAGACAGTCAAGGGCATAGCCAGGTGGATGGACCTCTACTGAGCTCCAGCTGCAGGTGGAAGTACACGGGGTCAGCTAGCTACCCAGAGTAGGTTGTACATAGTTAGGAGCCCCTGCAGTGCTTGCTATGGAAGGGGCACAGCAAGTCCTACAAGGAACAAGGGGCCCAGTAGCCTCAGCTATGGAAAAGTCTTGGGGACAGGTCAGTTCAAAGAGTTTGGGTAGCCCTGTGTGGGTTGGAAGGCAGGGCATCTCTAGGAAGCCCTAGGAACAGCCTTAGCACATGTCTGCTAGATAATTGGAGAGGCATGGAAGCTAGAGTTTGGGATCTCTTGTGGGTCAACCAGAGTTTATGGCCCAGTCTCGCAGGGTACCACAGAGGGCAGGGTAGGCCTCAAGCTGGCAGGAGATGGTGCCTGCAGACCTGCCATAGAACAGAACCTCTGGAAGGAGGAAGGAGCCAAAAGAACGGATAAGTGCTGGAGAGAATGTATATTACTAGGTGCTAATGATAGATGGACAGGTAGATGTGATGTACAGTGACTGAGTTGCACAGTTTACTCCTCAAAGCATTAATGTGCATTCTTAATCCCTGCTCATAGAATGAAGCAGTTCCCTAAATACCAGTACTGTACTTGTGTTTTCATTCCTAATACAGATGTCATTCATCACTGGGAATATCACCTCTCCAGCATTATAAGTGAATGGAAACGCCAGCACAAGCTCAATTACGATTCTCCTTGAGCCTATCTATTTGGAATCCTATTTTTTAATGAATATTTCAGTCTGTTAGCTGGCACTTTATTTTGGGCACATCGCCCTCCTCCGAACTCTACAGTTTTGGGTTTTTTTTTAACACATTGTCCACATAGAACAAATCTGTCAACAAGACCTAACTAAAGAAAACAAATACAGTGCTACTATAGACCTTTGTTACTTAAAAGCTTCATTGCAGCTCCCAGTGTAGGATGTTGAGGTAAAACAGAATAGCAGGAGCCTGCCCAGACCCTTGGAATAATTTCTGTCCATGAGGCCTTAGAATTCTTTTTACTAATGCAGAGATTCTCCTCAGCTGCTTGTTTTTTATTTACTGCTCCACCTCTGCTTCCTGAATCTGTGCTATGGTGCCAAGCCAAGGGAGAGCACACTAGGGCAACAATGGGTTTTTGGGATGTAACGTTGGCACAGTTTAATCTACTTTTGTACAAATTAAACTGTGTGTCATTGTCACACCTAAAGTTGCCCACCAGATGTTAACCCCGGCTGTTACCCAGTCGGTAGTGGCATTAGCTCAGGCTGTGAGTCGTCACCATTCCCGACTCACAGCCCAGGCTAAACGCCCACTGTACTTACCCTGATCTGAAGTGGTGGTGCTTCCAGGCAGCCATGGTAGCCATCGTAGACTGCCATGGCTGTCTGTCAGGGGAGGGGGCATGCCACTCCATGCAGACACATGTCTGTGCATCTCCCCACTCCCTCTCTGGCCTTGCCACCATAACATTTGTTTGGTGGCGGCCAGAGTGACGACTCCCACAGCCTGGAGCACTCTGAGACTGTGGTGGAACCCGTCATGTCTGAAAACATCAAATGTTAGATAAGGCCACCAGTACACCTGGGCAAAAGAAAGATATATCCTTGAAAGTTTGTTAGGAAGGAAGGGTGGTGGGAGGAAACAAAAGTATGAACTATGCTAATTAGTAAATGGAATTTCTGTCATGCAAAATATTTTGAAATTTTGGTTGTTTTTTGCCTCCTGAGCTGGAAAGGAAATTTGACATTTTGGTCCACCAAAATGAACACTTGTTCACACAAATATCTTATGTTTTTAATGTACAGCACATAAACAGTTCATCATGGGATATGACATGCTGCTCATGCACATACAATATATCTAATTTCGAGGTGAACCTAATTATTTGCACACACACACACAAAACAACTGAAAAGGTTTTTCCAATGGTACTTTTGAAAACAGAATTTTCTGTCCAAAGAAGTTCTGTTGGAAATTGCCCATATCAACTATAGCCTATGAAATAAGACATGAATTTAACATTACCACATGAATGTAGTTTGTTAGCATGTCCTGGGTATTTAGGATTTTTTTTTTAACTTTAGGAAAAGAAGTGTGCTTTTTACTTAAGCTAATTATCACAAGATAGCTATCATGGTGGGAAAGTTTAGAGATTATGGGGTACGACTAATTTTTACCTCAGTATCATATCTAGAGGTAAACAGTGTAAACACTGTACCCCTGAGTTGAGTATAGGGCTGAAGGAAGCAACTAAATAGTTGCTCACAAGAAATGCTCACAATACCAAGTACTTGGACAAGTTCTCAGCGAGCAACAACAACAAAAATAAATACATTTTAAAAACAGCACATGCACAAAATGGCCACTGCCCTTAACCAAAATGACAGAAATAGTGTTGCACCAATTTTGGTTAAGGGCAGCGGCCATTTTTTACATGCGTAAAATAGCCCGGTGGCCACTTGCACATGCACTGTTTATTATTATTGTTATTGTTGTGGTTTTTTTGCTTGCTGAGAACTTTGTGAAACAGTCCTGGTTGTTAGTTCATCTCGGGATGAACCGAGAACTGGGCTTTCGTCAATTTTGCTCACACATGCAAACACGAGCAATCGTTTCAGCCCTAGTAAGTAAATATCTTTCAAATTTCTGCTTCAAGGTAAAAATTACCTGTGACTTCTCTTCACTAAAATTTTATACTCAAGTAGCTATAACAATGTATACAGCTGGAATCGGGAAGCTTGTTTTGTTTGGGGGTTTCATTAGCAATTAAAAATTGATATTAGGTGACACCAAAAAATATGGAGCTACTTTCACCTACGTCACCAAAATTTTTCTTGTTTCATATTTTTGCTTAATCCATACAGTCTGAATGATTTCAGTGCCAAAACAGAAGCATTATCTGATGAAACAAATGGTGTCGACTGCAGAAAGATATGAGTCTCGTAAATATATGTGTGGAAGTTAAGCTGAGACAGAACACACAGTTGGGTAGGCAAAAGGAGGAGCCAGACAATAGGTCTGGTCTGCAAATCCATCCAGACTCTTCCTTTGAATGCACATTCTTTCTCCTGACATGCTCCTTCAGTACTTGAGGGTAAGTACTGCATCCTGAATTTTCCAGATGCAAGAATTAAAGCAGGTCCAAAAAAACCACAACCCCCATCTATTGGGCATCTTTGGGTCATCAGCTCCCTGACCCTGAATAAAGTATACTTTTTTATAATGTGAGGAAGTCCTTAGATTGTAACAGCTGAACTCTCTACTTGCCCTGCACCTTTTGTTTAAATGTACATTTTTGCAGGTTGGGAGTAAAGTCCTGCCATGTCTGAATGGCAGTGTTTCATACTCACTTTGAATGATTGTCAATGCACCCAGACTAATTTAAGTAATTTGATGCAGAACATTATTCAGTTTCCAGAAAAGTAGCTGTGTTCGTCTATAGCTCTAAAAACAGCAACAAAAAAAAGAGTCTTGTGGCACCTTAAAGAACTTCCAGGATATTTCATGAATGTGAGAAAGTCGGGTCTTGCTGACAAAAGCTCATGCCAAAATAAGACATTTTCTCTTTAGTCTTTTAAGGTGCCACAAGACTCACCACTCCCAGGGAACAGTCCACAGGGTGCTCTCCTGACACAGCTCTTTCCAGGAGAGTCACTGGTTTGGTTTCCCTGCACCACAGACACCAGCCATGGGGAGCCAGGCAGGGATGGCAATGCCTTCAGCTGGGAATGGGGCCATGTATACTCCCTGGATGGGAATCGCTCTGACTGAGAGTCTAGGAGCGATCTGCTGCCACTGCACAGTTTTCACAGGCCTGATCCTGCTTCTGGCAGCTGGTGGCTGCTGTCAGAGTTTGAATCCTGCCCTAGCCATGAAGTCACTGAGTGGACTACGGCCTTGGGCAAGTCACTACCTCTCAGCCTCAGTTCCTCATTTGTAAAGTGTTTGTCTCTTCCCGTGTTCCCCTCACCCGGAGATTGTAAGGCCAATAAACAGGAACCTGTCTCCAAAATCTGTGACTGTAAAGTGCTGCGTACACCTAGTAGCACAGCACTATAAAAAAAAATGATTAGTAGTAGTCGTAGTCTTGTACCAAAGTATGTGTTTGATTATATGGCACTTGCCAGCGAGCTGCACGTGTATGCTGCTTTTTGTGCCACCCCAACACGTGGCAGATGTGTTGCCGCTTCACAGGCTGGGCAAGGGATCCAGCTGACCGCTGTCTCATACATTTTCATCCACTGTTCGTTCGGACCTCCAAAGGTACATAAGTAATCATGACCTAAGTATTGCAGACTCTTAACAGATCAGTGGTGCTGGTGGTTGGTTTTGTGATTTAGCAAAGTAACAAAAGCTTTTCTGACTTATCACTCAAGGTGTCTAATTGCCTACATGTTAACAACTCTATTTTGCAATCATTTCCATTTCTATTGGCTACTAATCAATTGCAGTTTGAACAACTCTGTGAGCAATATATATGCAGCCTCCTAGTTCTCATTAGCCTATTCTCCTTGTTTCTCCTTGCAACCTGTACTGCTATATTTCTTCTTCATTGCAGCCTTTCTTAAGGTAATTCCTTGTAAAGCAGTTCAGCCAAGCACTGGGGAAAATACAATTAGTGACTTTCAAAGTCGTCAGGAGAGATGAAAAACTGAATTATGATTAAAGAAGGGTGCTTGTTAAGATACACTTACCTGATGCATTCAGCTCACTGAAAGTCTCTCACATGCTTCGCCTCTTAGTTTGTGATTGCATAGTGATACTACAGAGAACAGTATCAAAAAGGTGGCACTTCTGTAGTGACATGAAAATATCAACCAAGGTACCACAACCTCCTGGGATTTTGACTTTTATGATGTTAAAATTAAGTCATTCAATGTGATGTAAATCTACAGCTTAAAGAGAGGTCAGAGAACACTTTTGATCTACCCTTTAGTCTCCAAATGCTGATGTGATTGAAGGTACTCATGCTTTATTCATTCTGATGCAAATTACACTTCCCTCTGGTTATGTGCAAAATGATAATACCTTCCTTTGAAATGGAAACATTGTGCCATTTGGGAAAAGTCCAACTTAGAATGAAATGTGTAGCCCAGTTGGGGGCTGAAATTTTCATTTCAAATTTAAATTTCAAGAAATATTGATGTTTCAAATTTCACTTTGCATATTCAACCTATGCAGTCAACATTAATTTTTCTACTTGAGCAAAACAAGAAATTAGTTCTTTCAGGGAAATAAAAAATTATTAGTATGGGATGCAAAAACAGTCTGCCCATAATACCCTTTATTGTGAGTTGACTTTATGCTAATAAAAGATTGCTGAGTGACTCCTGGGCAGTGGATAGAACTGTTGAAAGAAAAGCCTCATGGTGAGTTCCCATAAGTGCAGTTTCTTTGGAATTTCTGCAGTCAAACTGTTTTCAATGCAAAATAGAGAAGGTGATAGAGGCGTAGAAATGCTTACCTATTTTGTTGAATTAGGGCCTCAGAGAAAGTTCTAGCTTTCACTGGGGCCGATCCCATGTGCTCTGTGCGCAATTCATGCAAAAGTCCTTTGTGATTACATTGTGCCGTATGAGACGCGCATGGCGGGGATTTGGGAATTTGGCCACTTTAGTTAATGGAATACCATCCAGTTAACTTGAGTGAGGAGCCCTAATTTCCCTAACTTGAAACCCTAATTGCCAGCTTGAATTACAAATAAAGCTGAAACAAACAGTGGGTTTTTTATTCATGGAAATTATTCACATTTCTGGATAGCTCTCTAGACATTCAAATGACATCTGCAACCAAAACAGATATGTGTGTAACCCCACCAGATAAACCTGAGTGTCTGCTTGCAAAAACACTGGCGGTGATGCAAAGTATATTTTTGCTTTATTACAACAGGAGAGTTCTGAGACTGACCTGGTGACAAGGTGGTGTAGTTGGCTTATGTAGCCTCTTACCCCTTGATAAAGCTCTGACAAAAAATTCCACCAGGCCCAGAACTATATCCAGCTACCAAAAACCTTTCAAAGATTCACATACAGTATCATTTTGAATACACATAACATTGTTTTTTAATAAAGAGCAGAAACAGCAATCAGTTCCCTCCCAGGGTTGCACAACCCAGCTCCAACTGTCTGTTGGTCTCCAGGGTAAAACTCTCTTGTGGTGGTCGGCTTAGGAAAATTCTTGGGGCAACAGGGCGCAAATATCTGAGGTCCCTTACTCACAGTGAAACACAGTGGGTCCAATCTACTCACATCCAGAAATGGGAAGCAGGCAAACAGTCGTGTTTGGTGGAACGACCAACAGGCCTCAAGGATACTTGAGGGGCGACAACCAGGCCTCAGAGAACTTGTGCAATAACAAGTAGGCCTCAGGGAGCTTAGCAGACAGGCTGAGCAGGTTCTGTAGAAAATCCTCCTAGGTCCCTTCTAGCAGCTCAGTGAGATCCTAGAGACAACCAGCCAGGTCTTTGTCTCTCTCCCTGGTTTCAGCGTTCCCTCTCCTCAGCATGAAGAACAACCAAAACCTCATCCCCTCATTCCTCTCTCTCTATGATGGCCACTGTCCTCTCCCTTGCCTGCCTCCACAACATGGTTTCAGAAAGAAAGAAAAAAAGGATTCTGGGAGTTGTAGTCTACAGCACTGCCTGTGCCGGCTTATAGCCTGATCTCTCCAATCAAAAGCACAGTGTATGTCCCTGATCTTTCAGAGGGGCTACACCTGCATATCTACTTATTTGGTTATTTTATTTTGGATACTTCATTTAATTTCATATTTCATTTATTTTGGTTCATTATTTTGGTCATTTTGAGATTCTGGTTTCTTCATTTCGACTATTGAGCATGTGCAATAGAGCCAAAATTGTGTACAGAGCACCTGGCTGCCAAATAGTGCCAGTCAGGTACTCTGTGCAGCATCAGCTTCGGGTAGGAGGTCAGGGTCACAGAGTGTTGGAGATTTGGAGGGAACATTTGACCTGTCAAAGGTATCCAGTGCCTAACATATCCAATATGGGGTGTGTCCACCTCACATTTGAGGCCTGGGATAAATTGTAGGGATGTATAAATGTGATTCGTGCGTTCAGTGTTCGGCCTGAACAAGGCCCGTTTGGATGGCTGAACTGAACAACTGAACTGAACACGGAAGCAGCCAAACAGTTTGGCCGCGTTCAGGTGAGTTTGGCGG
>QEPC01008396.1:68499-81704 GCA_003113815.1 Sphenodon punctatus | reverse complement strand
GAGAGAGAGGGGGTAGAGAGATAGAGTTGGGTGTCATCAGCGTAGAGATGGTATTGGAATCCGTGGGAGGCAATAATTTTGCCAAGGGACAGGGTGTAGATAGAGAAGAGGAGAAGGCCAAGGACAGAACCTTGGGGGACCCCAACCGAAAGGGGAAGGGAGGGGGAGGTCGACTCAGGGAGCGAGACATTAAAGGAATGGTCAGAGAGGTAGGAGGAGAACCAGTCAAGGACAGAGCTGTGGAAGCCCAAAGAGTAAAGCGAGTCCAAGAGGAGATATAAAGAAGATATAAAGAAGATACACTATTAAGTTTACTTATCATCCCAGAAAAAGATTATATTTTTAGATCCTTCCTGACCTTTAATTAAGCTGATGGCACTCCGACACGAGGAGGTGGAGAGAAACTTCTCTATTGTTTGAGATAAATTAAGCATGGACTGCTATTCAAAATGGAAAGAACTACAGTATTGGGTAGCACTAGAAGAGATGAAGACATTATCCCTCTGCACTGGTCCAGCTCAAAATCATTGTAGGGTCATGCAGATGAAAGGGAGGACATAGAAGATCCATAGTCACTCCTTGGACAAACAGCTCCTGCTGTCTCGCATGACAATGCAATAAATCAATAATCTGATATGGAAATACCTGTACTGCCAATCTGGGTCAGTTTGCTTGTGTCAAGCTTGGGGGGATGCTAGGCATTTGGCAAGGTAAACTTTACTGCTGCTCTGAAAAGGATCCGTGTTTAGGAAAAGAGTAGTGCTTATTTCTAAGTAGCATGTGGGCCTTTCTAATGGAGCTTCCTATATCCTATATTCACAGAAAAAAACCTGAGAGTTTGAAAACAAAAGTTGAGGCAGATACAAAATCAACCAAGCATCAGAAAGCATAGAAATTAACAGCCAAGACACCCGCCTTGACTTCTGTGCTTTTGTTGTTGTTTTATTTTTGCATAGTCCAGTACATTTTGCTTTTTGCATGTACCTGTAGTTTACCTTCCTCTTTTTGCGTGGAATTGCATCCTACACAAACATCTATGCATTAAAAAAAAAGGGGGGGGGGTTGTAAGTTGAGGCTCCTGCCTTAACTAATGTGCCATTTAATCAGTGAATACATTGTACAGTCTTGCATATCAGGGGTAGAGGAAAGCGGCACTGGAACAACAAGATGTTGGAACTGGGTTAAATGGTAGGAGTGCTTTCCATGGTCTCCTTTTTAGGGATGGGAAAACAGAACATGGTTCGGATGTTCAAATGTTCAGTCGTTCAGTCTGAAATCCGAGTTCGGGTTCGGCTGTTCGGTTTGGCCGAACTTGGCCGAACAACCGAAAATAGTACTATCGAAACCGAATTCGAATTTTTGTTGTTGTTTGGCCCTGAAACCACCCATGGTCTCCATCCCTGGTGCCAGGAATTCTGCTCCTCAGCTGCCTCCCACTTCCAGTCACGTTTTTCCCACCTTCCAGTCACGTTTTTCCCACCCCCGAACTCATCCAAACTTTTCCGAACTGTTCGGCAGTTTGAGCATTCAGTTCGGATGTTCGGTTTGGTCGTCCGAACAGGCCAAGTTTGGCCCGAACTCCGAAATTCCGAACCACGTTCGCCCATTCCTACTCCTTTTGGTCATCTAGAAGTTTTTCCAGTCTGACTCCTGACATTGCACCTGTTCATCATACCATTACTCCTGTCCTTCGACCGACTTCCTTGTTGTTTCCCTTGCACCCCGATCTTACCAGTCATTCCACCCAGATGACCCAATCCAATCACTCTCCCTGCTGCCTTCCTCATTATTCCACATCCGTTTGTCCTTCTGTGCACTTACAAAGATGCAGTTCCACTGTATTCTTTCACAACCACATAAAGTGATCTATGAATTACAATAGACTTCCTTTCAGAATTGGCATTGCTCTTGCCTCCATTCCTTGCAAAGGACATTCCATGTTATTCATTTCTGCATGTTCCAAACTACACAGTCTAATTCCACATTTCCTATCCTCAGCTTCAGTGTTGCTCCTAACAGGCAGAGGAAGAGGACTGGGGCAGAAAGACCAAGGCAAAGTGTGGGTGCATGGAATCTAAGTTTTAAGTAAGCACAATATATGACACTGTACAATGTCTTCACTGCTTAAATGGCATGTTAGTTAAGGCGTGAGCCTCAACTAAATAGGGTTAGGGTAGGGGCAGATGGGGTTTTATATTTTTTAAAAAAAATTGTAATCATTATTGTTTATTTTAATGTTTTTAAGATGTTGTAAGCCGCCCCGAGATGCCCGAGGCAGGAGGGGGCGGCATATAAATTTTAAGATAAATAAATAAGATATATAAATAAACTTATAATTTCCATGCTTTTCAATGCATAGATGTTTGGATGGGACACAATTCCACCCAAAAGAGGAAGGAAAACTACAGGTATATGCAAAACGTACTGGACCATGCAAAAATAAAACCACACAGCAAAAGGCATGGAAGTTAAGACAGGAGTCTTGACTGTCAATTCGCCGACTTATCTGCCTTAACTTTTGTTTTTAAATCGTATGGGTTTTTTTCTGTGAATATTCTTGTTTTTGTGGGATATAGTTTGGGGGCACAGTTGTTTAGGGTACGTTCAAGTCCACCCAGTGAGCTTCAGACTATCCACTCCATGCCCAACTGCAGGTGGTCCTAATCAACTGTGCTCCACAAATATACCCCACAAGGCTTCCTGATCACCTGACCTAAATTTCTATGAAGTCCTACCTTATAACCCTAACGCATTTCCCCATCTGAGTCTCTAAGTAGGGTAGGGAGACAGGTTTCTGAAGCAGGTACATTCAGCTGCAGCACTCCAGCGTACCATGCTACAACGCGACTTTCAAGCCCCTGATGGATTGTATGTTCATGTGAGTCTTGTAGCACTCGATAATTTTTAAAATGAAGGTTGAGATGATATGACATGACTCCAGGTACTGGGCAGTGTTGTTTTCTTAAGTAAGTTTCTAGCTGTCTTGATTCCAAAGAAAAGGTTGAAAATGTTAACAGTGTAACCTCAGATTAAAATAAATAAATAAATAAATAAATAAATAATCCACATATAATAATCTTTTTGTTTTGAAAATCTCATGATTTTCCAGCAAACCTCATGACTTTTCTTGGTTTACATGATTTTAAAGTGCTTGGTATTGGCAAAAACGTATTGATTTTTATTTTATTTTGATATGTACATGCCTGGATGATTCTGAGCAATTTAAGCAAAAAACGGCCAGCTTTCTCACTACTATAGCTGCTTCCAGTAACTCTTTTCCAAAAAGCACTGCCACCACTGGGTCCTACCCCTTCAACAGCTGATTCGAATTCCGGCATTTGGGCAGAATCCACTACTGCTGTTGTGTAACCTGACTCCTCCTTACTCATCCCACACCCCAGATACATACACACAAACCCCCTCACTCACTCCCCCCGAGACACATACATACACTCCCCACAACCAGACACACACATACACAATCCCCCCTCTCTCCCTCCTCCCCATCTCTTTCTCTCTCTCACACACACACACTCCTCCCAACCAGACACACACCCCCACAACCCCCCTCACTCACTCCCCCCTCCCTAACCATAACTGACTACACCCCTGCTAAAGAATTGGTCACTAACCTGAAAGTAAACAGCCTGAAAAGCCCAATGCAAGTGAAGAGCCACCATTCTATTAGAATTCCCACCCACCTCAACTAATAGAGCTGCTCCTGTGTTTTTGAGAAAACACAGTCATCTGTGCCATACTGCTGACCTAAAATAGGTTGTATCTCTTTAAAAGGCTCAAATGACTGGGATAGCAATGATATTCACAGTCCAGGATTAAGATATATGAGCAAAGCTATCTAGGGATGTTCACATAGCACCTGCTGTTGTAGCTAATGTTAGAAGTCATCCATTTAGTGCATACTAATTGCATAACACCCCCCTCAAATTATCTATCTATCTATCTATCTATCTATCTATCTATCAATCATTGCAATAAATAAGGAAAAGATATCAACTGGAAGGCAATGTGCAATCAATAATCAGCACTATGCATTTCATAATTATATTATAGAGCTAAATAATAAGTACCAACTGCTAAACAACATTAAGAAAAAAAATCACATTTAAAAGCAAAGAAAAGTTTTAAAATGTAATTATAAACAAATGTAGAGAGGAGAAGAAAGGGAGAGTGTTAGGATGGGACAAGTGTGAGATTTCTGAAACTTAAAGGTTCCTCTTGGTAAACATGAGAAGTTTAGTTAGTGGGGTAACAACAGTCAGAAGTGAGGAAGGGACAGTTCTAAAGTCCTGACTCTCCTTAATCCCACCTCCAACAGCCCCAATCCAGGGGCATGGCTACCATGAAGCAAGGAGGCTCAGTTGAACCCAGGCCCTAGACTCTGGGGCCCGCCCCTCTCCAAGTGGTTGGAGCACTGTTAGAAAATTCTCAGAGGGGGTGGAGAAGAGAATGGGACCAACACTTCCCCCACTCATTCTGAACATTATAACAGTTCTCAGGCCACTTGCAAAGGCCCAGTGAAGAAGAAAGTTTTTAGAGTCGCCAGTGGTGGAGTGCTGGCTTTGCCCCCTTCCACTCTGAAAACTTCCTTTTTGGTGGAGTTGATGCCACTCTAGAGGGCCTCACTGAGAGCCAGGGCAACACCAAAACCTTTGCAGGGGAAGGCTGTGATTGGTCAGGACTAGTGTTGAAACTCAGTATTGTGTTGTTGTTATTTTTAAGCATATACCGAGAATCACGGTCCAAGGTTCTGAGGATGAGGTCTGGTACTCAGAAAGCTTGGTTCCCTCGACTGAGTGATGGATCTGTGCACCTTTTCTCTCAGCTGAATGCAGCTGTGCTGTTGGCCAGGCACTGGGAGGTCTGGGACCCCTGATGTGTAGCAAGGTAGGCATATTTTCTTTTGAGGGGGGTGCATCTGGTTTCATAGGGGCATGCATGGGGAGGAAGGTGTGGTTGTGCTGCTCTGTACCATGACTGGTGCTGGGATAGTAAACATTAAATGGCCAGACGTGGCACCATGTACCAGCTTGGGCACTGAGTGTTTCTGAGTTTCCGCATTTGTGAGATTCTGAGTTCTGAGGAGTTCCAAGTTCTGGAGTTCTGATTTCCCAGTCCTTGGTACCAGTTTCGAGTGGCAACTGAAAACATGGTCTCAGAACTCAGAACCTTGGAAACACTCACGAGGTTTTTTTATATATACAGTTCAGCCCTACTGCACTCGAGACCTTTACGGGGCCCATAATTTGGACCTGAGTCCGGGCCAAGCCTTGCTATGCCACTGCCCGGCTTAAAGAATACTTCCATCATGTAAAAAGGTGGGGGGGACACATCTAGGTGTCTTGGGGGACCAAAAATAAGGTAAAAACTGTACTCTGCATTACAAACTCAGGGAGAGGGGGAAGGGAGGATAACAGGTATTTCTTGTTCCTCCCTCCCACTAGTTTTATTCATCAGCATCTCATTGATCTCAGTCCAACTGACTAAAGACTAAGCTTAAATCCTGCTGAGTAATCAATGACACTCAGGAAACATGAAAAAGAGAAAAGTGATTCCGCAATATTAAACATTAAATTGATGATCAAATATTAAATAGAGGATTACACAAGATGACTAAGATGTATTGCTCTTAATTGAGTAAGTTGCAGAACCAATTGCTGGTTTCATTTGTAAGGGAGAAATCATTTGGAAGGTTAATTGCAGTGTCATCTTGCAGTCTCCAGTTGTTTTTCATGTTTTTCAAAGTGTGAGCACTGGCAGATGGACAAGAGAAACATCTGGCTAAGTCAGGAAGGATCATGGCTGCTAACATTCTTGCATGATTTCTTTTGGTGTATGCACAAACTAATTGGTGATAGGAAAGGAGTTAGAAGTAAGCCTAGGAGTTTCAAATAAACCACTTGCTGAACCTGTCAATGAAAAAGTTGAGTATTGTTTAGGGGTGTGCAGAAGGCACCCCACCATTTTAGTTTTCATTTTCATTTACAAAAACCTCTTCGTTTTCAGGAGGCTTTCATAAACAACCCTACCATTGTTGTTTTTTTCATTAATTTTATTTAAAAATTAATTTAAAAAATACATAAATCACTGACTATGCACCAAGTGGCCACCAGACCGTTCTGTGCATGTGCAGCTGTTTTGGACCTGCAGAAGGGTCCACCAGCCTTGGGCATGTCCAGTGGTTTTTTTAAAAATTATTTTTAAAATTACAGCTAGTGTGGTGTAGTGGCTAAGTGTGCAGTACCTGGACTGGGAGGGACGCAGAGGGAGAGGAAGATGGAGAGGGAGGGGAAGTCTCCAGTTCAAGTCTTGCCTTAGCTAGAAATTTATCGAATGACCTTGGACCAGTCAAAATGTTATCTCGACTAACCGACCTCACAGGGTTGTTGTGAGGCTTAAAAGTTGTGTTAAATTGTTCTATGTAAAGCACTCAGAGTGCCATAGCAAGGGGGGGGGGGCATTATATATAAAATAGAAATTATTATTAAAAATTAAAAAAATTCACTGGTCATGTACAAATAGTTGCTGGGGCCTTTGTGCGCATGCATGGTCTTTTCCAAAATGGCACTGATGCCATTTTGGGAAAGGCCGCATACACACAGAACGTCCCCGGCAGCCATTTTGTGCATATACAGTGATTTTAAAAATTTGTATTTATTTATTTTTTAAATATGATGGCACAATTTTGGAAAAGGACATGTATGTGCGGCCATTTTGTGCATGCACGACTTTTTATTTTTATTTGAATTTTTTATTTTAAAACTGAAAATGGGTGAAAGCAAACAATAATTGTTTGCTTATGCATCTGTTTTCATATTTTAATTACTAAATGAATGGAGCTTCATTCATTATAGTAATTTTAAAAATAAAAAAATTTGCACACCCCTAATGCTGTTGTGATCCCTGCCTAACCTTGGCATGCCATGAGACTCTTCTAAAGGTTCTAACGGCAACCGGCTTACTACAGCAGTATCCCTTTTAAAATGAATGAATGAATGAAACCCCACTTGCAGTTCATTTCATTCACATTTAATTTAATATCTAACATTGTCACATTCAAATTTTAGCTTCACATTTAGGGATTAGTCATCTCTGATCCATACTGGAAGGTGTTTCTCCCTGAACTCCAGTACTCTTACAATCACAGCCTGCACAGACCATCTGAAATGTGCTTTGGTATAAACCTGACAGTTTTCTACTGGACATAGAATTCAAATCCGATTAATTAGTATTAACTTTGCATGTGCTTTGGTATGGAATCAACTTTGGGATAATCTGTCCATTAAAGGGTAAAATTCTATTCCCACTTGCAATGCTATAATTCCAATGGCACACATTTTTTAAGGTGACTAGTGAGTTTTGGTGTTCACCTTAAGAACCTTTAAAGAGCCCTAATTTCAGAGAAAAGGGTCTCAAAACTTTCCGAATATCAGACCTATTTAAAGTGTCTCAAGTAGAACTGAAACAAGTACCCAATAAAACAGGGTCACCTGATGAAATTCCAGTACACAAATCAACACAACAATATTGAGTTAGAATCGGTACCTGATTGCAACCTGATTCAGATACCCAGTGTCCCAGAATATCAACGTCCAGTCCCAGAATACCGACTTCTGGTAATGTTTTTTGTTTACTTCTGACATCTATTTATTGATTTTTCCATTCCCAAAAGTTGTCTTCTGGTCCCAGAATGTTAACTTCTGGTCCCATAAAATTTACTTACGGTGCTGATTTCTTTTATACCTGTCCCAATTTTTTGGTTTTCTGAATCAATATACCGATTGATAATAGGAAAATTGAAAAATTGGTACAAGAAGTTATCAACTTTTCAGGTTCCCAGGTACCTGATGAGTGCCTGGGTAACCTGTTGGGTACTAGATGTGGTACCCAAAAATGTTGGTATTACCTTCAGATAGCCAAATAACTTCAGCTATAGCCTAAAGAGAAACATCCAAAATCATTAGTTGCTACTACAAATTTGAGACAGTGGATTATTATTATTATTATTATTATTATTACTACTACTACTACTACTACTAATAATAATAATAATAATAATATAGCATCAGCAATGAACCTGGCACTCTACAATCAGTAGTTATAGACAGGTCCCTACCCCAAGGGACTTACAATCCAAGAAAGAGAAGGGAGGGCAGACAAGGGAGCAGTGAACATAGGGAGAGACAAAGATACATTCCTACAGTTGAGAAATCACAAGTGCATGTGCTTAAGTTTTTTACAGGGGAGAGAAGGATTCTGAGGAATGGACGAGGAGACAATTTTCTCTTTATGACAAGCTGGGGAAAGCCTGATGGAAGAAGTAGCTTTCAGAATGAATTTAATGGTTGGGAGGAAGGGTGCAGAAGGAATGTGTCCAGGGAGGGAGTTCCAGGCAAAGGTGGCAACAAGGGAGAAGGGGCAAATATGTTTTGAGCTGCAAAGGAGTAGCAAGCAGGCGAGGGTCAGGGCAAAGAAAGAATGAAGTAAGGGTGTGCATATTGTTTTCGCTATTACAATAATGATAACGACAATTGTTGTTTTTGTTATCATTATTGCAATAACAAAAACAACAATTGAGAATAATGACAACGATAATGAAAATGACAATGTCGTTATGGTTGTCGTTATTATTAGTGACACAGTTGTGGTTTTGTTTTGGATGGAAATGGAGCGGGGAGGAGGGAGCAGACATCTCGGAGCCCTAGAGTCTTGAACTCTTGAACTGTGCCTGTGTTAGGAGGGGCGAGTAGCTCAGCAGTATCTGATGGCTGTATTGCTGGTCAATGGGCAGCGCAAGCGGGCCCCAGCAGTCTCATGGCACTCTATTATTGCTCAATGCCTGCTGCATCTCACAACCAATCAGGGGGGCTCTAGGGGAGGGCACTGCAACCCTTTATAATGGGAGGGCCATTTTTTCCCTCTCTGTTCTGTGAGAGCTCTGCTTGTCAGGTTGCATTTTACAGAACTGATACTTGCACACAAAAAATCCTCCCTAGCCCTCATTGTAGTGCCAATTCCGTTCCTTCCTCATATACCCTATCTTTTACCATCTCCCTTTCCCTGCCCTTCTCCCCCCTGTACATATAGATAGGCATAGATTAGATATAGATATAGATTTAGGTTATAGACATTTAGCTAGGAGGAGGTGGAGGAGACTCCTGTTGATGCTGATCCCCCTGTGGCCACATTGGGGACAAAGGCAGTGGCCCACAGTGGCTGCATGAGGGGTTCAGGTGGGCACCCTGGGGGGGGGGCTGTGCCTTGAAGTGGTCCCAGGTGACAGCAGCTGGGTGGTCTGCCTTCACTGTGAGAAGGAAGTGTGCTGTGGGAATAAGGGAGAATTTAAGTAATAATGGCATGAATTCCAACATGAGGACCTAGCATAGGGCTTTGCTGCTGCAAGAGACATTATAGAGTGTGGACAGGAGTGGGTTCGCTGTTGCAGCAAGCATGAGCATCTGCAGACCTTCCTCCTCTGCTCATGGCATGGGGAAGGAGGGACAGCAGCAGCAGGTCCCATCTCAAACCCCCTGTCAGCAGCGAGCAGCAGCAGCAGCAACAGGTCACAATGGAGGATCTGGGGTTTGGGCAATTGTGGTGTGGCAGAGTGCATCATCCATCCAGCAGCAATTTACTATTATTATTATTATTATTATTATTATTATTATTATTATTATTATAATAAGCATTTATATGTCACCAGCAATGTACCTGGTGCTTTACAAAGTAATTGAATAGACACGGTCCCTGCCCTAGGGCTTACAATCTGAGAGACCAGGGGGGAGGGGAATGAAGGAAGGGGAACAGAGGGAAAGAAAAGGAGTGTAACATTCACGAGGATGCAAGGTCCCAGGTGCATGGCTTAGTTACATCAAGAATGATGGCTGGTTGGTTCATGTGGTGAGGATATGAGTACACAGACCTTAGGTAATAGATTGTACTGGATGGAGGGTATCAGCAGGAGTTAGGTGAGTGGAGCAAGAAGTCAGGGAGGGCAGAGCGGAAGAATGGGTCTTAAGGAGGGATTTGAAGGTACGAAGGGAGGGGGCGAGGCAGAGATGGGCAGGGAGGGAGTTCCAGGCATGGGGGGCAGCTAAGGAGAATGGATAAAGGCGGTTAGGGGAGCAGGGGAGGCGTGGGAGGGTGAGAGAGGGGAAAGAGGAAAACAAGTTCACCAGGCGGGTGGGGGAGATGATTGCCCTGGATGACCAGCCATTCAGCATTGTGGAGGACCAGGGATTCTGCTGGCTGCTGGCACTGTTGGCATGCCAGTACCAGCTTCCCTCATGCACCACCTTCAGCAGGCAGGTGGTGCCCTCCCTGTACCAGGCATCCAGGGAGCGGGTGAGGGAGCAACTGGCAAGGGCAGGTGGAGCAGTTGTGCATTTCACCACAGACATTTGGAGCAGTGGAAAATGCACAACATGCCTACCTGGCCCTGACTGCTCACTGGTGGCAGATATGAGTGGCAGAAGGAGGAGAAGCAGGTGGCAGGGGCGAGGGGGAAGGGTACAGGTGGGCCCTGCTTCACTCCCAGGTCTTTGACGAGAGCCGCACTGCCGTCAACATAAGGGGAACCTTGGACACCATGGTGGAAGGGTGGCTAGGGGAGGAAGCCCTATTTGCCAGGGGCTTCATTGTCACAAATAATGCTTCTAACGTGAAGAAGGCAGTGCTGGAGGGCGGGTTCCAGCACATCCCCTGCTCTTCCCACACCCATCAACTGGTGGTGAGGGATGTCATGGGCCTGGGGGAGAAGACATCAGAGCACAGCAGCAGGCCCCTTATCTTGTTAATTGAAAAGGGCAGGAAGATTACAGGATACTTTAACAAGAGCATGAAGGGTGGTCTGGTCACCTCTTGAGGGAGAAGCAGGTGGATCTTGGGGCACAGGAGCACTGCCTCGTGCAGGATGTCAGCACCAGATGGAATGTCTGGTGAAGCAGAGGCAGGTCCTGCATGAGGTAGCCTCAGACGGGGAGATTGGGGTGGAAAGGGCACTAGGGAGGGAGGAGTGGACAATGATGGCCCAGGTCATGCATGTCCTTAAGCCCTTTAAGGACGTGATGGAGAGCCTGAGTGCGGTGACGACTACCCTGAGCCAGGTAACCCCCCTGGTCCAAAGTCTCATCGGGAGGACGGAAGTCTTACTGAGGAACCAGGGGAGGGAGGGGGAGGAGGAGCGGCAGCTTGTATCAGAAGTGGTGGCCCTGGTACAAAAGTTGAAGGAGGGGCTGATCAGGCAGTTTGACCCTGTTATAAAGAAGGAGGTTTAAGTACTCTTCACCATGCTGGACCCCAGGATGAAGGTGAGTGTGGCAGCTTGCATGGCAGACTTCACCCTGAGGAAGCATGCTCTGGTTGAGAGGGTGTGGGCACTCATGAGGGTCATACAGTGGCAGAAGCAGCAGAGCAACTGGGAGGGGAAAAGCAGCAGCAGGAGGGCAGAGATGCAGAGCATTCCCAGGAGCAGCAGCAGCAGCTCATCGGCAATCAGCCTCCCCAAGTGGACCACCCCAGAGCAGGCAGTGTGGGCACATGGAATTGGGGAGGAGGTTGACAGCAGCAGCAGGCAGAGGGAGCAGGAGCCTGACACTGCAGATCGGACAGTGGCAAAATATTCAAGGAGCTGGTGCTGGATCCCAGCAGCAATTCTCTTCTATATTGGGCAGAGAAAGGGAAAATATGTAAGGGTCTGACCAGGGTGGCACAGAAACTACTGTTTTGCCCACCAACCAGTGTGCCCAGCAAACGAGTGTTTTCGGCGCTGGCAGGGGACATCATGAGTCCCCACTGTTCGTGGCTGGGTGCTAGGTTGGTGGAGCTGGTCCTGTTACTGAAGGTCAACCTGTTGCTGCTGGGTTTCGCTGACCTGGCCATGGACCTATAGTGAGGGTGGGGACACACAAGAGAGAGAGGGGGGGAGAGGGAGACAGAGAGAGAAGCTCCCCGCTAATAGAATAAGAGAGAGGGAGACACACTCCTGCTCATGCTGTCACCTGCCATACATGACCAGAGAGAGACAGAGAAAGAGACAGAGAGGCTCCCCACTGTTAGAAGGAGAGAGAGAGAGAGAGAGA
Organism: Sphenodon punctatus; assembly: GCA_003113815.1. NCBI lineage: Eukaryota > Metazoa > Chordata > Lepidosauria > Sphenodontia > Sphenodontidae > Sphenodon > Sphenodon punctatus. The sequence continues at coordinate 69,606 of QEPC01008396.1, read as the reverse complement.
AAGGTTCCCTGCTGCTAGGGGGGAGAGAGAGAGGGGGGGGCAAACAGAAAGGCTCCCCACTGCTAGAACAAGAGAGAGACAAAGAACCTCCCCACTGGTAGAATGAGAGAGAGAGAGAGAGAGAGAGAGAGATATGTATCCTGCTCAAGCTGCCACCTGCCAGAACCAGAGAGAGAGCTCATCTCATCTGAGCTCATGTTCAATGCCCACATCCAGCAGCAAACCCACCAGAATGAGATGGCAACATGTGCTTCCCTGCACCACCACCTATCGTAATGATTGAATGAAGTGTGCCCAATCACGTACTAATTCTTTCTCTCTTTCTCCTATGCCCTGCTCTCCATGGGGCAATCAGTCAGGGGCTTCCCAAGGCTCCCCACAGGGTCAGTGCAGCCATTAGGTGAACTAGGCGGCTGACTGGGGTGCCAACTTGTAGGGGCACCATGCTGCAGAGATGAGCCCTGCCCCGAGGATTAACTGAGAGGAGGCAGGAGCCGGAGGAGGACATAAATTGGCCACCTGTCCTGGCTTGGTTCCCCCCCCACTACCCTGGGCCCCCCCTGCCGACTGACACATGCCCCCTCCTCCCCTCCGCCACCTCTGCCTCCGCTGCCTGGCTCACCCTGCAACAGCTGCGATCGGGCTGGGAGATAAGGCTGTTTGTTTACAAACAGTTCCTCCCCATGTGCTGATCAGAAGGTTGTTGCCCTGTACAGAAGGTTCTTCGAGATGGCTCCCAACATTCTCACAACTGGGTTCTGCACGCTCACCCTGTTCAAATAATAGCCACATGATGGTCTCAAGCTCCTGTAGTTTAAAAAGTGCGCTCCCCCTCAGAATGACAGTTCCTTCCAACCCTTTCTAGAAATAGAAGGAAAAAATTCTATGCGAGGCTGAAAGGGTGGGTATTTGTGAGAATGTTAGGAGCCATCTCAAAGAACTTTATTTACAAGGTAGCAACCTTCTGTTCTTCCTCGAGTGGCTCCTCACATGCTATTTTTACTAAATATGAATGTGCTTGTGTGATCAAGTATTGTTAATAGCATGCAGCTATTTTGATGTGGCCCAGAGGTTTTGTATGTTTTAAATATGTGAACAGGATTTTTT
>QEPC01008396.1:55242-68075 GCA_003113815.1 Sphenodon punctatus | reverse complement strand
GGGGGGGGGGGGCACAGATGGGGCCTGGCTGGTGCAGAGGCTCGGGGGACAGTCAGAGACAGCAGGGGGCACAGATGGGGTGAGGGCTGGGACAGAGACTGCAGGGGCGTGGGGATGGGCTTGAGGGTGCAGGGGCTGGGGGACAGTCAGAGACTGTGGGGGGCACAGATGGGGTGGGGGATGGGACAGAGACTGCGGGGGGACCGGGGGGCATGGGGATGGGGGCGTGGGGGATGCAGGTGATACCGTGGGATAGACTGCAGAGGGGCACAGATTCATATGGATATGGGGGTGGGGGTGCAGGAGCTGGGTCAGAGACTGTGGAGGCTTGTAGGGGTACAGATTCATATGGGGATGGGGCTTGGGGCACAAATTATGAGCCATAGGCGTTCTTAGACCAGCAGTGCTGGTATCCATGCTGAACACCCTATCTCCTTGGTATTGGAGACCGGCTGAGAGGTTTCCCTGTGTGTACTAAGGGACATCCCAGAATCCCTATACCCCATCCCCCCCTCTGCTCTACTTGCCTCTCCTCCCCTTTCCCTGACTCTGCCCCTGGAGTCATCTGATTCCACTTCCGACTGCCCTTTTTCTCCTCCCATTTCCCTAGTCTACCCCTGGATCCTGACACCTGGTATTAGTGTCCCATTGGTTATCCTCATTCCACCAGGTCTCTGTGATGCCTATAATGTATAGATCTTCATTTAGTGCTATAAACTCTAATTCTCCCATCTTACTTGTTAGACTTCTAGCATTAGTATATAGACACTTAAATGTATTCTTTTTATTCTTCTTCTTAATGGGCACATTATAGGTAACTTATCTTATCCTCAGTCTTAAGGATCCAGAAGCAGCCACTCCAGTCCCAAGAACCATCATGAGGGTTCTGGGGCTGTCATTCCAGTCACAGGGGGCTGTCATTCCACTGCATCCAGAAGCAGCCACTGCATCCAGAAGCAGCCACTCCAGTGCCAAGAACCATCATCAGGATTCTGGGGCCATCATTCCAGTCAAGGGGGGCTGTCATTCCACTGCATCCTGAAGAAGCCACTCCAGTCCCAGGAACCATCATCAAATTCTTGAGCTCCTTTAGTATAGAAGGCATCTGCTGCTGACCATTGCCAGAGAGTCTCTCTCTTTCTGGCACCCCCACACAGAAACATGCCCTGCTGCTTCCACTGTCACTGCTGCTCCTGCAAAGCTGCCTCTTGGCTGCCTAGTGCCCACTCCTCTGATGCCATCTGCCACTGCCTGCTGCCAGAGAGTCTCTCTCTCTCTCTGGCACCCCCACACAGTTCCATCTAACTCTTTATAGGACTATGAGACAAATCCATGTGGGGATGCAAGTATGGGTGACATAGTGAGAATGATTAGAGTCAGCGTGAAGAACCTTGTTTACAAGGTAGCAACCTGCTGCTTGTGTACAGAGAGAGACTCCCCACTGCTAGAGCGAGAGAGATACATGCTCCCATCCATGCTGTCACCTGCAGTACATGACCAGAGAGAGAGACAGAGAGGCTCCTGTGACCCCACTGCTAGAATGAAAGAGTGGGGGGGAGGAGAGACACAGAGAGAGAGAGAGAGAGAGAGAGTTGAATCCTACTCAAGCTGCCACCTGCCAGAACCAGAGATAGTACTCATCTGTGCTTATGCTTAAAGCCCACATCCAGCAGCAAACCCATCAGAATGAGATGGAAATAATACTGTATACACAACAGAATTATGTGACTGCCTGTGTGCCTCCCTCCACCTGCTAACCACCTATCGCAATGATTGAATGAAGTGTGCCCAATCCCACACTAATTCTAGGGACATCATTCAACTCCCATGGGCTGTCATTCCACTGCATCCAGAAGTAGTCGTTCCAGTCCTAAGAACCATAATTAGAGTTCTGGGGCCATTATTCAGCTCACAGGGAACTGTTATTCCATTGCATCCAGAAGCAGTCACTCCAATCCCAAGAACCATCATTAAAGTACTAGGCACATCATTCAGCTCCCATGCACCCCCCCTTCACTCATTCTCTCTGACACACCCACACAGACACAAGCCCTGCTCCTCCTGGTGAGCGGAATATTCTACCAGTGCTGCTGCTGTCAGGTAGGGATCAGAAAACTGTATATATAATGCGGTTCTGCCGCCTGCCAGAAGCAGCACAGAGGGGTAAAATATTGGACAAGTCAAAATCAGCTGGTAACAAATATAACTTTTATAATAACATTTTAAAATACGTTTTAACTTTGAACAGAAAATAAACATTTGCATTATAACAAAGCATAGAAAGATAACTCAGGCTTCTTTGGGCCTGTCCCTGGGAACATGGGGAAAAGGGGGACAATGGTGCATGGACCGAGGTGTCGGGACGTCATCAACCTCTGCCCCATGTTGCCTCACAATGTCCAGGACCCCCAACATGGACTCCTTCCATGCCACCAGGGACTGATGGAATGCCTCAACTGTGTCCTTACAAAATGATGACACAACACTGCACTGTTAGTAACAAGAAGTTCAAATAAAGCTATAAAGTGGTTACAAGCTCACAGGACAAAAAAAGGATGCAGAGTTCACATGGGTAAATGGTATCCATGGTAAGGATCCAGATGCTCTCCCTTTGTGCAAGTAGCCTAGGATTAACAGGTTGAGTTAATTTCTCAATTCCGCAAAAGGAGAACTCATTAGTATCTTTGTGAAAACAATTATGAAAACATTGTGAAAACAATGTGGAACATCCACATGGGGGGCAGATGGGGTGCGTGTTTATCTTGGGGGATTTATTTCTTGTATGTTACTCTCCCCACAGGCTTTGTGGATTAGATTCATCTGTTGAACTTTATAAAATCTGTTTATAAAATTTGATTACATGTTACAATATATCTCTTTGTTATCCAGCCTCTGTATCTTTTTTTTGTTGTCCTGTAAGCTTGTATGCACTTTATAGCTTTATTTGAACTTCTTGTTACTAACAGTGCAGTGTTGTGTCATTGTCATTTTGCTAGTATTACACTGCATTCATATATTTCTGTGTTGCATTCAACTGTATCCTTTCCAGAATGTATGTACTGTGCATAAGCCTGGGCCTTCTGCTCCCTGATCTGGAGCTCCTGGAATAGCTCCACCAGCCTGTCCTCCACATTCTTCGTGTGGGCCTTGAAGCCCTTAATATATATATTTTTGAGGGCTTCCACAGCAACCCCCAAAATGCCCTGACCTTGGGGGTGCCCTCTTCCCGTGGGGGCTGGTGAATCGTTCGAGGAGCTGGAGAGGGGAGGACTGGGATGGCACCTCTTCTGGTGTGATTTTCTCCCTTCCTCCGCTCGATATTCCTCCCTGCTCCTGCTGCTCCTGCCAGCATGAGACGCATCCCTCCTCACCTCAATGGGGTGGACTGTCTCAACGTGGGCATTTATCTCTGATGTGGTCCCCTGTATCCCCCTCTTAATCTTTTTGTCACAGATCTAAAGAACATAAAACGATAGGTACATGATAAGTGCCATACTGTGTCAGACCAATGGTCTATCAAGCCCTGCCTGCATTCTGTCTCCATAAGTGGGTGGCTCGCCGGCCAATCTCTCTCTCTGTGAGGGTCTTCCTAAGAGGTCATAGAGCAATCCATTCCCTGTTGTTACAGCCCCTGTGCCCTACCTTGCATTGTGCGAATCCGCCTTTGGGGGTATAGAAATACTTCCATACCACAGACCTTGTTGGCCTGGTTTGGCCCTGTGACATCCGCCTTGATGGGCTTTTGGCACCAGCAGTGTCTTCATCAACCTCTCTAAAACAGGAACACATAAACACCTACATAATATCATGCATTCATGGTAATGCCTCTAGTCCTTCCCAGACCAATACCCATTTTCCCACACCAAGTGGATGAATGGTGCTGCTGCCTACTCACCTCTCTCCCTTTCTCCCACGTACACCACCACCATCTGGGGTGCTGTAGTGTTTGCAAGTTGAGACTCTGACTGCTACTGCTGCTGAAAGAGCCTCGTGCCCCTCCCCCCCGGCAGATCATGAAATAAGACATGTGCAAATCCTGTCCTTCTTGGGGTACTGTTGTCTGCAATTTGAGAACCCTGGCATGTCTCTGGGTGCTTCTTCTTGTGCCTGACTGCCCGCTGGTGCCCGCCAACCTACCAGCCTGTCCGCCCACCAGCCTGATCCTTCTCTGCCACCAGCTGCTGCTGCTGCTGCTGAAATAGTACCCCCCTCTCTCTCTCTGGCAGACCATGAAATTAGACACGTGCAGACTCTGCTCCTCCACCACCACCCACTGATGCCTGGCCCGCTGCTCATGCCTGACTGTCCACCCACCCGCATGCCAACAACCTCACTCTAAAGGATAGTAATCTTCTTGTCCTCAAAGTTATATGGAACAATAAATGAATAAAAACAAATTTTACAAATCTGGCAGTGGCACCTCCTCTGCCCTCCTCCTCCTCTGCTGAGGAGTCCACCTCCACCACATCAGGAGATGGTCCAGTCTGGGACTCCATGATTGGTTCCCCCTCCACCTCCACCTCACTCCTCAGGTTCTTCTTCCTACCAGTGCTAATTCCTTCACCTTCCAGCCTCAGATTCCTCACACAGACACAGACACACACACACACACACACACACACAGCTAGTCACAACAGAGCAGACACACACAACCCCCACACACAGCTAGCCACAACAGAGCAGACACACAAAAGTTCAGAATCAATCAGCCACACACAGACACCACACAGATGATCGAACTACCGTTTCGAGAACACAATACCAAATATCTATATTGATAACAAAAATGTTACCAAAAACAAAATTTAACCGGTACCAGTATCGATAATGACAATAATGAAAACGACATTGTCATTATGATGATAATGATAAAATGACACATTTAATAATGACAATGATAATGATAATGAAAAATGACATGGGGCCCTGGTGCACATCCCTAGAGTGAAGCTCCCACACGAAAATGTGGCAGGAAACAAGCGAGGAGCAATAGAGGGAGCAAGGCCATGAAGAGCCTTGAAGGTAAAACCAAGGAGCTTGTGCTGAATAAGTTCAGGCAGAAGGAGCCAGTATAGGGCAGAGAGGAGGGGATGAACATGTTTAAAATAACTCGCAAGGTGTATGACTTTGTCAGCAGAACCTTGAACGGAACTGAGAGGGGCAAGTTTGGAGCAGGGGAGACCAGTAAGGAGGAATTTACAGTAGTCATGGTGATTGGAGCATGGACTAGGGTTTGGGCAGTGGAATCAGTAAGGAAAGGCCAGATGTTTGCAATATTATGCAGAGAAAACAACAGGACTTGACAACAGGGTGAATCTGAGGTGTAAAGGAGATGGAGGAGTTGAAGATGAATCCCAGGCTACATGTCTGAGGGACAGGTTGGATGGTGATGCCCTCAATGGAAATTGAGAGGGAAGAGGGAGGTGAACATTGTGGGAGAAAGATGAGGAATTCCATCTTGGCCAGTTGAAGCTTGAATCGGCAGTGAGGCATCCAAGCAGAGATGACAGAGAGACAGTCTACTTTATGAGACTGGATGGAGAGCAAGTGGGGGCGGAAAGATAAAGTTGGGTGTCATCAGCATACAGTGTAGTGGAAGTAGGGTTGCTGTGGTGGTTCCAAATATAGGCAATAGAGGCAAAGTAGTATAGTGATATATTTTATTGGACCTCTACAGTTGGTGGAAGTATGCAAGCTTTTGGACCTCACAGAGTCCTTCATCAAGCAAAGTCAGGAGTTAGAACTGCAGACTGATCTGCAGTATAGATATATGCAGCAATTGGAAACAATGGTAAAGGAAGGGGATGGGAGAAGAAGGTGAGAATGAGACTCAGGGAGGAGGTCCTCATTTCAAAAGGGTGGAATAGAACCAGTTGGGAAGAGTAAGAGCTGCTGATAGCTTACCCAAGAGCTGGATGTCATCAGCGTATTGATGGCACTTCACCCCAAACACCTGAATGACCTCATCCAGCGTCCTCATACACATGTTGAACTGGAGGGGAGACAGAATGGAAACCCTGCGGGACCCCACAGGCGAGCTCCCGAGAAGACAATGAACCCACTGGGATGAAGATAGATTAAAATGAGCTGGAGGCTCTTGACTTGGTAGGGGAGACCCACCAGTTTTCGTCAGCTTTATTGGTTGTCAGGTCATTAGGACCAGAAAAAATAGATTAAGATTTGGTAACATCCTTGGAGGGGCCGGGTAAACAACTCTAAAACCAGTATTAAAGATTATAGATTGTACGGGGTTAGACTCCCCAAGGAGATGGAAAGAGAATTGGTGGGTCTGCCATCAAGCAGTCCTGACCAGGGATATGACAATGTAATGCATATAGGTATGTAATAAAGGGTAGCAGGGTGTAAGACAATTGAACCAGCTACTGGGACTGAATTATATAAGGGCTGGGTGGAGGCTTGCTCCCCACACCCATTATGAAGTGTACATGATGGGAAATGGTAATGTGTAAAACCTGGTATTATCGCCCAGCTTTGAGGGGCGTTGGGCGGCTGGAGGGGTGTCAAAACCCAAGGTGGGTTGCAAATCCCACATAGACTGATTGGAGATTGAGGAAATTGGAACTGATAATGTAAGAATACAGACTCTGCCCTATTTCAGAGTCGAGGTAGCCAGAACAACCTATGGTAGTTCTGTCTCTGAAAAATGGGGAGATATGTATTAGGGCAGAGTACTAAGGTGCTTCTAGCCCTTTCAGGAAGAACAGTTAGCGCCAGCAGAAGATCTGTGCTAACAGAGCTGCTAGTACATCAATAGAGGCCTGACAGCACCTAATTTATTACAGCTGGGTGAGGGCATGGCAGAGCCAGTCTGAAGCATTAAAGCTGAGCCAGAGAGAGTTCAGGAGTCAATTAGCAGTAGACTCTGGAAGAGCCAGTGAGGGTGCCGTCGGGCTTGAGGAAGACTTGGTAGAAAGGGAAGATAGAGGAGGTTGCATGACTACAGAAACTGTGATGATAAAGACAATGAGTACTATGCCAGAAATTTGTTTGCCTATAGAGATGGGAGATCTGAGTCTGGCTTGGGATGTGGACAGACAGACATAAGGATGCCAACGGGGTTATTTCTGGAGAGAGGATGGTACTGCATTGAGACTATAGCCCTTTTTACAAGGGTCATGGCTGCTTGGGGTGTGTGTGTATGTGCCAGTGCACACAGGTGCACACACACTCACCACACACATCCCCATGCACAAAGCAACCTCCGTTTCCCCGCGATTGCTCCATGCGTAGGGATGTGTTTGGGGTGAGTAATGATGTGTGTTTCATGGGAGCGTGCATGCACCCCTAGTCACCAGCTGTGGGATTTACATGAGATGGTACTATTCATACCCATTCAGATCCACTGCGTGGACAAGAATGGTACCGTCTTGTGTAAAAGGGGCCTATGTACACGGCAGAGGTGTTAAACCAGAACCTGAGACTGAGAGCTGGTGTTGAGAACCTTGATATGAGATGGCATATGGAATAAAGACTGAGAAAAGCTAATTCCCTAAGTAACACTCTTGTTTGGGCCCTGATCCTGAATACACTTACACCTGGCAAGACTTAAGCTTTGTTTGTTTGTTTTTCTTCATGGTGGCCATGTGCTGCTAAGGAGTTTACAGCCTGAAGAGCGAGACTGGCCTTTCCACTGTACTAAAACTGTAAACAACTCACTTTTTATTTCCCTCACCCATTCATACTAACAGAAAGACAGGGAAGTAGCCAGAGGTTCCTGGCAAAGAGGCACCAAATACAAGGTAAATCAAAGTAATAGAAAGTAGTACATTCTACTGACTGGCTGTTATAGCTATGGTCATCCGTTTTTGTTCTTTCTTTTTTTTCCCCCACAGAAAAAAACCACTTTGACTAGTTAGAATTCACAACGCAAAGTGCACCACATGCACATGACAGATTTGAGAAGAAGTTCAAGGGTGAGCTCTCACTTGCCCTTAATTTTCCCTCTACAAGGTACAAATAGTGTAGCTGCTGTCTTGTCAAAGAGGAAAACATTGCACACTCAACATATGTAATTAATTATCACCACCACAGTTATCACTGGGACCCAGCTAGGCAGAAACGCCTAGGTTTTGTTGTGTTGCTTCACAATATGTTCCCTTTCTATTCCCTCTGACAGAAATCCAGAACAGACGTGACTAGTAAGAGCAAGCAACTTTTTATGGTTATGTTTATGGATATGTGATCAGGGTTGTTTTTCTCAAGCAGTTTATCCTTCCTCTCTTGGATGGTCTCTCTGTCATCATCCTAATTGTTTTTTTTGTTTTTTTTTACCAGCTCATCAATTCTCATTAAGCTCAGACAAATCCATATGTGTTAGAAGGAATACAAAATAAAAATGACGTTCCTCTAGCTGCTAGACTTGGAGTTATAACGAGCATTCCTTCATAAGAAATAAAATAGGATCCTTGCTATAGAATCTGTACCCACTCTATTTTAAATCTATTTTTGATACATAATCAGCTGTTGAGAGACAGGAAAAATGATCTAATTCTCCATGATATGCAGCCCAGAGGAATTAGGTATGTGTTAGGGGAAGGATTTGATGGCTTAGGTGATAGACAATGGATTAAAAAAAATTTCATCTACTTGTCTGAATCCAAACACATCTGATAGGGCCAAAATTCATTACTATTTGAAGCCTGTTCAGAGATTTACCATATGTGAAATGAGTCCAGTTTTTAATGTCACCATGTCTCAGTGACCACACCCTTAGTCAGTTGGCCTCACAAAGCAATATACTCCTCCCCTCTGTAAGGGACGGGGGGAAGTACATGGGAAGGAGGGGAAGCACTCCGACTCCAGTCACACACACGCCCCTGTTTAATGCCTACATGGAGGTATAATGGTCTCTCAGGATCTTGTGTGGACCTTAAGTCTCTCATACGAAAAAAGGCCAGATCATCACAGGGAAGGCAATCAGGAAGGCTACTGACGAGGTTCTCCCACCTTGTAGGACACACAGTCCACCACTCAACACCCACACAACACACTGGGGAGACTTAGGGTGCCTAGGGGAGTGAGGGTCACAGGGGAAGGTTTCCAGGACAGCAAGGTAAGGGTCTCTAGAACACACTCCTCAGGGTACAAGGGGGGGGGAGGTAAGAAAAGGCACTGGAACCACGGAGGGAAGACAGGGACTCTGAAGCCACACACTCCGAACTCCCACACACCTTCAATCACTCTCACAAGCACACATCAAACACTCACCGTTCTCACATGCTCCACACTTCCACAGGTCTCCACGCAACTCTCTCTCTCTCTCTTTCTCTTTCTCTCTCACACACACAAGCGGCCAGTTCCTCACAGTCAAGCTGATCACCGGCAAGGCTTTTCCCTGCCGGCCAGCTTTTTATGCCTACCAGGCCTCACCCCGTTGTGTGTGGAGGCGCGCTGAGCGCCGCAATGCTACTGGCAGCCCCGCCCCTCTTGGATCCTCCCCAGTGCCCTAGGGCCCTGCCTGCATGTTACTGACTGCGCGCGGGGTGGGGTCTGCTTGCCCTGCTCCGCACGCTTCGCCCCCGGTGGCCCAGATGTTGCTGCAGGTTCGCCGGGGGTGGCGCTAGAAGCCCCACCTTCAGAGACGGCCACAGTGGCTGCTGACACCCTTGCCACCTCCACTCTTACTTTTATTTCTGCATTCATAGCACAATGATGAAATATATAGCCTGTTTTCTGTGGAAGAGGCATTCAACTTACAACAAAAACCCTTACATTTCTAAGGAACATATTTTTATCAGACAGATACTGATTTGAAGCAGTATACAAACCAGCGATAAGTGAAATGCAAGACAGATGTGGTAATAAGGAACTTGTCCCATCTTACTCTCTCTAAAATAAGTTAGTTCACTTTCCTCATTGATTGCAGTATATCTAGATATTTCATACCTAAACATATCAAGATAGAAGCAACTTACCAGTCGGAATCAACAAACATTGTGTGCAAAGATCTGGCAGCCCGCAACAATTTCAGTGACAGGTAATATGGGCATGTTGAAGCCTTCTCAGGAAAAGGCTTTCCATTCAGTGTCAAATGGACACTTGTCATGTCAAGATGAATGCACACTTTTAAAAGAATGTCGTCCATCTCTCCTGACACTTTACATAGACAGGACAAATTCAATGTGCTTCAGATATGATAGTACAAATAGTATGTGTGAAGCACCATATGGAAGAAGTGGACACCTGCTGTAAGGTGTCACGTACCAATATTGTACATGTCTGATGGAAGATTGCTGACATCATTCACACCAAGGAGAAGGCTTGATCCCTCCTGAAAAGATATCCGTTACCAGCAGTGCAGCTGACCTGGAACAGAATGATCCATAAGCCATCAATTCCAGGAATTTGTGCTAAATGCACCCACTGTAGTTCTTACTACTTAGGTTGAAAGAGACATCCAGCTTTTTAACTAAATGTGATTTTTTTTTTAACAATAGACCTACATGGTCAGCTCATAGGGAGCATTTTTTAGATTATAAGGAGCTACCTACCTGAGTCAGACCAATGGTCCATCTTAGCCCAGTATTGTCACAACCTGACACGGCAGCAGAGTTTCAAATCCAGGTCTCCAGCAGAGGCCTCACCCAGGCATGGTACTTGAGACCCCCCTGAATCCCTGGAAGATGCTTCACTGAGGCATGCTGACAGGGATTCTGAATCAGAGATGCTGGAAATTGAATTTGGGACCTTATACATGCAAAGCATGCATTCTGCTGCCTAAGCCATGAACCAGCCATGCCACAACTTATAATCCAGAATAGAGCTAAAAGAGGGTATCCGCAAAAATGGGTAGCCTGTTAAATTTCCAGTACCCAAATTGACCCACTAACAATCAGATACCGATCAGTACCTGATTGCAGTGACCTGATTCAGGTACCTGATGTCCCAGAATGTCGACTTCTGGTACAGATTTTTAAAAACTTTTTTGTCGATATACTGACTCTCGACAGCTATTTATTGGTTTTCCATCAACTTCACTCAATTTTTTCCTGTTCCCCCCCCCCCCCCGCACACAGTTAATTGAATTAAGACATTTAACCGTTTTTCACCTTGGAAAATCTACTTTCCAGTCCCAGGAAGTCAACTTCCAGTCCCAGAAAAATACTTCCAGTTACATTTTTTAAAATTTTAATTTTTATGTTGATTTTTCAGTTTTAGAACCTGATATCTTGATTGGTATACCAATATACTGATTGGGAATTGGTAAATAAAAAAACTGGCATGCAAAGTTACTGATTTTTTAGGTATCTGGGTTACCTGATTGGTACTACTTGGGTAACCTGTCGGGTGCCTGACGTGCTACCTGGAAAAATGGGTGTTACCTGTAGGTGCTAAATTAAGTACTCATTCCAGCTGTAATCCAGACCCTTTATTTCCACCACTGGGTACCATACCTACTAAGATTTTTCTTCCCATCTCCCCTGATAGATACAATTTCATATCTTTCACCGATTGGCCTCCTAGTATGTCATGTTGTGTTTGATTAACATAAGGCCTCATCCTTCAACCTCAATAAATTTTCACCAAAACCTTTGCTCAAGAAACCATCTCTTGACATTGACACCCTTGCCAGCTATCAGTCTGTCTCTAACCTTCCTTTTTTAGGGAAGGTTATTGTTGAACAGGGGGCAGCCCAGCAGCTCCAGGGGCATTTGGATTGCATCAGTTTCCTTGACCCCTCACAGTCTGGATTTCATCTGGGTTATGGCACTGAGACTGCGCTCATAGCTTTGGTCGATGATCTGCACTGGGAGTGGGACTGGGGTCAATCCACCCTTTTGATTTTGTTAGATCTCTCGGTAGCTTTTGACATAGTTGATCACAAGATGTTGGTGACTCACCTGCGGGACCATGCTGGGGTACACAAGACTGTTCTCGAATGGTTCCGCTCATTCCTGGCTGGGAGAACTCAGCCTGTTGTGTTGGGGGGATGTTCATCCTCCCCTTGGGACTTCACCTGTGGAGTCCCGCAGGGATTCATTTGGTCCTCTCTCTTGTTCAATGTGTACATGCAGCCCTTGGGAGATCTCATGAGAGGGTTTGGATTTCAGTGTCATCAGTATGCTGATGACACTCAACTATGCCTCTCATTTACATCTGACCAGGCACAGAAGTCTCAGTGTTTACCTGATGTCTCGCTGCTGTGGGGGTTTTGGAGGAGGGCGATCCATCTGAAGCAGAACCACCAAAAGACGAGGTAATGTTAGTAGGCAGGGGTAGCTGGTGGGTTTTGATGTTGAAGGGGCACTGGGGCAGTAAGGCCGGTGGGCCTAGGGGCAGAGCCAGGGGGATGGTAGGCAGAGCCAGGGGGATGGTAGGCAGAGCCAGGGGGATGATAGGCCAGTGGCATGGCATAACCCAGCAGCAAGGAGTTCCCAGGGTTAACAGTGGATGGAAGGAAACACAGTCTACATTCACACCAAGCTTAAAATAAATAATTTATAAACCCAAAACACAGGGAAACACCCAAAACACTGACATAACACCCAAAACACTGGCATAACCCAGCAGCAAGGAGTTCCCAGGGTTAACATTGGATGGAATAAAACACAGTCTACGTGCACATCAAGCTTAAAATAAATAATTTGTAAACCCAAACAAACAGGGACCTACCCTTGTAAAGCACCCCAGTCACAGCCTGAGTCCAACTTTACCACGCACATCCCAGTTCCAGCATTTTGAACACAACTGAAATTGCATGACTTGCAGTGACATCTCTCTCAGGATTTCCAAACCTCCATTTTACCACACAGTCCCTTCTGTACTAACCCACTAGCCCCCACTCCCCTCCCCAAGAACTAAGGACCCCTGGC
>QEPC01008396.1:43027-54648 GCA_003113815.1 Sphenodon punctatus | reverse complement strand
CTCCCCCATGTGCCCACACTTGCCCCCCATGTACCCCCAACTCACCTCTCCCCCATGTGCCCTCACTCCCCCTACCCAGGGCCCCACAATTTATTTACTACATGGTAGTTGGTGGGGCTGGGTCCTCAGTGCCGCCGCCTGCATCCAGAGGGGACTCCGGGAGGCTAAGAGATAAGCGTGCATCAGCAGCTCCCAGCCCCCTGCACAGGCTGGAACCCAGCCTGTGCAGGGGGCTGGGAGCTGATGACGCATGTGCAGCTCTTAGTTCATACTGGGGGCTCCTCTATTGGGCACCCCCATATTAACTTTCCCCCTTCCCGGCCCCTACAATGCAAGAGTGCCCCCTGCAGCACTCTTGCATTGCAGGGTCCCTTTATGCGGAGTGGATGGCTCTTCTAGCTGCCCACTCCACATAAAGGGAGAACACCTCGCTTTTGACCCTGAAGGCTCCCATAGGGCTCAATGTAGAGCTGCCGCGAGTGGGAAATTTGATTTTACAGAAGCAGCACTTGGACTGAACGCTGGGCCACCTGGTTCACGTTCAGTTCAAGTTTGTCCCTTCTGGGACTCCGGACTCTGGAGTCCCAGAAGGGAGTGAGTCAGAGCCCAGAGTCAGACAGAAGCTAGTGTTCACTGACTGAGCACTCTGTCTCTGCCGGCAGCTGAAATTGACATCGGAGCACCACGCAGTCAGAGAAGTGCGATGCTCTGATGTCAATTTCAGTTGCCCATCAGAGACACAGCTGTCAGTCAGTGAGCACTCTGTCAGTGAAGCACTGGGGAGGGGGAACGGGGGGAGAGTGGGGGCAGGGCACAGGTGCCCTCAGGAGAGGCAGCCACTGTTAGTAGGTAAGGGTGAGAGAGTGGCAGCCCTCATCATTGATAGGGTGCATCCCTCCCGTATCCCTCAGGTTCGGAACCTGGGAGTCTTCCTCGATTCAAAGGTCCACCTGGATGCACAGGTGACTGCTGTGGTGAGGAGTGTGTTCAGTAAATTACATCTGGTATGACATCTTTGGCTGTATATATCGTGTTCCGATTTTGCCACTATCATCCATGCATTCATCACCTCATGACTGAACTACTACAACACACTCTACGTGGGGCTACCCTTGGTAATGACCCAGAGACTGCAGCTGGTACAGAATGCAGCGGCCCATCTCCTGGTGGGGGTGGGTCACTGGGAGCATATAATACTGGTACTCAATTCTCTGCGCTGACAGCCTATAGTCTTCTGGGTTCAATCAAGGTGTTGGTTATTACCTTTAAAGACCTACATGGCTTGAGCCCCACTTACCTGCAGGACTGCCTGACCCCTCATGTCCTCGATTGGCCTCTGTAGTTGGCCGGGGATGCCCGCTTGGAGGTCCCCTGGGTTTCCTGGGGGGGGCATGTTTGAGAGGGCATTCTCAGTGGCTGTGCCATGGTTATGGAACTCCCTCCTGGAAGAGGTTTGTTGCTTTCTGGATCTTCCCTCCTTCTGTCGACAGTGTAAGACCTGGCTATTTCAAGAGGCTTTTGGTGAGTGGGTGTGTAATGGATGGGAGTTTAGCTGTATGTATGGGCTCTTTTTAGCAGGGCTGTGTTTGAGTTCTTATTGATATTTTATGTGTATGTTGTTTTATATATTTATATTTTATATAATTTTATTGTTAAACGCCCCAAGCTGACTGTAGGCAGAAGTGGGGCGGTATAAAAATGTTAGCATAAATAAACAAATAAATAAATGATTTTCTTCTTGTTGATGTGTACGTTACTTTGGGATACAATCTGTGGGATATGCTGATCCACATAAGACCCATCCCTATATCCCTGGAAACCTGGGAGGAGGAAATTTGTGGGGGATGCAGACACACACACACACACACACCACATCTCCACCATAATTACTTCCATGTTTGTGATTGTCAATTCAATTGTTCGTCTGATTTTTTAATTATATTTGAACCAGCTGTGTAGCCCAGTCAGCATATATGACACCGGTTTAAGATTCTGGTTTTAAAGTTTAGCATTTGCTAGATATCCTATTCTAATATTAGACTACTACAGTAAGTAGTCTAATTTTTGGTAGTCTACACTTTAAGTGACATGCCCATGATTATATTGTCATGGGCCTTTTCTGTGTGCATATTGAAAATACAGTAGACACAGATGGTAAAAAGATGATTGGGCAAACTAGAATGTTGATGATTCAACAATAGTGAGAGCTTTAAAAACACCCCTAAATAGTGAATAGTCACCCTAGTTGTGAATAGGGATGTGCGAACAGAACGCTGTTCGGATGTTCGGACGTTTGGTTGTTCAGTTCAAAACCCGAGTTTGGGTTCGGCTGTTTGGTTCGGCGGAGTTCAGTTTGGCCAAACTCGGCCGAACATCCGAAAATAGCGCTATTGATACCAAAATTACTACCGAATTTGAAGATTTTTTGGGTATCAGTATCATTTGCCCCTGGGATCACCCCTGGTCTCCACCCCTGGTGCCAGGAAGTCTGCTCCTCAGCTGCCTCCCCCTTCCATTCACGTTTTTACTGCCTAAAGTCACATTTTACCCGCCCCATAACTCATCCAAACTCACCCAAACATGACCAAACTGTTTAGCCATTTTTGAGCTCGGTTCGGATGTTTGGTTCGGACGTCCGAACAGACCGAGTTCGGGCCAAACTCCGAACATCCGAACCGTGTTCGCACATCCCTACTTGTGAATGGTGAACTCCCTTCTTTGAGCAATGGTTGAGTGATTATAATGGTATAAAATCCAAAGAGTATTTTTGTAGGACTACTATAAAAGAGACAGGAGGAAGGGGTTTCTGAAAGACACAATTTCAAGTGAACTATTGGTTTTCCTTTCCAGGCAGAGCTGCAGTGGGCAGCACATTAGCTATCATCAGGTAATACCTTCATTTTTGGGCATCCATAGTGGGCACCTGATTTGGTACCCAACCCCACATTGGGTGCCCAGTGCTTGAAAATGCAGGTTTTACTGGGGCATCCCAGGATACCGATCCCAGCAACTGCAGCTCCCCAAGTGGATTCAACTTACCGGTGGACTGCTGGTCCTCCAGATCTAGTCGTTGCTTGCTACTCCCTGCTCCTCCCTGGCCTGCACACTGCTCAGCTGAGCTGAAGACTTCCCCACCTTTTCTGAGTGGGGTAAGGGAGTGAGGAGGCCTCTTCCCACTGGTGTGAACCTCCCCATGGGTCCCCTGTTTCCAGGAGACCCATATCAGGGGTGCACATGGGCCCTTCACAACCCCCCATTTTGGTTCCCCCTGGGAATGAGGGACTCATTAGGGGACCATGCTGGTGGGGAGAGGCCTCCTCGCTCTCCCGCCACCCCTCCCTGGTCAGAAAAAGCCAAGCAGATAAGTCCCCCAACTCAGCTAAGCTGTGTGAGGGCAGAGAGCAGCAAGCAGTGAACAACAACTGGATCAGAGAAGCAGCAACCAGGCAGTGGGGAGCCAGGAAGCCCTTCGGGTCATGTTCGGGCACCAATTGGTACCAGAATGCAACCACGGTGTGTCGGGCATCCCAGATTCGACAAATTGTGTGATTTGTCAGGTACCCGAATGCAACTCTACGTCCAGGTTCATACAGGACAAAATTAGTCTTCTTCCCATCATTTGTTCTTTACTGCTACAGACCTACTTGCCAGCTATTTTTACATATCCCTGTTCTTCAGTTTGTTTATTTTAAAAAAATTGAGACAATTACCCTGGATTAATCATGTCTTAAGGTTTTCTTTCACATCTGTCCACGTGCGTGTGTCATAAGAAACGGTAGTGAGGTAAATATACGTGATTGCTTAATTCCAGGGTAATAACCTATGCATCATCTGGCAGAAGCTAAGTGTATGTAAATTATTATTATGACCCCCGGAGCTGCATTATTTAGCAATATTTTCATAAGTATGTGTTTGCATTACCAATCAAAGCATTTCTTTCTTCCCTGACTCTCTTTTGTTTAGGAATTGCAACCCCTCTGGCCTTATATAATGAAGAGGGCCCATTTATACACAGAGGGAAAAAGTGCAATGAGTCATCAAAATAGGGTAATTTGACAAAGAAAAGGTCATGCTGTAATAATTTGATAGAATGTTGGAAATAATTGCAAGAATTATTGAAATGTTATTTGTTAAGAGTGTTGGAAATAATTGCTATTTTCATAAATATGGCACTCAGGGTAAAAAGAATTGTTTATTATTTTGGAAATGAATTTCATTTTTTGTCTGTAGATTGTCAACTGCATGAATAGGACTTGGCAGTTGAATTTGCAGCAATAAAAAAATAAAATACATTTTAAATGTTTATTCCCAAATCATCTTTTCAGTTCCTCACCACTCAATGTTTCTTTTGCAGAAATATAATTTTGTTGTTTTTATCTTTTTATTCTAATGGTCCCTTTTTAATCATGCACATATTGCATGTTTTTACACACACATTTCTCCTAGATGATTGCTGTTACATCCTGAACTTTCTGTATGTCTAAGTCACTCACTCAGATCTTAAACATCCAGGTCTTTGAACTTCTGCGTAGAATTTCTCCCAGAACCTTTGTGTGTAAAAAATTCTCCTGGTGAACTGCTTTGCTCCAGGCAGATGTGGTCACTTGGTTTCCAGGCAGCCCCTCACGTCTACAGCTGTGGTTACTTTAGGCTTCCGCAGGGCAGCGTGTGTGTGAA
The DNA here is from genome assembly GCA_003113815.1 of Sphenodon punctatus. Lineage (NCBI taxonomy): Eukaryota > Metazoa > Chordata > Lepidosauria > Sphenodontia > Sphenodontidae > Sphenodon > Sphenodon punctatus. Next base: position 49,971 of record QEPC01008396.1, on the reverse strand, counting down.
AAATGAATCCGGAACTTACTTTTGGACTTGTAAACCCAGAAGACTGAAAAATCCAGAACATTAATGTGTGTGTAAAAATGCTCAAAGACAAACACCATATAAGGGCTCAATCATGCCTTGTAGGTAAGATCCAAGGACGTATTGGAGGCAGCATAGAGCACATTGGGACTTAAGTCATTTATACATGGACACCCCCCGCTCAGTGTTTGGGTGGGTGTTTGGGGGGGTCCATGTAAATGACTGGCGGTGGGGGAATGGTTGTCCATCTGGTGTTCGCCTGTGTGAACACCGAGCAGGATGAGTGGGTGCGTGCTCCCACGATACACCCGCCTCCACACATATAGCCCTCCAGAAAATTGGAGGAGGCTCCATGGGTGGAGGTGGGTGAAGATGGGTGGAGTTGGGTGGGTGTCCATGTAAATGGACACACACACACCTTGGCAAAACACCCAGCCCCCCACTCACCATCCATGTACAAAGGGACTCAAAGTTGGAATTTTATCAGAGAATTTTTAATATAATTAAGTACTTACATAGAAGTCAATTTAGGGGTGGGACACCAGGCAGAATACCGGTTACCGGTTTTACCGGTTACCAGTTCTCAAAAAACCGGATTTCCAGATTACACCCGGTATACCGGTAACGGATTTATTCCATTGATTTCAATGGGGCACTGTCCCCATTGAAATCAATGGAATAAAAAAAAAAAATCCTCCCCCTCCCAGGCTGTGTGGGTGGAAGGGGGGCACCACCCACCCACCCTGCCCAGCCTGGATTTAAAAAACATTTTTTTTCCCTTTAAGTCCCAAGTGCGGGCCCCGGGGCGCTGCCGGAGACACGGAGTCTGCACCAGCAGGTACTAGGGTGATCCCTGGCGTGGGGGGTGGCTAAAACCCCCCACCCCAGGGATCACCCTACCTCCTCACCCAGGGATCGTCTACCTTGTGCTCCGGGCAGCGGCAGCGGTGGCGGTGGTCCGGCTCGGGCGGCTTCAGCACTGGCTGTGGCTTCCAGCTTCAGTGCTACTAGGTCTTCCTGTGAACATCCAGGTTTCACCGGAAGGCCTAGTAGCACTGAAGCCGGCAACCACAGCCAGCACTGAAGCCACCGGAGCTGGACCACCACTGCTGCCGCCTGGAGCGCAAGGTAGGCGATCCCTGGGTGAGGAGGTAGGGTGATCCCTGTGGTGGGGTGTGTGTTAACCACCCCAGGGATCAGTACAGTACCTGTACTTACCTGCTGCTGGATGCTGGTGCTCGCTTTGGGTCGCCGGCAGCGGCCCGGAGCCCGCAGTAGGGAACTTAGGGGAAATTTTTGTTGTTGTTTAAATCCAGGCTGGGCATGGTGGGTGGGGGGTGTCCCCCCTTCCACCCACGTAGCCTGGACTCAGAGAGGGAAAGTGTTTGGGGGGGTTGTGTTTTTTTTTACATTGCGACCATTCATTTGAATGGCTGCAATTTAAAAAATCTGGTACGGGGGGGAATCCGGAAAATGGGCCGGATTACCGGGTTAATCCAATACTCCCGGTACACCAAAATACCAGCAGTATCAGATACCTGATGATCCGGTAGTCCCACCCCTAGAAGCCATCAATGTACCCAGCACTGTAAATCAATCTATGAACAGAAGATGCATCCCCATTTCTGTGCCTACTCCATGGAGAATTCCTTGTTTATTCTACTAGTCAGAGAGCAGGACAGACCACAGGAATCCCTGTGAGATATGGATGGAGCAGTTCTTGTCCTGTCTCATCAAGTGCATGGACTGAAGCAGTTGGCAGACTTTTCCATGGAGCTCTAAATGAAGGGAGACTCCTTGAGCATTGCAAGTCACTGGCTGAGGGGACTAGAGCCTGGGATTTTTGAGGCAGAACCCCAGACAACTCCAGCTGTTCCAGCCCTGGACCTCCAAGAGTTGTGACAAAGGTGAGCATAGGGCCAGTGGTGTTGAGACCCAGACCCAATGATCACCAGCATATAGGAACAGAAGTTATTCCTCCTTCTGCCCTGATTTGGCACCCTTTGGAGTGCTGTGATATCACAAGGGACGTGGACATGTTGAAAAAGGGGTGGGGCAAAGGAAATATCTGCCCCTTTCTGATGTGCCCATGCTCCCCTTTGAGGGTTGCGATGTCATGATGCTCTAAAGAATGCACGGCCACATTAGAAAGGGGTCAGGACAGTTCCACCTCTGTGCCCAATCCTTGGTCTATGCAAGAACCTTGTTATGTCTCTGTCGTTGAGCACTTCACCATGTTCCTGTAAGAATCGGCATTAGTTTAGTGAGCAGTCCTTAATTATCTTCTGCAGGAGTTAGATGACTCACTTATTTGTGAAAGTGCTGCTATTAGGGATGTGAGAACACGGTTCGGATGTTCAGAGTTTGGACCGGACTCGGTCTGTTCGGACGACCGAACAGAACTGCCGAACTGAACTCAAACCAACTGAACCGAACTCGATCTGAACTCGGTACCGTTTGGATGAGTTCAGGGTAAAAGATTGGACAGGTCAAACTCAGCTGGTAACTCAGCTGGTAACAGATATAACTTTTATAATAACTTTTATAAAAACAAACATTAACAATATAACAAGACATGAAGACATAAAAATAACAAAATTAAGTGTCTCAGGTTCAAATGATACCGATACCGAAAATAAAATCTTCGAAATCAGTATCAATATTGGTACCGATACCGATATCGATACCGGTTTTCCGAATGTTTGGCTGAACCGAACTCCGCCGAACCGAAAAACCGAACCTGAACTCGGTTCCCGAACTGAACGGCCAAACCGAACTCAGTTTCCGAACTGAATGACCGAAAAGCCAAACAGCCAAAACGCGTTCTGTTCACACATCCCTAGCTGCTATTATGCTTGATGGAACTACTGATGTGGAAGAAAGAGCAAGACTCAGCCTATTGGTGCCTCAGAACTCATGAAATCCAGACATAAAAGAGAAATACCATGCAGAAGAGGGGTAGGTTGGTACATGACTAATAGTCTTAAAACAATGATTAAACTTTGTTTCTATTATTCAGGCAGCTGACAGTGTCAAGAAGCAAGAAATTTAGGAGATAAAACTGTTGTGTCATCTCTGAACTGCTAAGAGTTTACCTAAGTAAAACTCTGACATTCTTACATGGCTCTGAGACTCAGGGAATGACAGGAGCAAAGAGATTCAGAACCATAAAACTATGCTAAGTCAGGAGCCAAAGAGTCAGACAAGGTCATTAGACAAAGGCCAAGCCAGGAGAAAGAAGCCAGGAGCAGGATCCAAGTCTTGCAGACATTTCAGGTAAACATTATGTTTCATAGGGTGTTTTTACACACACATTTCTCCTGCATGTTTGCTGTTACATCCTGAACTTTGTCTAAATCACTCACCCAGATCTTAAACATCTGGCTCTTTGAACTTCTGCATAGAACTTCTCCCAGAACTTTTGTGTGTAAAAAGTTCTGGTAAACTGCTTTGCTCCAGACAGCTGTGGTCACTTGGTTTTCATGGCAGCCCCTCACGTCTACAGCTGCGGTTACTTTAGGCTGCTTCAGGGCAGTGTTTTTGTGAAGAATGTATCCAGGAACTGCCTTAGGGCAGTGTGTGTGAGAAGAATGTATCTGGGACTTACTTGTGGACTTGTAAACCTAGAAGATTGAAAGACCAGCACTTTAAGGTATGTATAAAAATACCCATAGACACTTCCTGCTTCCTATTGGGGGGCCTTACATAGCAATAGACATTGGGTGTTTTCAGACGTGACGGGGCAGCTTCGTCCCGTCCCCAAAACAACCCAGAGATTCCCCGTCGGGATCACCCAGGCATGGCAAACAGACGTGCCGGGGATCCGGGCGGGGAATCAGGGAGGGGGCGGGGCCACGCAGCAGAACGTGCGGCCGCATGGCCCCGCCCCCACCATGCTCCCTCGCCACCCGCCCTCTGGGGAGACAGGCGGGTGGTGAGGTCAATGCCGCCGCAGCGTCTGGCCGAGTTTACCATGGCTCGGAATCCCGTCGGGGATTCCGGGCCGTGATAGCCGACCAGACGTTACTTTTTATTGATGCCTGCCTGGAATCACTTTCACCACGCTTCAATGGATTCTTGCACCAGGAGCCTGGGAAGCATGGTTGAAATTGACCCTATGTGGGTATTCAGTATGGCGAACATCTGGCGGCTGCCGAACAGACATGCAGGGCACAGTGACCACAGGTGGGTATTCACTGTGGTTCACTGTGATCTCGTCACGTCTGAAAATACCCATTGTGAACTGGGAGACTGATGGAACCATAGGCCCTTTTCACACAGACACTCGGACACTGATAAAATGGGTGTTACATTTTATTATACATGTTGCAGGGCTACATGTATGCACTATGGGTGCCCTGCAACATGTATAATAAAATTTAACACCTGTTTTATCAGTGTTCAAATGTCTGCATAAAAAGGGCCATAGATGCAGCATAGGTGTCTGATCCTGATCCTCAGAGTTCAATCTCCCCTGAATTGCAGATGTGAACAAGGCCCATGATGTCAAGAGGCCAGGGCACCAGCCCATCTCCTTCTGGACATAGGTTCAAATCCTGCACCTTTGCTGTATTACTCATCAGGACAGACCCTCTGAAAATGGCTTTGGGAAAGGGGGAGCTAGCAGGACTAAAAAAAAAGGAGGAGCAAGTAAGTGGCAACTTCTTACAACACTCTCCCCCTAGGTTAAAGCATATTTCCAGTTAGAAATCTGCACTGTTTATGCAAACGAACAGCAACTCCCATTCTTTGTATACAGACCACATAATGGGTGTACAACAGATGTACAGCAGCCCCAGGGTGCCCACAGATACCCCATCACTCCTGGGTTTGCCGATTAAGTTGAAGGGCACCTGCCAGATATGCAATTGGAGTGGGCTGGAGTAGCTCCAGTGCAGCCCAGCAGGGTGTGCTCCATAAGATCCCAGAGCATGCCACATGGAGCAGGCTGACCAAACTTGGGGCAGAGGCCAAATGCAGTGCTGCTGCCCATCTTTTGGGGGGATCCATAGTGCACCTCCATGCCCATTTGTCCATTTCCGCATTTAGCACTACGGAGTCACAGGCACCAGCCTAGACCATCGGGTGAGCGCTTGCAACTGCATGGTGCAGCGGGGGAACTGTGGGCGAGAGGGGGCAGGAAAGTCAGTTGCACTGGCGGTGATCCTGGGCGAACCACAGCCCAGGATCACCTCCAGTGCAACTGACTTTCCTGCCCCCTCTCTAACGTGGCCTTCTAACTAGTCATGTACCAACCTAGCCCCTCTGTGGAGCAACATGACATCACAGCACTCAAAGTGAATCTGGTAACTGGTGGGCGTAGGGGTGGGCCCCTGGAGTAGCTCCGGGCTCTAGTGAGCCCCCTGTCCATCTGAAACACCCAATGTATCGTGAAAATGGCTTATTTGGGAGCTACTAACAGTACAGCATGGCCATTTTGCTACCAATACTCTATATCACTGCATGGAAAGAAAGGGATGTTATTGTTTACAGTATTTATTGTGGTAGTGACTTGGCATTCCAATTATGGATCAGGCCCGCATTGTGTTTGGCACTCTATAGTTTACATCCCTCTTTGGTCTGAATTCAGGATGAAACATCTACTGGGTGCTTTCAGAGATTATTTTGTCATTAGGCTCTAGAAAATGACTTCCATGATGAATGTTTCCATTACACGGGTAATAATGTTGCTTATATATTTTCTCATTTTAGAAATGGAAGGAATCCAACATTGCTCAAGTTTTTGTATAAAAATGACTTTTTTTATGCCTATTTGCAACTCTGCCAGTGAGAAGGTGTTTAAAATACATGAATACCATGAGAACTCTGTCAGTTTGAAAACCAGTTCTTGCTAAACCCTGGAAAAACTTGACCTTAGGTTTGTAGTAAGAACATAAGAACTGCAATACTGGGTCTCAGACTGATGCTCCATCAAGCTCAGGAGTGGGGAATCTTTTTCCTCCTGGAGCCATTTGGATTATTAGTACTAGCTCTGAGGGCAGTACTGAAGTTGAGGGCAGTACTTAAGGAAGAAGACGGTCCAGATCACAGATCTGTGCATTAGATCTGTCTCCTAGGGATGGATGAATGCAGTTTGGAAGTTCAGAGTTCGGATCGAACTCGACCAGTTCGGTTGACCGAACTGAACTTCCAAGTGAACTCGATTTTCAAACCGAACCGAACTGAATTTCCAAACTCGGCTCTGTTCATCCATCCCTAAAACATAATATCCATTTAGTTCAATGAGGTTTGAATTTATGAACTTTGTTCAGAAGTTCGGAGTTCAGACCGAACTTGAATAGTTCGGTCGACTGAACCGAACTTCCGAACCGAACTGAATTTCCGAACTGAACCAAACCAAACCGAATTTCTGAACTCGGTTCTGTTCGCCCATCCCTACTGTCCCCTAGCCTTGTGTGCATTGTGGGGTGCAATTTGTTTTTATTTTTATGAAAACAAAATGAAAACAAATATCACCTTCTGGGAGGAGAGAGAAGACACCATGACATGAAGAGATGTCAATCGTGCCAAGAGCCACGGGGTGACTTCAGACGTTATGAGATCACGCTCAACCACAGTGAACCACGCTTAACCCCCCCCTGGGGCCAAAGGGCCCTGAACGTCTGAACGGCATGCGCCAGATGTTCATCACGCTCAATACCCACATGGGGTCAGGTTCAACCATGCTTCCCGGGCTAGCCGGGGGAAGGTCCCGGGAAGCGTGGTCAAACGAACCCCCACCGGGAACCAAGGAAAAGTAACGTCTGGACGCCAATCCCCGAGCGGAACGGAACGAAACGAGCCCCCGCCGGGGACGAGGCACGCAGCGTCACTGCCGGGCAACCAGCAACAACACAAGCACCGGAGGGAGATTTAAAGCGAAATCAGCAGCAAGCAAGCGTGGCGGGATGGAGCGAGGAGGGAGG
>QEPC01008396.1:9505-23014 GCA_003113815.1 Sphenodon punctatus | reverse complement strand
TTCCCTGTTTACAAGTTCCACACCACTCATGATTTTATAGACCTTTATCATATCTCCTCTCAGCCGTCTCTTTTCCAAGCTGAAGAGCCCCAACCTATCAAGCCTCTCCTCACATCTATCCCCCAATATTCTCTCTCAGAAACTATCCATCAGCCAACCCTCAGCATCCACCTATTTAGACTCCCAATAACTTCTCTTTCAGAGCATTTCTCAGTATCTTTCTTTTTTGTTATGTATATTCAAAGTGTTTGGGAAACAGTTGTGCTTCACTGTGATATCTGTGTATGTGGTATGTAATGTATGTTTGGTTTTATTTGGTATCTTAAGGTACGCTCAGAATGAAGGTTTCCAATTTACAATGGCCCTTTTTTACATGAGACTATACCTCTCATGCCTATGCAATGGATCTTCTTGAGCTTGAGTGGCACTCTCTTGTGTAAATCCTGCAGCTGGTGAGTGGGGGTGCGTGTGCACTCCCATGAAACACTCATCCCCACTCACCCCCCATCCCTGCATCCCCATGCATGGAGAAACCGGAGGAAACAGAGGTTGCTTAGTATGTGGGGATGCGTGGGTGTGTGTGTGTGTGCCCATGTGCACCAGCACCCACATGCCACCCACACTGCGGCATGCACGCCCGCCCCCTATGCAGCCGCAGCCCTTGTAAAAAGGCCCAATGCCCCCAAACTCTTTCTACACACACTAATGCACATTCCTCCATCACACACACAAACACAGATGCTTTGAGATGTAATTCACACCTCTTAGGACTATTGTTTCAGATTTGCTCCAGTCTTATGTGGTGGCAGGAGCTATTATTATAGCGAGGTTCCAACCAGTTTTCTCTTAGTTTTCAAAGTAAAAAAAAAAACCCAAATCCATATGCCAACTCTAACTATCTTGAAAATGTTTGTGCATTATAAAAAATAATATTAACATAAAAGAGAAAATGTTTGTATATGTGAGAGAGAGTCTCTCTCAACACAATTCCCTGTAACCTAGGAAATGGTGAATTGAACTGAGAGATATCAAGTTCTAACCCCTCCTCTTTTACCACATGCTTTTATTTCTGTGTATTTGACAATCCTTGTTATCCAAAGCTCCGCTCTTTTACTTTAGCTGCAGGATAGCTATCCAGACCGACAAGCAGCACCCTAGAACATCCTGGAATGCCATTGGTGGAGCAGGTCAATGAAACCCAGGGTACTGGCTCCACTTTGGGCTCCACTCCACCCAGGGTACTGGCCCAAAGTGGAGTAGCTGTCCATCTAATGCATGGACCCACACTGCTTCTCTGCTTCCAGCCAGATGTTGCCCTTGGCAACAACATAACATTGTGGATGCTCTAACCTACAATTCTATGGTGTGGGGGATGGGGGTGCTGCACAGGCACACCACGGCGTGGGGAACCCACCGGGTCTAGACCCCAGCAGAGCAGGGTGTGGGCGGACATGAGGGTGGACCCCTGGAGCAGCTCCAGGGGTGGGCAGCCCTCGTCCATCTGAAAACACCCAATGAAACACACTTGTTTGCAAGTGCATGCAGACTTTCATTTAGAGAAAGAGGGGATGGAGGAAGAGAAATGTTTATGGAAAAAAGTTTGTTCCTGTAGATGAAGGGTGGGAAGTCTTTACCCTAATATGGGCGACTCTGAAAATTAGTTCAAGATTCATGAGATAGGTAGGAGCTGAGGTGGGGATTCTTATGGGTTTTGCTCAGGACAGGGTAAGGAAGGAAGGGGAGAGTCCAAATCATGGATCTATGCCATGGATCCATCCCCTGTTGTTGAATGCATGCCGAAATTGCAGGGCCCAGAGCAAAGGCAAATGAGGGAGCCCCTTGGCCCCACCCTCTTTCACACAGCCCCACCCACTTCCATTTGATGATCAGGGTAGGAGGGTAAAAGGTGTTTTTTTGTCCCGGTGACCGTTACTTCAAATGATGCTGGGCCTGGGTCTTCTGGGAGGGCTGGTAGTCAGTCGGAAGCAGGCTTATGGGCGCTCACAATTGAGGTATTTAATTAACAAGCATGCAAACAATGCACAACCACCTTCAATGTGCATGATCCTGGACTTCCATCTCATCTAATCCCACCTTGCAGGATTTTGAAATATCATGCAAGTGGTTCAGGGTCATGCCATGGCAAACTGTTCGTGTAAAAGCAGTCTTAGGCTGCTAGGTAGGAGCAAGAACATTCTGGTGATTCTCTCCTTGGTGTGGGTGGTGGCTCCCTCCTCCCCTCCAGGAGCCATGGGGGAGCAGGGGAAGAGGGGGCAGCCATGGGAAATAGTGTGGGACACAGGGTGGGAGAGGGAGAAAGCCCCCCCTCTCTCTCTCACACACATTCTCTTTTTCTTTCACTCACACACAGATGCACTCACACACTCATTCTCTCTCTCATTCTCACACACTCATTTTCTCTCTCTCTCTCTCTCTCACACACACACTCATTCTCTAACTCTCTCTCTCTTTCTCTTCTCACACACGTCATGCTCGCTCATGCTCTCCCTCATTCTCACACACACGTCACACTCACTCATTCTCTCTCTCTTCACACATGTGCACACACACACACACAGTTATTCTCCCTCTCTGTCAACACACATGCACACACTCAAACACATAAGCTGGCCGGTCTGTGGAGACAAGAAGAATCTGCTGCTGCCACCTACCTGCAACTTTCCTCCTACCTGTTTTAAAGGCCCTGCTGCAATGCCATGCAAGTGCACACATTGGGCCGGGCCGCCATGTTTCTGAAATCTGGCATGCTGGGACTACATAAACCAGCATGCCAGACATGGTCCCGCCCTCCCCCCCCCAGCATGATAAAGTCAAACCGGGGCCTTTATCATGGTGGTGGTGTTAGCAGCACCACCAACAGCATCAGGCTGTGGGGTGGTAGTGCGTCTCCCTCCTGCCCAGGTTGCTGCCGAGGGGGCTCAGGCAGGGACAGTAGCAGCAGCAGCAACAGCAGCAGCAGCATTGGACTGGGGGGGGGAAGTGCCTCCCCCACCCCTGCTGATGCTGAGGGGGCTCAGGACGGCTGGTGGGGCAGCACAGCCAGTGGGTCAGTGCTGGTTTGCCAGCTGAAGTCCATGCCTGACAGCACCAGCACAGGAAGCAACTGAGTCTGTGTGGAGTCCGGGGCGGCTGCCCCGTGGTAAGCCTGGCCATGGGATTTGATAAAGAGACAAAAATCTGCAATAAGTAGGATTTGTACTATGAGCCAGAGGTTTCTCACCACTGATTTCATGACTCCAAGAGCAACAGAACTTAAATATTCCATTCCTCAATGTTTTCATTATATAATGTAATAGGCAACAAAATATACCAAGAGGATGAAAAGGCTGGTAGTGGAAGAGTCAAAATAACAATTTAGGAAGGTGAATCCTAGAAAAGGGAGCATGGCCTCAAGTTTAATATCAGACACAATAACTGAATGCAGAAGTAGTCTGCCTTTGGGGGTATGCAGAAGACCAACCACTGATAGGAAACTTAATTATTAAAGGAAGCTGAAGATAAATAGAGACCTGCTATTACTTGCATTCAATATTATTATTTTTTGAAATCCAAAGCTAAGTTATAAAAGGAGACATTCAGTGTTTCAGGAATAAAGAGATTTGACCTTTCTCACCCACACACATATACCAAGTAATTCAAATAATAATGAAAATTGCCTTACTGAAGCTATAGCTTTTTTTGAATGCTATCTATTTGGTCTAGAATCCAAGCAGCATATTTCTGCAAGCATAGGGACATATTTTCACTTGGTGAAAATCATCATAGCTTTATGGAAGTAAATAGGGACATATACCATATTTACACCATAGGATCTGGCCTAGTGGCTTTCCATACAGTATAAGATGAGTCATATATACTGGTGCATGCTAGATAATTTGCACCACTGAGGTTATAAAAATAATTCCTTCATCCGTTTTAATTAGTCAGATAAACTACGTTTACAGATTATTTGCATTCACAATGTGGTGCATACCAGTCAGAATATATTGGTGAATCAGAATCAATCATTTCTAGACACATCATATAGTAATTAGGAAGCCATCTATGTGTGAATAGCTCATGTAGAGGATGAAAATGAATGTCTGAATTACAGCCTGTGAAGCATGGTTGTTGTGCTGCCCGTGTAAATCCTGCAGTGGGTGGTGTGTGTGTGCACTGTGAATGTGTGTGTGCTCCCACAAACACACATCCATAGCCACATCCACCCATTGCACACACATGGAGCAACCGGTGAAAATGGCGGTTTCTCCATGCGTGTTGATGGGTGGGGGTGGGTGTAGATGGGTGTGCGACTGTCTACACCCTCCACCACCACCCCACCTCCCACAGATCGCGGCGCACACCAACCACCCCCACGCCCATACAGCAGCCCATGTAAATAGGACCTTACATTTGGGACTAACACTCTTTAAGAGAAGTCAGTCCAATAAAAGATATCGGTCCTTTTTACATGGGCTATGGTGCAGGGGTGTGTGTGTGTCAGTCTTTATGCCAGTGTGTGTGCGGTGGGTGGGGGAAGGTGTAGACAGACACACCGATCTCCATCCACTTCCACCCATTGCACACGCATGGAGCAACTGCCATTTTCACTGGTTGCTCTGTGCGTGTGCGATGAGTGGATATGGGTGTGCATGTGTGTTTGTGGGAGCATGCATGCCCACCCATCTGCCATGGCATGTACATGAGATTTCTGGGTGTTCATGCATGGATGCCACCCATGTAAAAAGGGCCATTGTCTTAAACTACTTTGTCTCCATTTCCTATAGGAGGCGAAAGCCATGGGGGGAAATGGGTTTGCATGATTTCCTAGTGCAGAGGAAGACAAAGAAGGCCCTTTATACACAGCCCGTGGGTGAGGGGGTGTTGGTGTGCACACCGGTGCATGTGTTGTGTGTGTGGGGAAGGGTGTAGATGGGCACACACCGATCTACATCCACCTCCATCCATCTACACGCCATTCACCAGTTGCTGTGTGTGAGGGTGATGGGTGGAGGTGGGTGTGCATTAATATTCTTTGGAAATGTGCATGTACACACACATACCCACCACGACTTTTACATGAGACTCACCCACACATGAACACTCAGATTTCTGGGTGTTTATGTGTGGGTGCGTCTTGTGCAAAAAAGGACCAAAGTTTATTAGTTTCTTCTCTCACTATGGATTGAAGGTAAATGAAAAAGGTTCAGTTGACTTAAGTGAGAATAGGATTTAATTCATAACCATATTATGCATGGTGCACCAACCTTATAGGATGTTTTCAGATGTCCACCCAGTAAAACTAAAAAAAAATAACAATGGAAAGAAACTGGGTACCTGAGAGGGAATTACAATGAGGTTGTTGTGACATCTGAACTGCTGTACTACATAATAAATTAGTGATATAACAATGGATAACACCCCCCACCCCCAGTTTGCCACATAGTATAGAGGTTCAGACATCAGAACAACCTCTTGTAAATTCATGCCACTTCTGCTCTGAGATACTACTGGCTGATTTCTACCAGATTTTGTTTAGATATTGGAAAACACTTACATTCTGAAGTTTGACAGCAATGGTGTATAGCCCTTTTTTCATAGAATGCAAGGTAATTTTACTTGCATTGTTATATCTAAAAACTGCCCCCTAATGGGGAATTCATAGGGTGAAAACAAACGAGATAGTAGCCCATGGTAGCGCGTAAGTCACCTGCCAGTCTGTTAGGTTGCTGCCAGATGTTAACCCACATCCACCTTGGGGCAGGTGGGTGGCTCTATGCTATGCATGAATTGGAGGTGATCATCAACACATCCTAAGCAAAGGTCTGGCCACCCAGGATAAACTGGAATAACAGACACCTGTTATTCATAACAGACATCTGTTATGCCTCACTGAGCCCTGTTATGAGATGAGGTCTGAGGATCTGCCCAGAGGAGCACGCTCATGTCAGCTGCCTAACACCAGATGTGGGGCAAAGGAATGTCCCGATCAGCTGTTTGGTGTGAACACCCGGGCCAGGTGAGGGCGCATTTCCAGGACACCCCATCAGCTGTTTGGAGGCAGTTCTTTCCAGGGGTCTGATCCTGCTGGGAAACAGAGTTCTGGGCATCCTGTCCCATATGAATGGCTCCCCAGCCAACCTGTGGCATTGAGGGACCTGGGGGACTGCTCATGTCAACTGCCCTCCCCACCAACCTGAGGAGTGGAGACTGCAGTGGCTCTCCCTAGAGTAGCCCAGTGAGCTGGCTTGACCCTATCTCATTTGTTTTCACCCATAGTGGCTACTCATTTGGTGGGTGCTCATCAAAGTTCCCAGGGACAGCTGCCCCATTCGGCAAAACCATTGTCTTGGCAAAAGGGGTAACACATAGCTGTTGTGAGTTCTAAACAGGAACCCCTACCCCCAGCACAGATCAGTGGTGGTAGAAGAAGCTTTACTGATCCTAGTGCCACTGCCAGTGTCCCCGGTGGTGGCAGTAAGAAAAGCAGCAGTGAGGAGCAGGAGACTTCCCCTGTCTGTTCCCCCACTGCCACTTTTCCAGGGAACAAGGAGAAAAGTGGTGGCAGAGAGCCAATGGGAGCAACAACTGAAGCAGGGTGTGGAACCAGTCTGCTCCCTGCTGTCCCTTGTTGGCCTTGGTCACAGGGAGCAGAGAGGAGTGGGAGCAGGATTTGCATTGAGTCCTGAGGCACATTTTCAGCCTCTGCTGCCCAGTGCTCCTGAGACTAGTAAGCCCCCTCACCCCATCCCTGCATATATAGCTGATGGGTAGCTGCTGGCTATCACTAGCTGTTTGCCATCACACCATCGGAAGGACACAGACTCCAAAATTCTTTTGGAAGCCAATGGCCATGTCTTTATTCAACTAATACAATGTAGTCTATTTACCTAGGTCCAGTGCAATTTTCACTGATCCCTCCTAGCCATGATTGCCTCATCTCGGGAACCATATTCAGGGACACTGCCTGTAAAGTCCCCACAGAAGGGAAAAGGATCCCCGCACACACCAGCTATTACCAATCTCCTTGAAGGTGGTGTTTCTCCTGCTCCCCCTTTGGCATTCCCCAAGGTGCCCTGTATTGAGTTGTACATACCAGGAAGGTTGGAGTCACCCCTTATGGATGTACCTTCCCTTTTAATACCTGAATTTTCTTTACTTTATCCTTTTGCACTGGACCTCTGCCAAGTTGCAACAAAATTAATTCCCTTTACTATTTCAAGACACCCACAGCTGCTCAATCTAACTGCTATGGGTGATGGTACTGCAAGGAAGGCAAGAAAACCTTACAGCAACTCGGTCAATCAGTGCTGGAGTGAAAATTCCTTCCTGGCCCAAAATAACATGGTGACCAGCATTGCCTACAGTACCAGTCTAAATCCTGGGGGGAGGGGTTACTCACCAAAGATCCCAAGGCCAACTGCCCCATCCAGACAAACACTGACCATGCGGCCAGCCAGAGAGTGGGGGGAGCTGACACATGGTCCCTCCAGACCAAGCCGCCCCAAGCTGCCGTAGCCGCCCTGAGCTGCTGTAGGGCTGGAGGGAGAAGATACAAGTAAAATAAATAAATAAATACATTTAATTAAATCCTGTTTAACATTGCCCTTGCCCCCTTTACTCCAAGAACCCTTCCCCCTCACCCATTTCCCTAACATGCCCCTATCTCAAAATGGGAGTAGGGAGGCAGCAAACAGCCCCTACCATGTGTCCTACTCCTCCAATGCAGGTGTTGGGTGTTCTTTGCTTGTGCAGGAAGTGGGAATTCTATTAGAACTGTCAACCTTAAGTGAATAAGTACAAAAGAAATAAGGATCCAGTAGTTTATAAAGGAATTTACTTAGGCTGGTATTTGCGACAACCTAACTTTCTGGGAATGCTGTATATAGTTAGAATCCATGGGAGGATGTTGGGTGTAGCTTTCTGAAATCATCCTATTTTATATATTCAAATATGGTCCATCCTGTTTGAACTGGGTGCCTTTCCAAAGGTAGAAGAAAGCGCAGGAAACTGAGCTGGGCCAAGTAAAGTGACACAAAAAGAGAGCGGAGAGAAAGGGAGGCCAAAGCAATCAAACAGGAAAGCCTTGTGATGGGGGGGGGGGGGCTGTCAGCACTTTCACCAGTAGGCAGGACATCCCACCCTGAGCAGTTGCTAACGATTTTATTTATTTATTTTTGGTTTGACAGGACAGAAACTGGAATGACTAAAACTGGGCCCAAGCAGACATAGCATTCGATCCAAGGCAATAAATGGAGCATTCAGGCTTTATCACAACTATGGATCTGGCCCTTGTTCTTTTGGGGACGTTGGCAGAAGGTGTTATCCTTCTGTTTTCTCTTGGGAATGAAAGCAGTTCGCTTCATTTGCTCACACAAGAAACATTTCATGAGCAATATCCTGACAGTTTAGAGATTTTCCTTTAACTCCTGCACTAGGGGCCCATCGGTACCTGAAGCTACAGCCTACTCTAAAGATGGGAAGAGATAATTTGGGAGGCTGTATTATTCGGTACTGCCTGTCAAAATCTGGTATAGTTCAAAATGTTGTTACTATAAAGCAACTATTACACATGATTCAGTCTGGTTTTGTATCTTTCTGGCTGTCATCCCGAGAAATCAGTCATTAACCATAACAATAACACAAAGCACAGTTGTCTCCCATATTTATCAGACAATCTGGGAACTGTACAGAAAGTGTTGATAACAGCTCCTGGTAATTGGAACATGCAGCATCAGCATGTCTCTGTCAGATCGTTGCTTTGTGTTACTCCATGCAGCATAAAGATCCTAGAAATATCTGGAAATATCTAGTTCTCAGAGGCATTGTCTGATCTGAAACTTTAATGGTTTGGGAGGATTTCAGTATAGAGTTCTGTGAGCTTGTGCAAAAAGTTTTGATAAGTTTCCAACTATTGCTATATTCTCCTCTGATTTTTCCTTGCACACAGCATTTTTTTTCTTTCTTTCTAAATGGCTGTTTTTGTTTCTTTTGTCATTTAATCAGGGATACCTGTTGACTTTTATTTTTCAAGCCAAGTTCAAACTGAACATCACAGCGTTCCTTTGTGAAAGTTCATTTATTTTTAAGCAGACACCTGAACCTGCAGGTGCCATATGCCAAAAATGCCTAGTTCCAGGTGCTGTATGCCTGCCTACATGTCTTTTTCAGACCACAGGCAGCTAGTATGGAAGAAGTCCTGTTCCTGTGAGAACTGCAGCTAAATTATCCATGCTGTGAAAACAATCTCCTTGAGTATGGCTGTTTTTACACCACTGGGGCTGAGTGGGGGGATGGGTGTTCTGGCACAGTGGGTGCAGGTGAGTGTGTGTCCCTTTATGGACACACACACACACCTCCATCCACCTCCACCCACAGGGCCTCCTTTGGTTTCCGGAGGGCTCCGTGGGTGGAGGTGGGTGTTGTGTGGGAGCACGCATGCCCCCACCCATCCCACCACCCACCGCTGACCATTTACATGGATACCTCCCCCCCCGCACACCCACCTGAACACCAAGGGGGCGGGGAGTGTCCATGTAAAAATGGCCTATCTGTGAAAATATACCCTTGCAAGCCTTGCAATGGATTTTGACAAAAATCCTTTGCAATTTAAGGCTCCAATTCAAGGCTGCATGTATGTACCACATGTGCATATGATGTGTGCATGGTGTGTAATTGGTGTGTGCCATGCACATGCCATTTGAATGCATTGTGTGCATGCAGTATGTGCATGTGCATCACCAAGATGACCCTTGGTCTTTTGGGTACATTGGCAATAGGTGGCATCCTTCTGGCTTTCCCTTGGGAACAGAAGCAATTCACTTAATTTACTCACACAAGAAAGATTTCATGAGACTATTTAGAGACTGGGGCCTAACAGCAAATATTAAACCCCACGACCACTGTACAATATTATTACTCAAAAGAATCTCTCAGAGGATAAATGAGCACTTTTTAAAAGTTGCATAGTCTCATGCTACTGTAACTCCCTTCTTTCAGTAGCTATTCTGACATACACCTAGGGTATTAGTGAAATGAATCAGGACCAGAATTCTACCAAGAAACAAGTGGAAACTTAGTGGAAATTAAGTTAGAGGGGAGTATGGGGAGAGGACCCATTACAGTTATTTTGTGAGGGTCTGGTTAATTATACTTATTTATTTATTTGTATTATGGGATGGTGATTTTTAGTGCTCGTATTGTGTTTGTCTGTTGGAGCTTCAAGGAAATAGGGCAGGGTATAAATTAAAAATGAAAGAATATGAAATAAATAATATGAAATAAGTGGTCAGACCGATCACTTTTACCTTTAGGTCTCATCTGTACAAACACTTTACTGCAGAATAGTTAACTTTGGGGGTATCTACTAGACAGGGCTGGCTTTAAGCAGAGCCAGTAGGGGCATTGGCCCAGGCCCTGTGGATGGATGGGGCCCCGCAAGGAGACCAGCCCTGATACCCTCAAGACGAGTTCTCCTGGGGCTCTGATATGGGTTATTCTGGAATCCCTGGGGTAGCTGTTTTCTGTGGAGCCCTGCCTCCCAACCTCCTTGCTTCACCTACTGGGGTGAGGGAGCAGGCCCCTGTAAGAAATGTTTGGCGTCTGCACCAAGGGCTAAGGGTCATGCACAGGAACAGTGCTGCCATCTGTCCCTGCCCACAGTCCTGCCACACTACTGGTGCTGCCTGTAAAGGTCCCGCTGACAGGCCCCTGACACCGAAGCTAAGAGGTTCCTTGGGCCAGTGATGGGGCCCTGGTAGACACCTTAAGAGCAGCAATGGCACAGCAAGACTCTGTGGGGGTGGGGTGCCACTCCCCCTCCCACAGGTAGGATTCAACCCATGAAAGGGTGCTGCTTTGTTTTGGCAAGGAAACACCAGACTGCCAGTTAATAGAGTGGGGCTTTGGAGGGCCAGGCCATGCGTTCCTGCATTTTGTTTTCTGGGTTCTGAAAATTCTAAGGCCATCTCTGCTTCTGACAAGCTATATAAACATGAGAACAATAGCTCTAAAGTTAATTTGGAGTGGAGTTATAACTCCTGTGATAATGGGTGTTTTAAAAATCGACAGGGTGTGGGTGACCCAAACCACACACCCATGGGTTTGTCTACATTCAGACAGCCCAGTGTGTGGGTGAACTGAGCATGCAGGCAGAAAACATACTTTCCCCCTGTCCCAGGAAAGCCCTGGCTCAGGAACACAGAGACAGGTGAGCCAACACCATGCTCTGGCCCTGCGGCTTGGTTTGGTAACCATGGTGATGGGATGCAGTGACAGCAGCCAGTCTGAGCATTTGGTCCACTGGCATCTATGATTCAGGCAGGACTGTCTTTGTCCGGGGCTTGTAGACCCATTTAAATGGACAGGGTTTTGTGTTTACCTGTTGCCGTGAGTGTGGCCAGATTCCTCAGTAAGGTGTGCTCTGGGTGGAACAGCTGCAGCCTGATCCACTTTGCACATCTGGAAGTCACTCTTCACATGGACAGGTCAAACTGGCGGTGAAACTGCCTAGCGCGGGCACCAGAGAAACTGTCTGTTTACACCCAATGGCCCCAATCTGTAGCTTGCGGATCCCGTGCGGAGCTGCGTGTGCGCACAGCCGTGTGGGACCTGTGCTCATCTATATTACTGGCACATTGTGCTGCGTGCAACGAGTGCATATACTCACGCACGCGGCTTGCGCACAGAAATCCACAGGCTATAGGATCGGGGCCAATGAGGTTTTGATAGCTCTGCTTTGATCTGAAAGCTAAAGCAAAGTAAAGCATATCCATAGACATAAAAAAGAACATTTATGGCAGTTCATTTCATTAAGTATGCAGTAAAGTGTTTGTAAATTCAAGCCCTTAAAAAGATTCATAAGAGATATTTCTTTATTCCAGATATGCTTTATGTCCCCTTGTTTATTCCAAACATCTTTATGGCTCTCCCATATCCAAACAGTTCTCTATGTCTGACAGACAAAAACATGTCTGGCATGGATTCCCAAAGGTGTCCAGATAGAGGAGGTTTTACTGTTTTCACATTCTGCTTCCATTTATCGGGTATAAAATAAAAATAATTTTGCCAGTGGATTTACACCAGTGCAAAAACAATTCCATAAGAACAGAAAAATAACACTTAGCATGCTTCTGGAACATGATTAGTTTTCAAGGAAGGTGGGTTGTTTAGAAACAAAATTCATATTGAAAAGGTGACCTTTTAGCCCTTGTGACTCACCAGAGTTCAGAAAGCTGCCATCATCTCACAAAGGAAGAGAGGGTTAAATCATAAATGTGAAAAGGACAACTGCAAAGGATCTTCTTTTGTGGCAGCTGTGTGTGGTTTAGCAGATTTTAACTCAGGTTTTCATCTGTATATTCTGTTACTCCAGATGAAGCATGCACTTGAAAGGGGATAGCATTAATACAAAATCTAGCAATAATGTTGATTTTGATGTGAAGATACCCGTATCAGGTTGTTGTGTTTAGTGGTGAAACTAAAAACCATTCTAACCTCTCAGGACACATAGAAAAGCGCGATACCAAAACATCTTTTTCTTTGAGCAGTCGCTTGTACTGCATCTGTTTATGAAGCTTCAAACAGCATTTCATCCTCCAACCAAGAAAAGACTAATTCAAATAATTGTCTGTGCCAGAAGTTTTAAAATGTATTCCTTTAGAACAAGGATGAAACAAACACCAAAAATCAAATTAAAAAGCAATTAAAAATATACACTGTTGCTAATACATACTAATCATCTAGGACTCCACACTGCTTTCTGAGAGAATCTGAAATGAGAATCTGAAGCAGCGGAAAAAGCATTCTGGGGAGGGTTTAGTTTACAGTTACAAAGAGAGCCCAGGTTCCTTGTCCTCTGGCCCTTGGTATTCCCTTTGATACCATTTTAGCGCAGCAAGAGCTCTGTGTAATTCTTGGATTGGATCTGTAGATGGCTTGCCCTATGCATCCCTTTTAACTCTTCAGGCAACCTTGCACCTTAGCAAGAGAAACTACTTCTCCACTTTCGTCCCCACTGTGCAAAACAGATGTGTGTCCTATCCACATGGCCAGAGAACCAAAAATAGCTTAGTTTTTAAAGAAGCTATGAAGTCAGGGAAGGTGGGAGGGCCAGGCAATGTATCTCAGGATAAAGGCTCACCACCCCCTGCATAGATCAGATTACTGAAAATGAATTCATTGAGCAAAGCATAATGAGAACCTATACCTATCCAGTTAAAGTTTCTGTTCTCACAGAAATTGGGGTTTTGCATGGTTTGGGTGCTGTTCTCCATGGCTGTGCTTTTTCTCTTCTTTGAGGAAGTGTCATATATCCTGTATATAGGCATACATTTTTGATCATTTGTGTTTCAATATATTGGAAATCAGAATTGGCCTCTCTGTATGATGACTTCCTAAAGAGCTGTCCTATAGTGACCTTTCTACTGAACTCTTGACCAGATACTGGAAAATCAGTCTGTATACTGGAATAGAAGATATAATAAAGTCTGTTAAAGAAATCCACATTTT